>CM076570.1:171004243-171147393 GCA_034641835.2 Pinus albicaulis
GATGTACCAAGCATGGGGTTCTTGTTTCAGTCCATACAGTTCTCACTGGAGTCTGGATACATGTGACTCTTTGTTGAAGTTCTCAAATACTTCTGATTTCTCTATGTACACCTCTTCCTAAATCACTCCATTGAGGAAGTTTTTCTTTACATATTGTTGAAGCCTTGGAATTTCGTTTCAACAACATGGGGGAAAACCTCCCGGTACAGACCTTAGAGCAAGTCCTTTTCTATTTGGTGTAGTGGCTCTGACTAGGGATAAAGGGACCAGCTTCCTAATAAGGATGATGAGGGCGTGTTTTTTTTAAAACATGCAAATGGGAAATGACATAATTTAGCATATTCATTTAACTAAAAAAAATATTCTACTATATACCTAGGAGTGTTCATTCCTTAATGTGATATAAAAATATATCTTCCAACAATTGGTAAAAAATATTATTCAAAAGTTTAAACAGATGAAAATTATGTAAAAAAAATATTTCGACAAAATAGTTTAATCGAAAGGATTGTGAAATATATATTGCATTTCTATGTTTGATTATATATGAGATAAGTAATCATAAACAAATATCAGTACATAAATGCATTTAACATTCACTTATGATAGCAACTCTAATATATAATACACATAAAAATATGACTCTAAATTTAAGAAGCAAAACTTAATATAACGTGTAAAAGTACCATATATATGAAGTTCTACTCATTCAAACCGACAATAGTTTTCTGCTCCTCTTCACTTTCAAGAAATTCAATGAGTACAATAGTGCAACTTCAGTTAAATAGATTCAATTTCGAAAGATAATAGATTCTATTCCATTAATTCATCAAGGCATTCACAAACTTACAGAAGTGCATTCTTTGCAAATGTTTTTCAAAATTTCTGGATCATTCTCTAAATTCATTAGAAGGGTTTAAATACTAAACTAAATATGTTTAAAATATATTATTACATAAAAATTGGAGGACGTTTCAAACAACCATCCTCAAAATAAGTAAACTTAAACTACAATCTAGGAAATAAAAATAGCAACATGCTTAGGTGGGCTGATCCTTTTTGTGCATTTGATCTCTAAGGTGACAAACATCTACCATTGGCTTTAACTGAGCTGGCTATGTAATCCCATATCTGACTTGGACTTTAAACACTACACTCGAAAGTGTTGGCAATTATTTCTTAGTAGAATTGGTTAATTAATATAAAGTTGGGCACTGATGATAAGGTCTGATCAGAAAATTCTAGTAATTTTGGTGATCAAATTTATTTATCTTTTTAATTTTTTCCACCTGCATCTCTGTACTTCTCTTCCACTATGCTTCTAATGGTTTGAGCTCTAGGAGCACTTTGGTTGCCGATTCTTCAATAAGTTCAACTTTTAAAAGTTGTTCATTATCAGATTCAATGATTTGATTTGTCAAATTTGATGCCTTTTTCGTTGCCTTCTCTACTTGTCTCGGTTGCATTTCCCAATCTTTAAATAAAATATCTTTGTGAAACTTATCTATCTTAGGGAGGCCAGCTTTCTTTCCTGCATAAGACCCTTTCCACTGAATGAACTTAGTAATATTCTTTTCAACTTTTTCACATCCAAGCCTCCTGTTGGCCACTTGTTGGATCAGAATCTTACTTATATCACAGTACGAATAGGAGATTAAAATTTGTTGAAAAAAGGTTTCTTATTGATGCTTTAACTTTGCATTCATTTCCAGTGCTTCTTTTATGAATTGCTCTACTTGATTCTGAATTTTCAATTTGTCCAATGCTTTTTCAAGTTGTGTTTCTTTCTCTGTAATCTACACTTGGTGTTGTAACTTTAGTTTTCCAAAATATTTTTGGAATTGAGACATTTTCATCTCGATTTTCTTATTTGTCTTAAGCCTTTCCTATTCTAGTTGTCTCTCAAGTTCTTGAACTTTATCTTCTTTTTTATTAATTATAAGTTGTACCTCTATAGCTTTGTCAATGGTAGTAGTAGCATATGCTCCTGCGAACTATGATAAGTTTGTCAAATGTTCTGTAGGATTAGCCAAAGGGTCTTTCCATAGAACATCTACATATTCATCATTAATATTTGAGACTGATTCATCAATTCTTATTCTCTTTATTCTTTTAACTACAACCGTATGATTCGGGTTGTAGAAGACATCAAGTGACGTATATCTTCAATCTTTAAAACAATATATTTTGTAGGTTATGCTGGGAAGATCTCTTGATCATGAACTTCTAGTACCTATTGTAGTGGAATTGCAGTTTTGAACTAAATTTTGGGTCTTCTGTAGCTTTTGGAAAATTTTTGATTCATTAGCATTAGGCTTTGGTGGTGGCGGTGTTTCTAGTGCATTAGAAAAATTCTCCCATTATTTCTTCAAATATTTTGATTGCGGCTTCTTTGTCTGCTCGGGTGTATTCTGGATATGCTGAAATTCTTTAGAATATTATTCAGCTCCATTAATTTCTCCTTCATTTTTCATCTCAATCCCTTTAATCACTTTCTCAATTATTTTCTCAATAATCTCATTCCCGCTCTCAGATTCATTGTCAAAGTGATCTTAATTTTGAGAGTGATGTTGTGATTGTTCTGACTCATGATTTGATTTCTATTGAGATTCATCTTCTGGCATATCTCTAGCCTCATTATCCAGACTAATACTAGGAGTTAGCCTGTTGAAATATTCAATAAATAATAAGTCCAAAGGGACTGTTTCTAACCCCTTGCTTCTATATGCTTGAAAAGCCTCAATATTTTTTTTCCTGAGCTGACTGGATGAAATTTTCAATACATATGTGAACTTCTCCACACCTTCAAATAAATCGTCAAACATATCTTTCTCATTCAAGAAAGGTTTAAGTTTAATATCATTGGTAAAATTCTTAACCGCACTAATAAGATCATATGGCCTATTTGACATTAGAGCCAGATTTAATGAAGTGATATTTTAAATCTCTTTAAATGCATGACCAATGTCAAAAAGGGAAAAAGTGCCACACTGTAAAGGGAAAGTAGGCCAAATGGCTTTCTTGGAATCTTTGAGTTGTTTGGACATGGCGCTTACTAGAAGTTGATAGGCAATTTCCTTGGCTAGGATCTTATCAGGAACATAATAAGGAAAAACATGGGGGGGAGAATAACTCCCAAAAACTATGATATAAGTGAAATTTTCTTCACCAAACCATTTATCAACTGGTAAAATGTTTTTGTTAGCTTCCTTAGAAATCCTAGGGGTTCTTTCATTAAAGATGATCTGATGGATGGGTAACATAAATCCATTGCAAATTTTATAGAAATGCATATGAAACTCATATTCCATGGCTCTTTATGGTAAATATGAATTGGAGTGTGTTCCTGGCTTATCCATTTCCATCCCTTGATAGGAAAGCTTGAACAAAAGAAAATTTCATCCATAATGCAAGCACTCATGTAGAAGGGAGGTACTTTTCTAGTGGAATAGACCCTATTTTTCTTATAGTCCATTATGGTTTTTTCCAGATTATGAGACAAAATGGTTGCCCAATTCATAATATAGGAATTGAAAATTGCGTCAATCAAAGGAACCCATTCTATGGAAAATCTAGTGGTACCTGGTTTTGATAATATCCTACATAGCATTCCAGTTGCATAAAAATAAGGGGAGGGTAAATGTACTATCGGGTACATACCAAGTTTATCCCACTTTAGCTTGCCTTAATCTTATTTCCATCCCTTTATCACTTTTATGAGGCCTTTATTCTTCTTCGTAAAGCTTTGGACAAAAGCTTTATCATAATTCTTCTGCGGCATGGGCAAGTGATACATTATCCGTAGATACTCTTTAGTGAACAAACTAATATTCTCTAGCTTAGAATTCTTGAATGATTTTTTTGTTATGTTAAGTTGGTCAATGACCCACTTTGCCATATCTCTGTATGGTAAAATATTTAGCCTCATTGCTATTTTGCGAAGAAATGAATATGAAACTTAAAAGTAAGATGGGTTTGATGGAACTACCCCATCTGTTGTTACTTTTTTCACTATTTCTCTTGGTTGTTCACCCTCAAAAAGGTGATACATTGCTTCCCATAAAGAACTGCCACAATCCTTGTTGCATGTTGTGTCTAGGAACAATGGAGGCATGTCTGTGTCTACTCCAGCAGACGTTTGGGCAATTGCCTTACCTTTCTTTGTCATTCTAGTTATTCTAACTTCGTTAGGTGGTTTCCTGAATTCAAGTGAAACGATTAATCTCAAATCTGAGATGAATAAAGAGAAGGGTAGAGTTAAAACATCATAATAAAAATCCAGCGCTCTATTATTCAAAACATGCTTCAAGTAGGTATCAATATTTTGAACCTCGCACCCATTAAATGTCATTAATAACCCATAACTCTTTCTATCAAATATCTTACACACCTTACATAATATTTCTAATCTAACGATCAAAGACATTAGATCTTATAGAGGATTGATTAGATAAGATTCATTTCATGCACTTAAATAATAAGTTTTTATATTGCACATCACAACTTTTAATAGACACCAATAATTATGTTTTTAACCATTGTTGAATCTTGCGAAATGTGATATGCGCAAATCACACGTCGCAATTTATTGCGGTGTATAAAATTTTCCATTTGGTTTCTCATCGCGAAATGTGCAATGCACTGAAGACATATGTTGTTGCACTTTATCAGACTTTTGGATACTTATAATTTTTCTTTTATTGTTTTGTCGGGTCTGACTTATCGAAAATTTTCCGAAATGTTATAAGTTTGTTCTTTTAAAAAGGCATGATGCGATTTCTATTTTAAATGGTTTTTTAAGCTTTTTCAACAGAGATTTTATATAACTCTTAAAAGGTTGAAGCGCATATTGCAATTCGCAATTCCTATAATGATTTAACTTAATTGGCTTGTAAGTTATGCAATTTACGGTGAGCGCTTTGAAATGAAAGCGGAAAGGAAAAACCTTTATTTCCAAAGTTTTAAGACTTATGCTAAAATGGAATCATGCTCATAAATTTATATTTATTTTTTAAAGGGCCCCTATTTATTATTAAAATAAATGGGGAGGTTGTTGTATAGAACAACAATTGGTGATTCACTTGGGAGAACTAGTTATCTCTGATTGATTTTTTGAAATTTATAAAACTTTTAAAAATAAAAACAGTTGAAGGAATGAATTTCAATACAAATAATATCTCACTAAGCAATAAAATTTCACTTGATCATAATCCCTAAGAATATCTCTTTAAAATATAAAGTATGAATATCTATATCAGTCCTTACTAACTTCAAAAAGTTGAATTAGGTGGTTCATTCAGATTAGCTTTATGAATATATACTCTTTGATCACAGGTAGAGCCTCTGATCCAGTAGGCAATTAAAGCTTTTGGCAGGGTTACCTTTTACCTAGCAATGATTCATTGTCTCATCTAGTTACTCTTACAATATTCCAAAAATAGGTTCAATTTTATATACCTTATCTCTTTTGGAACAGGTTTTATTTTTTTATGGATATTTTCTATGTATTTTGTAATCACTTAAAAGCCATTGTCTTGGCTTGGTAACCAAATATTGACAATTCCATTCACTGGTTATAATTAAACTGATCAAGCTGGCTCTTGATGAGACCCCTTGCGCTTTGATATAATCTCAAGTAATTACCTTGTTTTGGTAGGAAGTATTGGTAATGTCAGTTCAACTATTTACCTATGAACATGGTAAACAAGCTCTTGATGAGACTTATTATCTTCTGAGATTTTTTGGCATAATTTTTTGAATTACTTTCTAAAAATTGAAAATTTTTCTGGGTGGGTTGAATCATTGGTCCTTTTGAGGATTTTGGATGATAATTTTATAGTTTAAGATTGATTATCTGTAAAAGAGTCTTTACTATGTTTAAATATTCTTTTCTTGATTTATAATAGAATAACCATAATTTATAAAAATGAGAGTTTATCACAGAATAAATAAATTTAGTGAAATTATATTTTCCAGCAAAATAAAATCTATTTGATATTCGAATCTTTCAATTGTTTCCTTAACAATTCTTATTTCTAGAAGAAATAAATCAAAAAAAAATTCTGAGATGTTTATTTGAAAAGCCAAAAGTCAATACAATTCAACTTTTGTTTTCCTAAAGAAGAAAAGACAGTAATATACAGGGAAGAGAAGGGTTTACCTTCTATGAAAAATAATTCTTTAAAATCTTCATATTAACAGGTAAAGAATCTCTTTTGCATGATAAATCTTGCAATAAAAACGCTGATGGGAATATTTCTTCAATGATTTGAAATGGTCCTAGCCACAATCTTTGGAATTTGGTATGTTTACCTTTTTCCTCATGTGCTTTATCTCATTTCAATACCAGATCACCAATTTGAAATGTTTTTGGAGTGACGGAAGTTGTATCAAATGAAGCTTTAACTAATTGTTGATGATGTGCATGAGTAACTTTAGCTTTTTCTCTCTCCTCTTCAAGTTTAAGGATTCGAAATTTTCTTACTTGCAAAGAAGAAGAAGGTGATTCATCAATAAATTGGACTAAGGAAAGAGAAGGAATAACGAAATTGGTAGGAAGAACAAATTATTTCCCATAAATAAGATCAAATGGAGAAGTGTCAATGGAAGCCTTCTAAGTTATTTGATCTGCCCAAAGAGAAGAGGTTAATGATTTGTGTCAATTTCGTTGGTTTTGGTCAATAGTTCATTTAATGATTCTAATAAGGTTTTTATTTGTTGTTTCTGCTAAACCATTTACTTGAGGATAATAGTTAGCAGAATATTTAAGTTTAAAACTTCTTTTAATAGCAAATTCTGTCATAGCAGCTCCTGACAAGTAAGATGCATTATCAAACATCAAAGCAGTAGGTAAAGAAAATCTAGTTATGATAAACTGATCAATGAACTCAATAATATTTTCAGAGTTGGCTACCTTTAATGGAATTGATTCCACCCATTTAGTAAAATAATCGCTAGTTGTGAAGATGTATTTATGTTGTTTAGTAGAGTTAGGAATAATATCACCGATTATATCTAATCTCCATTGCTCAAATGGTTGTTCGATAGTAATTGGTTGTAATGGGAAAGATGGTTTCCTTTGTCTTCCAGATGCACTTTGGGAAACTTTGCATTTCCTTGAATAATCATGAGCATCTTTGAAAAGTGATGGCCAATAGTAACCTGCATGCAAGATTTTATGTGTTCTTGTATTCCCTCCAAAATGTCCTCCAGCTGGTCCATCGTGGAGTTCCTACAAAACTTTCTCTGCTTCAATTTTCTCTAAACATCTTAATAACACGGAATCAAAGTTTCTTCTAAACAATAAATAATTGATCATTTCGTATTTCTTAGCTTTCAATCTTAAAGCATGCTTTGTTTCATTACTGAGTTGTGTTGGGGCATATCCATTTATCAAATAAAACTTGAGATCAACATATTGATACTAAGCGTCCTTGAGGATTACCTCTGACACTTGCACATCATTACCTAAGACTGCCTCTGATGATAAATGGGATGCTCCTGTTAGCATTCTACAAAAGCCTTGACCTCTAAAAATTTTAGAAGGCTTAATTTGTCCATCATATTCTTGTAAATTAGTAACCCAATTAGCCCTTTTCTCTCCTAGTTCTCTTTGCATCAATAATTTCCTTACTACAGAGAATGGAATTATTATCTTGGTGTGAGTTTTGAGGAGAAATGGCCTAAAATGCTTTATAGCTTTAAGGACAACAAATTCTTTTTTCTCAACAGATTAATATTTTAGTTTTGCACCTTGAAAAGTGGAGCTAAAAAAATGATATTGGTGCTTCAATTTGTTGGTCATTAAGGTGTGTTAGAACAATAGCATAATATGTATCTGATGAGAATGTATATAAAGTGAAAGGATTAAGAAAATTGTGAGTGGTAAAGAATGGAGCATTGATAATAGATTGTTTTATTAAATCAAATGCTTCCCTTTCATTATGTCCCCATTTGAAAACTGAATTTTTCTTAATCATTATTTGTAAAGGTAAAATTATCTGTGAAAAGTCAGGGACAAATATTTTTATAAAATTTATCTGTCCAATAAATGACTGCATGGTTTTCTTATTATGATGGAAAGGAATCCTTTTAATCTCTTCGATTCTTTCAGAATCAATATAAATATCTTTTTTTGAAAAAATGAATCCTAAAAATTTTCCTTCATCTAGAGAAAAATATGAATTCTTTGGGTTTAGTGAAATTCCATACATTTTACATCGCTCAAAGACTTGTTTTAGGTCATTCGCATGGTTGATTGCTTGTCTAGAAAATACTGTAATGTCATATAGATAAATAAACAATGATTTGTTAATGAGTACTCTAAAAGCTCTGTCCATGGCTCTTTGAAAAGTGGCACCTGAATTGATTAACCCAAATGGCATCTTTTGATAGGCATAAGTTCCCCACTTAGTCATGAATGTAGTCTTTAATATTTCATCTAGATGTTGCCAGATTTGGCTACATCCTGAAAACCCATCTAGAAAAGACATAAGTTCAAGACCAGCTATAGTTTGTAGTACTTGTTCCATGGTTGGTAATGGAAAATTTCCTTTCTGACATGATTTATTCAAATTTCTAAAATTAATACAAATTCTAATGTCACCATTTTTCTTCTTGACATGAGCCAAATTTGAATCCCATTTTAAATTTCTAACTGGAAATATAATATTAGCTTTGAAGAGTTTATTCAACTCTGTTTTGATTTTATTTTTAAGATTAGGATGAATTTTACTCAACTTTTGTTGTATTAGTTTCTCATCTGAAATCATAGGAATAGTGTGTTGAATAAAAAAAGAGTCATATGTTTTAAAACCAGTGTAATCCAAAGAAAAAACACTTTTGTAAGTCCTTACTAACTTGAGAAATGATAATATTTCTTCAGAAGAAAGACCTAGACCTAAATTGGCATTTTGTGGTTTATCATCGGTTCCAAGGTTTATTAACTCAAATCTTAAATTTGAACTTTGTGTTTTAGAATTAATAACTCTCTTAAACCCATATTTTAAATCATAAATGTCTTCTAATTTGACAACTAACTTTGGTATTGGATTTTCATCTTGTTCTTCCTTATCTAAGTATCATGTTCATTTTCATATGAAATTTGATTATCATAAGACCCTTCATATGTAAGGAAATCTATGATAGCAGAATCATGATTAAGGACTCTCCAATTAGTAATATTATCAGGAACAAATGGTCTAAAAGTTAGTTCAATAGAAAATCTATCAGGACTAGATTCTTGAGATGGAATTAATTTCGATGCTACATTAGCCAATAAATATGCACTAGCATTTTGTATTCTAGGTACCGAGGAAATATTGAAAGCCAATAAATGAGAATTCAATTCCTGGACTAATGATTGATAATGTTTAATATGTCCAGAATGAAAATGGATAGCATTTCTTACTTGTTTGACAATGATTTATGAATCTCCCAATACTGTCAGATATTTAATGTCAAGGTCAATTGCTTTGTACAAACCTTGAATTAATGCTTCGTATTCTGCTATATTGTTTGTGCAATCGAATTCAAGTTTGCAGGCTAGCATGATTTTTTATCCTTCTAGGCTTATTACAATATAGCTAGCTCCCACACCATATTCTGATTTAGAACCATCAAAATTAAGAATCCAAAATAAATAACTAACTACTGGTTTATTTTTAAAAATAATTACACTTAGAAGTGTTTGTCTCAGAAAAATTTTCAATTTGAGAGATAACCGCATTATCGAGAAAGGGGTGATGGTCGGGCATTAAAGTTTCCAAGAAATGATTATGTCGAGTAATTTATAATAACATTATTATTGAATGCTACTAGTTCATTGATTCCTTCAATATCATTAACTTTATGTTTCATGAATTTCTCATATTGCACTCAAATTTGGTTTGGCTTTCCATTGTGGGGCTGCCACATATGTTCCCAGACTGTTGCGAAATATCCATGAAGTTTCTTAAACCAGTCTCTTCTCAATACTAAAGCATAAGATTTAGGAATATCAACCACCAATATATCAATTATCTGAGCAACTTTAGGGTTTGATGACAATCTAATAGAAACATAATTTATTTCTTCTACAACCTCGAATTTTGTTCTATCAAGTTGTACTATATGAAAAAGATAACTTTGAGAGTTATGTTCAAGTTAGCACATATGGATTTCAGCATGATATTAGAGGAAGCCCTTAAATATATTAAAAAATTATGGATGTTCTTATTATAGATCTCATAGGTTAAGAGAAATGGAGTATGAGAGATGGATCGATCACCAATCATAATAAGATCTGTGGCATCTATATTAGTTGAAGGAGAAGGAGGTTTACCCATGTGATTAGCAGCTTGAACTAGTACAGGATCAAGTAAGGTTGAGGTGGGAACTACATTCAAATATCTAAGTAAAATATTTTTTTGTTGTTTTAGCTTAGTAATTTCATGGATTGAAATGTTAGCCCTGGCCTTTTTTCATATCCTCAACTACAATATATTCAATAGTGTCAGAGACTACCATTGTCTTTGATGTAGGTGGAACATATGAAGTAGCATGGTTAGTTTGTGTAGCCTTATATATAGAGTTTTTACTTATTGCTTTCTCTTTAGCAGGTGTTGAGTTCTTCTGTTTCTGATTAGGCTGCATTGCTTCAGTAGTATTCTTGCTTCTTGTACTAATGGGTAAAGCTTCTTGTTGTTCATCATTTAGTAGGATGAAATCTCACATTCTATTTAGTTCAACTTCTTCTTCGTCTTCAATTTCTTCTTCTTATGTTTTCTCTTCATCTGTGTCTTGATCAGACTCAGCATTAGATATGATGTTGGGCAACTGAGAATTAGAAGACTGGTTTTTATTGAAAGGTCTGAAAGTCTTCTTTGTACTGGAACTTTCAGCAACTTGTTTTTTGATATCTACCATTTCATTTGTCATGGTATTTAAAACTTTCTGAAGACCTTCTACATCAAAAGGATCTTTTGGTGGCTTCTTCTTTGAATCATCTTTGAAGGATAATTTCTTAGATTTCCTGTCTTCTTGGGAATTCTTCTTTTCAAGAGCTATTATGTGTTTCTCTAAAGAGAAAGATTCCTTCAAATTTTTTGCCAATGTAGGTAACTTTGATTTGTCAAAAAAAATGGTTATGTTATATGGGAGATAAGAAATATACCATTCAATTTGAACCTATGCACTAGGGACAGATGTAGAAGGGATTTTATTGAGTAACTTATTAATTCTAGAATTGAAGTATTTTATTTTCTCTCATGTTTTAGCCTTTAGATTTGATAGGTAATTGATGAGAGATGCAGTAGTTCTGTCATCTCCAAACTTAGATAAAAAATGTTCTTCAAACATATTACAACTAGTTATAGAGTGAGAAGGTAATGAGAAATACAAGGATCCTGCAGATCCTGTGAAAGTATATGGAAATAGTCTAACTACACAGTCTTCTTCAATTACCTCTTTTAAATTGATGGCTAACATATAATTATGGATGTGTTCTTCAGCTGGAATACCATCATCGGGATTGAATTTAGGTAGCCATATTTTAGGGTATTTTGGAAGAGGATGAAGAGGAGCAAGAATTTGTATAGCACCTAGATTTTTCCATGGTTGTACATTTGGTGGAGGTACTTGGCCTACCATTGGACCTTGGGTGGAGGTGATGGATTGAGTTTGAGTTGAAGAAAAGCCAGGCTGAGTGCTAGAACTAGTTGAAGGAGTAGTAGTTTTGGTACTGGAACTAGTTAAAGTAACAATGATTATTGGAATAGAATTTGTGGAAGTGAGTGGAGATAATGGAGGTGAATGGGATGGATTATTGGATAAGACATCGCTGGTGGTTGACTCTGACTCAGTCTTATTTTTTTTCCTTCGAGAAGTATCGATAGGAAATTCAAAAGGAGGGATTCCTATCTTTTGAGTTTCCAATTGAGTTAATATTCATCTAGGTTGTAGAGAAGATGAAACACTAATTTCAGATGTTTGAGAAGTTCAGGATTTTCTATAGAAATGGATACTGTCTCTAACTTTTCTATTAGAGACTAAACTTCTGGGGGGTTTTGGTGAAAATATGGAAATAGTATTAATTGAGTTTCACTAGGAGGCTTAAGAGAGGGATGTTCAACTTTAGATCTTAAGGATTTAGATCTAGCTAATGTTCTAGAAGTTGAAGGGGATCTAGAGGGAGAGAGAGTCTTAGATTTGTTTTTAGATTGATCAAACCTTCTTGCCATTCACAATTGGCCCTCCTTCTAGTGCCAAAATGTTGAAGCCTCGAAATTCGGTTGCAACAACATGGGGGAAAACCACCTGGTTTGGACCTTAGAGCAAGTCCTTTTCCGTTTGGTGTAGTGGCTCTGACTGGGGATAAAGGGACCAGTTTCCCAATAAGGATGATGAGGGTGTGTTTTTTTATAACATACAAATGGGAAATGATTTAATATGTTATATTGATTTAACTAAAAATATCTATTCTACTATATACCAGGGAGTGTTCATTCCTTAATGTGATCTAAAAAGATATCTTCCAAAAATTGGTAATGAAGATTATTCAAAAGTTTAAACAGATGAAAATTATGTAAAAATAAATCTTTCAAAAAAATAGTTTAATCAAAAGGATTGAGAAATATATATTGCATTTATATGTTTGACTATATATGAGATAAGTAAACATAAAAAAATATCAGTACATAAGTGAATTTAACATTCACTTATGATAACATCTCTAATATATAATATAGATAAAAGATGATTGTCAATTTAAGAAGAAAAAATTAATATAACGTGTAAAAGTACCATATATATGAAGTTCTACTCATTCAAATTGACATTAATTTTTTGATCCTCTTCACTTTCAAGCAATTCAATGAGTACAATAGTGCAACTTTAGTTAAACAGCTTCAATTTCAAAAGATAACAAATTCCATTCCATTAATTCGTCAAGTCATTCAAAAACTTACAGAAGTGCATTCTTTGCAAATGTTTTTGATAAATTTCTGGACCCTTCTCTAAATTCATGAGAAGGGTTTAAATACTAAACCAAATATGTTTAAAATAGATTATTGCATAAAAATTGGAGAAGGTTTCAAACAACCATCCTCATAATAAGTAAATTTAAACTACAACCTAGGAAATAAAAATAACAACATGCTTAGGTGGGTTGATCATTTTTGTGCATTTGATCTCTGAGGTGACAAATATTTACCATTGGCTTTAGCTGAGCTGGCTATGTAATCAGGGATCTGAATTTGCCTTTAAAAATTGCATTTGAAAGTGTTGGCAATGATTTCTTAGTAGAATTGGTTAATGACTATAGAGTTAGGCACTGATGATAAGGTTTGATCAGAAAAATCCAGAAATTTTCCTGATCAAAATTATTTATCTTTTTAATATTTTCCACCTATGTCTTTGTACTTTCCTTCCACTATGCTTCTAATGGTTTGAGCTCTAGGAGCACTTCAGCTGTGGGTTCTTTAATAAGTTCAGTTTTTAAAATCTATTCATTGACATATTCGATGATGTGATTTGTCATATTTGATGCCTTTGTCGTTGCCTTCTCTGCTTGTCTCAGCTGCATTTCCCAATCTTTAAATAAAATCTATTTGTAAAACTTATCTATCTTAAGGAAGTATGCTTTCTTTCCTGCATTAGACCCTTGCCACTGAATGAACTCAGTAATCTTCTTTTCAACTTTTTCACATTCAAGCCTCTTGTTGGCCACTTTTTTTATTAGAATCTTTCTTGTATCATAGTACGAACTGGCGATTCAAATTTGTTGACAAAAGGTTTCTTTGTAATGCTTTAACTTTGCATTCATTTCCAGTGCTTCTTTTATGAATTTCTCTACTTGAGGTTGAATTTTAAATTTGTCCATTGTTGCTTCAAGCTGTGTTTCTTTCTCTGTAGTCTGCACTTGGTGTTGTCACTTTAGTCTTTCAAATTTTTTTTCGAATTGAGACATTTTCATCTCGATTTATTTATTTGTGTTAAGCCTTTCCTATTCTAGTTTTCTCTCCAGTTCCTAAACTTTATCTTATTTTTTCTTAAGTAGAAGTTGTACCTTTGTAGATTTTTCAATGGTAGTAGCAGCATATGCTCTTGCAAACTGTGATAACTTAGTCAAATGTTCCATGGGATTATCCAAAGCATCTTTCCATAGAAAATATATAGATTCATTATTAAAATTTGAGACTGATTCATCAATTCTTATTCTCTTTCTTCTTTTAACTACAACCTTATTATTTGGGCTATAGAAGACATCAAGTGACGGTATCTCTTCAATCTTTAAAACAATATATTTTGTAGGGTATGTCGGGATGATCTCTGGATAATGATCCTCTGGTACTTGTTGTAGTGGCATTGCAGTTTCCACTAGATTATGGGTCTGCTCTGGAGTTTTGAAACTTATTGATTCATCAGCATTAGGCTTAGGTGGTGGTGGTGTTTCTAGTGCTTTAGAAAACTTCTCCCATTCTTTCTTCAAATATTTTGACTGAGGCTTCTCTGTTTGTGCATGTGTATTTTGGATATGCTAAACTTCTTTAGAAGATGATGTAACTCCATTAATTTCTCCTTCAGTTTGCATCTCAATCCCTTTAATCACTTTCTCAATTATTTTCTCAGGACTCTCATTCCTGCTCTTAGATTCATTATCAGAGTGATCTAAATTCTAAGAGTGATGTTGTGATTGTTCTGACTTGTGATTTTATTTCTCTTGAGATTCATCTTCTGACATACATTTAGCCTCATTATCCAGACTAATACTGAGATTTGGCTTGTTGAAATCTTCAATAAATAATAATTCCAAAGGAAAATTTTCTAATGTCTTTCTTCTATATGCTTGAAAAGCCTCAAAATCTATTTTACTAAGCTAACTAGATGCAATTTTCAATACATTTGTGAACTTCTCCACACATTCAAATAAATCATCAAACCTATCTTTCTCATTCAATAAAGGTTTAAGTTTAAGATCAATGGTAAAATTCTTAACCACACCATTAGGATCATATGGCCTCTTTGGAATTAGGGCCAGATTTAATGAAGTTATATTTGAAAACTCTTTAAATGCATGACCAATTTCTATAAGGGAAAAAGTGCCACAATATAAAGGGAAAGTAGGCCAAATGGCTTTCTTGGCATCTTTTAGTTGTTTGGACATTCCGCTTACTATTAGTTGGTAGGAAATTTCCCTGGCTAGGAGCTTATCAGGAACATAATAAAGAAAAACATAGGGGCAAGAATAATTCCTAGAAACTCTGATATAAGTAAAATTTTCTTCAGAAAACCATCTAGCAACTGGTAATATTTTTGTGCTAGCTTCCTTAGAAATCCTAGGGGCTCTTTCATTAAAGATGATTTGATGGATGGGTAAAATAACTCCATTGCAAATTTTATAGAAATGCAGATGAAACTCATATTCCCACAATTCTTTATGGTAAATATTAATTGGAGTGGGATCCAAGCTTATCCATCTCCATCCCATGATAGGAAATCTCCAAAAAAAGCAAGTTGCATCCATAATGTAAGCACTCATGTAGAAGGGAGGTATTGTTCTAGTCGAATATACCATATTTGTCCTATAGTCCATTATGGTTTTAGCCAGATTATTAGACAAAATGGTTGCCCAATTCATAATAAAGGAATTGACGATTGCGTCAATCACAGGAGCCCATTCTATGGGAAATATAGTGGTATCTAGTTTTGCAAATAACCTACATAGCACTCCAACTGCATAACATGAATAAGGGGACGGTAACTGTGCTATCAGGTACATAGCAAGTTTATCTCACTTCAGCTTTCCTTGATATTCTTCCATTCCTTTATCACTTTCATGAGGTATTTATTCTTCTTTGTAAAGCTTTGGACAAAATATTTATCATAATTCTTGTGCGGCATGGGAAATTGATACATTATCCATAGATCCTCTGCAGTGAATGAACTAATATTCTCTAGCTTATAATTATTGAATGATCTGACTACAATGTTAAGGTGTTCAATGACCCACTTTACCATATCTAGGTATGGTACAATATTCAGTCTCGTCGCTATTCTGTGAAGAAACGAACATGCAACTTCAAAGTAAGACACGTTTGATGAAACTACCCCATCTGTTGTTATGGTTTTCACTATTTCTCTTGGTTTTTCTCCCTCGAAAGGGTGGTACATTGCTTCCCATGAAGACCTGCCACAATCCTTGTTACACGTTGTGTCTAAGAACAATGGAGGCATGTCTGTGTCCTCTGCAGTGAACCTTTGGGCAATTTCCTTGCCTTTCTTTGTCATTCCATTTATTTTAACCTCGTTAGGTGGTTTCCTGAATTCAAGTTAAACAAGTAAACTCAGATCTGAGATGAATATAGAGAAGGGTAGAGTTAAATCATCATAATCAAAATCTAGCGCTCTATTATTAAAAATACACTTCAAGTAGATATCAATCTTTTGAACCTTGCACCCATTAAAATCTGTTAATAACGCATAACTCTTTCTATCAAATCTCTTACACACCTTACGTAATATGTCTAATCTAACAATCTAAGAGATTAGATATTATAATGGAATAATTAGATAAGAATTATTTCACGCACTTAAATAATAAGGTGTTTATATCGCACATTGCAACTTTTAACAAACACCAATAGCTATGTTTTTACTACTGATGAATCTTGCGAAATGCGATCTGCGCAAATCGCACATCACAATGTATTGCAGTGTATAAAATTTTCCATTCAGTTTCTCGTAGCGAAACGTGAAATGCGTTGAAGACTCACGTTGTTGTGCTTTATTAGAATTTTGGATACTTATAATTGTTCTTTTATTGTTTCGTCGAGTCCAACTTATCGCAACTTTTTTGAAATGTTATAAGTTTGTTCTTTTAAAAAGGCATGACATGATTTCTCTTTTAAAGGGTTTTTTAAGATTTTTCAATGGAGATTTTATATAATTCCGAAAAGGTTGAAGCACATATCACAATTCGCAATTATTATATATGATTTAACTTAATTTTCTTGTAATTTATGTGATTTGCGATGAGCGATTTGAAATCAAAGAGGAAAGGAAAAACCTTTATTACTAAAGTTTTAAGACTTACGCTAAAAAGAAATCATGCTCATAAATTTCTATTTATTTTTTAAAGGGTCCCTATTTATTATTAAAATAAATGGGAGGGGGGGTTCTTGTATAGTAGAACACATCCATCTAATGTATTTTCCATCCCATCTGCACTAAAAGTGCAAGAACATATCTAATTTATGAGTACCTTGCTACTAGAGAAAAGGTATCCTCGTAATCTATTCCCTCCACCTGAGAGAGCCCCATGGCCACAAATTTAGCCTTGTGTTTCTTGACACTCCCATTTTCTTCCTTCTTCAACTTTTAGATCCACCAGGATCCTACAATTGAATTGTCATCAGATATTGGGAACCATTCCCATGCAGTGTTTCTAATAATGGAGTCATGCTCCTCTAACATGGCATCGACCCATACTTGTTGCTACTTTTCTTCCTCGAATGACGATGGCTCTATCTCTACACTCTCGCTCATAAGAACAATTTATCCAGTGTACTGATATGGGGACCTTCTCTCCCTGCGTTGTGATGTGGGTGCTCCCAAATTCTCTCTAGCATAATGCATCGACCTATTAGTCTCTCTGGTGCGCTTCCTTCCATCTTTGGATGTCTCTACATGATTGGGTGCTTCCACTCTTTTATCCTCTGCTTGTGGCTACTCCACATCTTGAGGTTTTTCTTTTGGAGATAAGAGTTGCTCATCTGCATACATCTGAAGCTCCATCTCAATTTAAATTCGCATGGCCTTTCCTTCATCAAATATCACATCTCTATGAACCACTATCATCTTGTGAGATAGAAGGTACACCCGATAGTTGTGAGGTGTACCAGTGTACCCCACAAATATGCCCAACTCTATTGTTGGTTTTAGATTTTTCCATGCATCTTTGGTTACATGAGAGTAAATTGATGAACCAAAAATTCTAAATTGCACCACATTTGGCTTCTTATTGAAAAGGCTTCCTCTGGTGTACTCATCCTGAGAATCTGATGAGGACTTATGTTGATGCAGGAACATCCTGCTAAATTTTCATTTTGTATTTTAGTGATTTAGGGGGTGATGTTTTTTTTAATTATTTTATAAATTATGTACATTTTAAATAAATTAAGAGGAAAATTTGAGTGTGAGGTTTATTGTAAATATTCTCTTATAATTGAGAATATGAGAGGAGTTGGGTTGTATATATATCTTAGGGATTATGAACTTCTTAACTAGAAATTAGTTGAGTCAAAGAATGGATAAGCTATTTTAGGATTTGGTTGAGTCATTTGTGGAGGAATTCATGGATTCACATTAATCCACAATTATGTATAAATATGTGATTTGTATGAGGATGGAGGATATAGATATAGAGATGGAATAGGATAGAAAAGGAAAAGAGAGTTTAGAGTAGGAATGGTGTGACAGTGTGACGAGTTGTAAAGGCGAAAGCAAGAGGCCACAAACATAATATTTGCCAAAGAAGGGTTTGAATCTGTAATTTATTGTTATTATTATATGCAAATATTTTTTTTGTGTTCGGCTCTCTGTTCGGTTATTGGCTTAACTTCTGCTACACAATGTATACACTAAATATTTGTGGTAGATACTACCATCGAGCTGCAGGGTTGAACTTCTTGATTGTGATGTATGTTAATTTTTAAATGGTGGATAATTTGAAGATTATACAAAGTATCATTTAATATACAAAGAAATGGCGATCTCTATTATTTTTCGCGCTCATTTTTTCTGATTTGTTGCAGAGCCTCTGCATCATTTTTAAATTGTGTGATACCTCTGCATCACATGTTTTTTACATACACAATTGTGTTGCATGTTTCCTCCCACAACTAAAACGGTAGGCCCTGATCATGTAACACCGCTCATGTAGCCCCCACAATGTGTGTGTTCTTCCTTTCAATTACCCCATTCTATTGTGGGTTATGAGGTACTATCAACTCTCGTCGAATTCCTTCTGATGCATATAAGTTATTTAATTCATTCAACACATGTTCTTCACTTTTTTCACTCCTGATACCCTTCACTTTCCTGCCTATATCTTTTCCAAAAAGTGATTTGAACTCACAAAATTTTGAGAACGTCTGGTCTTTCTTCTGCATAAAAATTATGCAACACTTGCGTGAAAATTCATCTACAAAAATCACGTAATAGATGTTCTTGGCTATCGAGGTTGTTGAGAATGATCCACGCACATCTAAGTGAAATATTTCAAGGATCGCTTGTGATGGACTATCCTTATCATGAGAGGTGTATTTTTTGTACTTCACCAATTTTCACCCTTTGCATGTATCACGTTTCTCAAGTGCACCCTTGGGAAGTCATGTATAAATATGCTGCATGATTTTCAAATCTATTTGGTGTAGATATCCCAATATTCTATGCCATAACTGACTGATGTATCGGCTTTCCACCTTCTCTGCTTTCGTGCTCAAGCAATCAAAATATTCTATGTCTAATTTCTATAGGTTCTTTACCTGAACCCCGATATTCTTCACCTATCCCGTGGCTATGTGATGAAGGAATACATTTCCTTTGCTAAATATCACATGGTAGCCATGGTCTTCCAACATAGCAACTGAAACTAATTTCTTCTTCAAACCAGGAACATACATGACATATTTTAATGTGAGAGGAGAACCAGACTCCATCTGAAAGGTAATAGTATTTTTGTTGGTCATGCTATACCTCCCATCATCTCCCATCTTGATGTGCATCTAGAGGTCATTCTCCTCCAATTCACTAAAGAAATCTTTATTTCCAGTCATATGGAATGAGGCTCCACTATCCAAGTACCACATATAACCCATCACCAATGATACCGTGCATGTGATGAGAGTAAAATACAACTTGAATTGTGAAGCAAGAACTTCACTTATCGCTCCTCCTGAGGGCTTCTTGTTGGAATTATTGTGTGTACACTTTGTGGCATAGTGTCCCCGCTCATGACAATGAAAACATTTAATCTTAGACAAGGCCTTCTTCTTACCTACCTGACCAAAATCTAATTTGGAATGGTATTACTTTCCTTTCCTTTTATTTGCCTTTCCATCTAAAGCACAATTATCCTTATCATCATGCTTTGATGAGGATCCATCTATGGTGCTTCGTCGAATCTCTTCTTGCACCAAGTCGTACCACAAATTCCTGCACTCCGGTAGCTTCTCCCTCCCATTCACTGAATCTTGGTAGTTGTGCTAGCTCTTAGGAAGGCCTAGAAGTGTTGGGCTCACCAAATCATCTCTGGTAAATTTAGCACCAACACTTCCAATCTCATCCCGACATTGGGTGAACTTGATCAAGTAATTTGGTATTGTGTCACCCTTCTCCATCTTGATTTTCCTAAGCTTGTCGTTCTGTTCCAGGTTCCTGTGGTCACTACTATTCTAATACTTATATGTTAAGGCCTCCCACATGGCATATGGATTTTCCTTTCCATGGAGGTTTGAGACAACATGTTAGTTAGTTTCGAGTTCAAAAGGTTGGCCAAAAATGCCTAACCTCTAGTAGGCTCTGCCCCGAACTCCTGCAGGTCGACCTAACTATTTTCAACCAACAGGTCGATAGGTTGGATGGGTCAAGAGGTTGGCAGGTCAGAAGTTGGTCCGAGCGCAAACCAACATATTTAGGCATCTAAGAAGTTTGGGACAACACCTTCATAAGTAGGAGGTCGAGGGTTGGACCAGATTGTTAACATTAAAATTTGCATCACTGTAGGAGGCTTGACCTCAACTCTCCTTGAAATTTTTTCCTTCATCTAGAAAATCCACATAGATTCAAACTGATAATTGTAATATTATAAAACAATATACTTGAATCTACTCTACCAATTGTGGAAACCAATTATGATAACGAAATCACAAAGTATAAAAGACAAAGAATTTCAATCACACATTACACAAATATTTCTTGGGTAAACTCTCAACTAAAAACCTCGCTATATATATATATATTGCATAAGTCAGAAATTATGAGAATATTACAATGGTTTTCTCCAACCAGAGAAACCCCTGCACTATCTCTATTTCATTGCTTCCTAGACAATCCTTGGCCAATAATTAACCAATTTTCTTCCCTTCAAGATCCCTATTACCTTGCATTGTTTCCTTGGATAATTACCCCTCTATTAATTAGTGAAATTCCCAATATGAATTGTGCAATACATATAAGGCCTTCCTCTGACTGCATGCACCACCTACAAGATTTGGATGATTATACAACTGATATCACACTGCCCTTGAACTCCAATATCAACTGGGTCTTGCTCAGAATTGACATGCATAAGTTATTTATGAGTGAATCATCAGTTATCTGATTGATCACTAGATGTGGTTCAAGTCCAATTTCCACTCTTTGAACTCTCACTAGTTCCTCCATCAGTTAGAACTAGTTAAATTTATTTTAACTCAAATAAACTGAGTTAATTAATTACAACTCAAAATAAACTCAACCAAGGCTCCTATAATGGAGGATACACTCTACATTACTTAAGTTAGACCCTCAACTCGAATTATCTGAACCAACTAAGTCATACTAACTTAACTAACTTATACAAGTTGTCTTGTAATGTGGAATTACAATATTATTCTAACTTAATTCAAGAGAAAATTAAATTAGCATATTTTCTTGTTGCCATTTTCAACACTCCCTCTCAACAAAAAATGGATTATATGATACCTGGATCGTGCTTCTATCGAACTAAAATTTTCCACTTGACAGTGCCTTTTTCAATATGTCTTCATCATATTCCTCTATAGGAATGCACTCTAACATCATGAACTACCTCTCCACACAATCTCTGAGGTGGTGGTAACAGATATTGATATGCTTGGAAATATCATGAAAAACTGGATTAACTGAGAGTTTTATGCAACTATGGTTATCACAACAAATCATTTTCGAATCCATATGTTGATGAAACAATACAACAAGGATCTTCCTCATCTAGCTATCCTCAGAAGATGCTTGACTAGAAGCCATGTACTATGCTTCTGTGGAACCGAGTGCAACTTATCTCTTCTTCCTACTATACCAGGAAATTATTGTTGACCCAATACTAAAGATTCTACCTGATGTGCTCCTCCTGTCAAATGGACTCTCTGCCCAATCTGTATATGTAAATCCTTGCATCTTCACTCCCTCTTTTTTCTTGTACCAAATACCAAAGTAAGTGGTGCCTCTAAGGTATCTCAACACATGTTTGGCTACCTTCCAATAGAGCTTGGTTGGATTAACCATTTCTTGAAAAAGTTGGTTAACCACATGACACATGTTTGGTCGTGTGTTCGCCAAGTAGATAAGTGAACCCACAAGCTACCTGTAAATTGTATCTCCTACAACTTCACCTGAAGTAGCATCTTCCTTCCTCCAATCCTCCCCTAGAGGAGTCTCCATGGGTTTTTTTCTCTCCATGTGAAACTTCTTCAGTATCTTGTTGGCATAATTTCCCTGAAAGACAAATAGTTCCCCATCTCTTTTCCAAATTTCCAAACCAAGGAAATAATGCAAGAGCCCCATGTCCTTCATCTCAAATTCTCTTGCAAGATCCTCCTTCTAGGTTCTCATCACCTGTTAGAATTAAATCATCCACATATAATACTAGAATCAATCATTTACTGTCAATCACAATATGGAAAAGGTTCACATCTGCTTCACTTTTGGTGAAGCCCAACCGAGTGAAATAATTGTTAATCCTAGTGTACCAAGCACAAAATGCTTGTTACAGTCCATAAAATGCTCGCTTGAGTCTATACACATGTCGCTTTGTCAAAGGTCTCAAATCCTTTTGGTTTCTCTATGTACACCTCTTCCTCAATCACTTTGTTGAGGAAATATGTCTTTACATCCTTCTGATGTATTTTCTATGCCATATGTGTTGAAAGTGCAATAATAGATATGATTGAAGAGTACCTTGCTATTGGATAAAATTTCTCCTCATAATCTATTCCCTCCACCTAAGAGAACCCCTTGGACACAAAATTTTCCTTGTGTTTCTCAAAACTCACATCTGTTGCTTGCTTCACCTTGTATATCCACCTGGACCCTACAACTGACTTGTCCTCTAGTCTTGGGAAAACTTCCCATTCACTTTTTATGATAATGGAGTCATACTCCTCTACCATGGCATCAACCCATACTGTTTTTTTCACTTCTTCCTCGAATGAGGATGGCTCAGTCTCTACACTCTCACTCATAATAGCCATGTAGCCAATATATTGATCTTGGGACCTTCTCTAACTATGCTATGATGTGGGTACTCCCACATTCTCTCTAGAATCATGCATCAACTTGTTAGACTCTCTAGTGTGCTTCCTTCCATCTATGGATGTTTCAACATGAGTGGGTGCTTCCACTATCTGATCCTCTGCCTGTGGTTGTTCCACATCTCAAGGTTCTTCTTTTGGAGCTAAGAGCTCCTCTTTTGCATGCATCTGAATCTCCCTATCATTGTAAATTTTCACTACCTTTCCTTCATCAAATTTCACATATTTATGAGCCATGGTCATCCTGTGAGATGGAAGCTACACCCAACAGTGGTGAGGTGTATATGCGTAGTCCAAAAATATTCCCAACTATGTTGTTTATTATAGATTTTTCCATGCATATTAGGTTACATGACAGTAAATTAATAAACCAAAAATTCTAAAGTGCGCCACATTTGGCTTCTTACCGAAAAAGGCTTCCTCTGGTGTACTTGAACCAAGGATCCGATGAGGAATCTTGTTCTACACATACACAGTTATGTTGCATGCTTCCACCCACAAGTGCTACGGTAGGCCCTAGTCATGTAACATCACCCGTGCAACTCCCACAATGATTTTTTTCTTCCTTTCTGCAACTCCATTATGTTGTGGGTTATGAGGTGCTATCAAATCTCCTTAAATTCCTTCTGATGCATAGTATTTTTTGAATTAATTTGACACATATTCTCTAGTGTTGTCACTTTTTAGAGCCTTCAATTTCCTCTCTATGACTTTTTCAACAAGTGATTTGAACTCGAAAATTTTTTAGAACATACACCCTTTCTTCTACATGAAGAATATCCAACACTTTCATGAAAAATAATCTACAAAAATTACATAATGCTTGTGCTTAGTTGTGGAGGTTTCCGAGAACGGTCCCCATGCATCTGAGTGAACTATTTCAAGGATCACTTGCGCTTGACTGTCCTTATCATGGAAGGAGACTTTGTTTTACTTCCCCAATGTAAACCCTTTTCATGTATCACGTTGCTCAACTACACCCTTGGGAAGTATTGTAGAAATCTATTACATGACCTTCAAATCTTTGTGGTGTATATGGCCCAATATTTTATACCATAACTCACTGATCTCTTGACTCTCCACCTTCTCTGCTTTCATGCTCAAGGTAGCACAATCTTCTACATCCAATTTCTATAGGTTCTTTACCAGATCCTCGATATTCTTCACTTTTCCCATGGCTATCTGATGAAGGAACACATTTCCTTTGCTAAATATCACATTTTAGCCATGGTATTCCAACATAGCAAATGAAACTAAGTTATTCTTCAAACCAATAACTTACATTACATGTTTTAATGTGAGAGGAGAACCAGACTCCCTTTGAAAGGTAACAATACCGATGTCGGTTGCGTCATACCTCCCATCATCTCCAATATTGATGTGCATTTTGAGGTCCTCACCCTCCAAGTCGTTGAAGAACACTTTGTTTCCATTCATATGGAATGAGACCCCACTATCCAGGTACCACATAGAACCCATAATTGATGACTCCATGCATCGTATGAGAGTAAAATCCAACTCGAATTGTGAATTAAGAGCTTCACCTTCCACTCCTCCTAGAGGATTTTTGTTGGCCTTCTTGTGCAGACACTTAGTGGCATAATGTCCCAGCTCATGATAGTGAAAACATTTAATCTTTGGAAAGTACTTATTCTTCCATGCCTGACTAGAATTTGATTTGGAATGGGATGAATTCCCTTTACATTTATTTTCCTTTCTGGCCAAGGTAAAATTCTCGTCATCATCATGTTTTGATGAGGATCCATCTCTAGTGTTCCTCCAAATCACTTCTTACACAGAGTCAGACCATAAATTTCCCCACTCTGGTATCTTATCCCTCCCATTTACTGAATTCTGGTAGTTGTGCTAGATCTTGGGAAGGCCTATAAGTGTTAGGATCACCAGATCATCTTCGAAAACTATAACACCAACACTTCTAAGCTCATCCCGACATTGGTTGAACTTGTTCAAGTACATAGGTATTGTTTCGCCCTTCTCCATCTTGATTTTCTTGAGCTTGGCCTTCAGTGATAGCTTCCTCTAGTCATTGCTATTTTGAAAAAAATATGTTAAGGCATTCCAAATTGAATATGGTATTTCCTTTCCATGGAGGTTTGATACAATATGATCTTGAACTCCTTCCAATAGAATCCTTCTATCCTTTTCTATGCACTTCTTCCACTCTACTAGATCCTATGCATCCGCTAGTGTTGGTTTCAAGATGTACTTTTAAATTAACTCCTTCAATCCTTTGTCTTCCAATATTTATTCCATCTAGTCTCTCTAGAAAATGTAATTCAACATACCCTCAAGGGCATACTCGAGCCTCAGACCATAGAACTCCATATTGATCCTGTTGCTAGCTCTTGAAGATTAGCTTTGAAAAACTTGTTCCTCTTGAAAGTAAAAAATAGTATTCTTCTCTTATATAGGGATTCTTTCTCTTGCACCATTTATAAAATCCATGTAGATTCAATGTAATATCCCCAAATGGGAAAACTCAGCAATACATGCATGAAAAACACATTTTTCAGAAATATAAGAATAAACAGAAAAATGCAGCCCATTGGTCCCTTAGATATGACATTTTTACACTTATATCTAAGAGGATATTAGAAAAAAATGACTTTTTCCTAGTCAAACAGGTCTCCCATGCTCAAAACAACTCAAAAACACTGAAACCCCAAGATTGCTACAAACAAAAATTATTGCAGAAAGAGAAAACGCATTTTGTTGAGGGTTATACTTAGAAAATGGAGAGAAAAATCAGATCTAATTATTTATTAATCAATATAGCACCAAAAATAAATATCTAGTCTCTTTTACATAGATCGAAGATGACCCGATAAGGGTTTCTCGACAGAAATGGTATACATGAAATATCTGTTGCAGATCTATGGCTGAATCATGTTGTACGGCTGAAGCACTGCATAAATATGGCTGATCATGCAAAGAAATGGTTGTAGCTCCTTTTACTAGCTTTCCGGGAAGAAGAATGAACCTCCCTCAGGGAAACTAGCTCAAAATACAAGGGATTTAACCCCTCCACTGCAACACCTTAAGAAATAACGCAGTTTATGAAAGGGACTGCACTGTTTTTGAAGGTAACTGATTGACCTAAAACCAGATAGTGGAAAATGCAGCACAAAATACTCTCCTTATATTTCTTAAACAAGATCTCCAAGTAAGAGTGGGGAATTCCCGCATGAGAAAACCCTTGCACTAAACAGTGCAGCAAAGTTAGCTTACCAGCCAAAGAATGCAAAGAAGAATAAACAGACCACATAAAAAATATAATCTTCAATCATGCTCCATATGGTTTCTATCCCCTCCATTATATAGTTTATGAGCTTCCTCACCAAGGGTCCCACCCAATTATGAGGTTGCTTCCATGCAAAGGCTCCTCCACCAAAATTACGTTGTCTCCATTAGTCTTTCTCATCTATTTACAGCGCTATTTGATTTAGTCAATATTGACTGAATAAATCTTGAATGGATCAACCTTGACTAGATCTTCATGCATTGTCACTTTTCACATTCAAGGTGTCCTTATTTTGACTAGCTAGATTGATCTTCATTCACATTGAGCTGTCTTTAATTAGAATCCACTCTTCAAATATTAATGTTATTGAATTGGTCAAACTTGACTTTGTCCACACATTTTAGACCCTGTTTACACATGTGGATGCTTGATCTGGTTATTAACATGATCCCTTTTCACATTATGAGGGATTTTATTCCTACTTAAGAAACTTATGAGCCTCCTTGCCCATTTATTCATCTAACTAGATTTTTAAAAGAAAATTAATATTCCTATTAGGTTCATGCTAATTTAGGAATATTACAGTCTTCCCCTCCCAAATGTTGCTTGTCCTCAAGCAACTACAAGGGTGCTACAAAATCTCCCCTCCTCCTCTTGGGGCCTCCTCATCCAACAGTCTCCACCATTGCTTCAGATATTTAGCAATAATTCTGTCTCCCAATGGTTCCTCCCAAGTGTGCAAGTTGGCTTTTGGTGCATAAACCAAATGGCTCTCATCATGAAAGAATGGAAGGTCTATGTGGAAACCTTCTTGCTTATCAGTGGCCTCCTCAAGATAGAAGTGATGACAATCATGGGAATTCCATCATCCATGAAGGACTCCCATCTCCATGCTATCATCCAAATGAAATGAATCACCTCCCAGCTTGGTAATTCATAGAAAATCTCCTCCAAAATTCTCATGAGAGGTATGTCCCAAGTGCTCCAAACAATCATATGACCTACCTCATAAAGAAACAAGTGATCTACTATGGCAGCCATATCTTTTTCCATGCTCCCCTTGAAACATGTAGTGCAAAAAGTGTCGGAGATTTCTTCCCCCAAGGACACATCCAACCAATGTGTCTCTCCTCCAACCATGTTCTCAACAAAGATAAGAATATTTTCATCGTATGGAATCATAATTAAAGTCATGCTAGCTGCCATATGTAGTAAAGGAGAAGGACAATGGTCCCTCATGTGCAACCAGTGTAGTTTTACTCCCAACTGCCATAGAATATGATTCGAAAAGTGTTTTTCCCAACACTTGTTTTTTGTCCCATCCTTCTTGCATGCTTGGATAAGGTGAATGATAGTTGGTGCTAATGAAGCACACCATGAATAATACGACATCTCCCAAAAATATCTTAGGGGATGGTCAACATCTCCATTGCTCATGGCTCCAAGTAGCCCATGAAGCCCATAAGAAAAATGGCCCCCTCTTGGAGCAAAGCCCTACATATGTGTTGAGAAAATACAAGCATATAGTAGATACATCATGATGTTTATAAATACAGGTCTTACTATACACTTGATTCAAATCAGTGAGGTAACTCATCGATGAGCTCCCTCTCACACCCAATGAATAAGGAGGTGATGATGATAACTCTTCCCAAGAGCTATGTTCCTCCTCAACTAGCAAATGATATATGCACTTCTTCATATGAGAGTGCATCTCCTCTTTGAAGTCCTCCCACATGAATCCATCTAAGATAGTATAGCATGCTCTAATGAAACCAATGGGTTTGGAAAGTAAGATCTCATAGGCTGCATTAAGTATTTTATACTTAAGCTTGGAGTCTCTAGCCAAATAGATCTGATCATGATAATAAATGACTCCATCAACTACTTTATACCTCCCATCCATCACTTTCCCATCAAGAACCTTACATGTGAAAATGGTCCTTGGAGTATTCCATCAAGAGTTGGGACTCCCAATAAGGATCTAGGCTCCCCAACAATGACAATGCTATAGAAATCTGAAATGAAACCCCTGTCATAACATGGCTCTCCTCTTTGACATGCTTGATGCCAAAGTAACATGTTGGAGTACTATCAACTTTATTTTGCTGCCTCTCTTACAGTTGATCTTGCTCAAGACAAGATTGAAGTAGATGGAAGTCAACCTCCCCTTGTAAAGTCCTTTTCTTCCAAAACTTCCTTAATTTGGCCCATGCATGCAAGAGTGTTGATATCCTCTTGTCATGTTCAAAAATATTCTTTGTGTGTGATAATATCATTGGCTTCCCCAAAGATATGGAGTGGCTATTTGAAATCATGCTCATGCCATCATATATTTCTGAATTATCCTTTTCTAGTGCAAGTTGTTGTGTGGAAGATGGCAATGTCCATCTCAAAAAAATTCTTACCTCTCCTTTGAACTCATGAAAGATTATTTGCGCTGTGCTAGCTTCTCCCAAGGCTCCCTCCTTAGCCAAATATGTAATTATTGCGCATAGTTGAGAGAACACTTTATTCTTCTTCCAATCAGGGGGTTTCCCTGGCGGAATGCCTCTATGCAAAGAGAAATCAAGATATAAAGCGGAATGTATATGTGTGTGGACTGATTTGTCTTTGCCTTCACTGCACAAATCCTCCTGCCTCTTTTGTACATCAAACTTCTGAAATAGAGAGGGGTGTATTCTCCTCATCATATGATGCTTGTCCTCCCCTTTATCTCCTTCTATCTTCAAGATCTCACCATTTTCTAATGATGGCACATGCTGCACATGGATTGTACCATGATCTCCATATGTGAGATTCTTTGGAACTCCTTGCAAGAGTGCAAGAGTTTCTCTCCTTGGATAAAATTCCCCATCTTCCTCTCCATGAGGTACTATATGTGCTCTTGTCATGAATGCGCTTTAATCTCCAGCCTTCTCTTCCTCTTCTTCAATAGTTGAAAATTCCTCATCATTAATAAGAGACCTTAGATCTTGGTCCTCTTTTGAAGGAGGAATCTCCATGTCTTCCTCTTCAGAAGAAAGCTCTCCATGCAATGGGGAATTGGCCTTTGGCAAGGTATCATACAAGCTTCCTTCCCCTTCAATGGTTTTTTGAAATGGAGTTGGATTTATAAACCCTTCCAACTCATTCAAAGGTTTTGTTTGTTTTGGTTTGATAGGCTCCATAGAAGGTGTTTCATGAGATTTTTCATCAAACCTTTCCACTATTCTTCTATTGAAATTTGCATAAGTAGATGTATTTGCATTCTTTAAGGAAAAATATTCAAACAACCACTAGGCATAAGCCTTACCCTCAAGATGCAACATTTCTACTTTGATGGCTTCCTTTTCTGAAACTTGATGTTGTTGCACATAGGTGTCTAGCTCCTTCACCCAAGCCCTAGCTAGACATTTAGGTCATCCATCAAAAGTAGATAGAAAGAATCTACCCACACCATGTGTGCTTTATCCTTATGCTTCTTTCCTCCTTGATCTTGAAAAACCCTTGGAATTTCAAGTGATATTTGAACCCCTTATATTGAGCTTCATACTCTTGGAAATAATCACCAAGAGTCTCCTTCTTTGGCACATCTCCTTTCTTCTTCTTCTTTGTCATGAACAAGTGGCTGATAGAGCATTGTAAATTTGATGATGTGGTTGAATGATCACACCCATAAGATGAGGAATTAAATCTTTCCTCATGTATAGATCTTGTAGATCTTGTTGAGGGATCTCCATGTTTTTCCCTCCTCATTTCTTTGATGTCTTTGCTTATACCCTGCAGAGTTTGAAAGAGAAGTTTTGAGAACCTCTTTCCTCCAGACAATAAAGGTTTTATTTTATCTCTCTTGCAAACCTTCTCCTTCCCATGATAAGACTCCATAATGGTTGAAGAACATAGGCTGAGCCAAGATTAGGGCTCTGATACCACTCTAATATCCCCAAATGGGAAAAATCAGCAATACATGAATGAAAAACACATTTTTCAGAAATATAAGCATAAACAGAAAAATGCAGCCCATGATTCCATTAGATATGACATTATTACCCTTATATCTAAGAGGAGATCAGAAAAAAATTCCTTTTTCCTAGTTAAACAGGCCTCCCATGCTCAAAACAACTCAAAAACACTGAAACCCCAAGACTGCTACAAACAGAAATTACTACAAAAAGAGACAACACATTTTATTGAGGGTTATACTGAGAAAATGGAGAGACAAATCAGGTCTAATGATTTATTAATTAATAGAGCATCAGAAACAGAGATCTAGTGTCTTTTACATAGATCCAAGATGACCCAGCAAACAGTTTATGAAAAGGACTTCGTTATTGCTAAAGGTAACTGCTTAGCCTAACACTAGATAGTGGAAAATGTAGCACAAAATACTCTCCTCAGATTTCTTAAACAAGATCTCCAAGCAAGAGTGGGGAATTCCTGCATGAGAAAACTCTCACACTAAACAGTGCAACGAACTAAGCTAAACAGCCAAAGAATGCAAAGAAGTCTAAACAGACCACATACAAAATATAATCTTCAATCATGCTCCATATGGTTGCCATCCCATCCATTATATAGTTCATGAGCTTCATCACCAAGGGTCCCACCGAATTATGAGGTTTCTTCCATGCAAAGGCTCCTCCACCAAAATTACATTGTCTCCAGTAGTCTTGCTCATCTATTTACATCATTGTTTGATTTAGTCAATCTTGACTGAATCAATGTTGACTGGATCAACCTTGACTAGATCTTCATGCATTGTCTCTTTCCACACTCAAGGTGTCTTCATTTTGACTAGCTAGATTGATCTTCATTCACATGGAGTTGTCTTTATTTAGGATCCACTCTTCAAATATTAATGTTGTTGACTTGGTCAAACTTGACTTTGTCCACACATTTTAGACCCTATTCACACACGTGGATGCTTGATCTGGTTATTAACATGATCCCTTTTCACATTATGAGGAATTTTATTCCTACTTAAGAAACTTATGAGCCTCCTTGCCCATTTATTCATCTAACTAGATTTTAAAAGAAAAATTAATATTCCTATTAGTTGCATGCTAATTTAGGAATATTACATTCAAACTGATAATTAATATTCTAAACCAATATACTTGAATTTACTCTACCAATTACGGAAACCAATTATGATAGCAAAATAAAAAAGAATAGAAGAGAAATAATTTCAATCACTCATTACACAAATATTTCTTGGGGAAAGCCTCAACTAAAAACCCCACTATCAATATATTGCACAAGTTAGAAAATATGAGAAGATTATAATTATTTTCTGCAACCAGAGAAACCTTTGCATTATATCTATCTGTCCACTACTTCCTAGACAAGCCTTAGCAAATATTTAACAAATTTCCTACCCTCCAGGATCCCTATTTCCTTGCTCTATTTCCTTTGGTAATTAGCCCCAACTAATTATGTAAATTACCAATATGAGTTTCACAATACATCTAGGGCCTTCCTATGACTACATGCACCACCTGTCTAATTTGGATGATTATACAACTAATATTACACTTCTCTTGAACTCCAATATGAATTGGCTATTTCTCATAATTGACATGCATGAGCTATTTATGAGTGAATCATCAATTATCTTATTGATCACTAGATGTGGTTCAAGTCCAAGTTTTACTCTTGGACCTCTCACTAGTTCCTCCATCAGTTACAACTAGTTAAACTGATTTTAACTAAGATAAACTAAGTTAATTAATTAAAACTCAAAATAAACTCAACCAAGGCTCCTATAATGTAGGAGAAACTCTACATGACTTATGTTATACCCTCAACTCAAATTAACAGAACCAACTAAGTCATACTAACTTAGTTAGCTTGTACAAGTTGTCTTATGATGTGGAATTACAATTTTATTCTAATTTAATTCAAAGGAAAATTAAATTAGAAATTTTTCTTGTTTCCATTTTCAACATTTCGATGTGGAGTGCCATGGGTGACATGTGTCTAGTGCCACAGGGATCCACCATGGTGGTGTACAGACTCATCACCGCCACGAGGGCCTTTGTGAGGCCACCACATGGAGGTCATGATGATGTGGTGAGGTGTAATTAGTCCATCTTTAGAGGTTCATAAATTTCGATCCATACGTCAGGTTGAGGTGAAATTTATATCTTAGGAATCATCCCAATGAGATGAATGCAACAATGTTTTTCATTTGAAATTATGGAAAAATGGAAAAAGGTCAAAAATTTTAAATCTCATTCACATAATTGCACTTTGGGAGATGGGTCGGTAAAGTGACCACCTCCTTCTATCTCTGGTTGGGTTTTTGGGTTAGGAGGGTTTTGTTTACAAAATCGAACACCATCCTTGGTGTTTTTAGGCTTCCATAGACCTTGGAACAACATAGGAAATTTTTCCTTCATCTTATATTCAATATCCTAGGTGGCCTTCGTAGGCCCAAAGTGATACCGATACACTTTAACATGGGTGATGGTTCGATTATGAACTGTAATCTCCCTCTGGTCCAAAATTTGTAGGGGCTCTACCTAGAACTCTCCTTCCAATTCAACCTATACAACATTCCAATAAATTATATGTGTAGGATCATGTACATATTTCTTCAAAAGAGACACATGAAACACATTATGAATTATAATATGGGTTGGTAGGCCACTGGGCCTACCTTGGATAATATCTCAAATCACCCACAAAATTGAGGGATTCATTTAGAACAACTCCCCAATTTCAAAGAACTCTTTTTGGGTCTTAATTTAATATAAATATGTTCACCCACTTGAAACTTCTTACGTGTCCTTTTTAAATTAGCATAACTTTTTTTTTCTATCTTATTTTGCTTTCAAGTTTTGTATAATATTTTTCACCATATGTTCCATTTCTTATAATAGATCTGGCCCTAACATAAGCTTATCCTCAAGTTGAAACCAACTTAAAGGAACCTAATAGTTCATTCCATACAAAACCTCCAAGGGATTCATATTTAGTGACATCTGAAAACTATTTTTATAGGTGAACTTTACCAAATGTAGATAATCCTCCCATTTTGTGGGTTGGTTCATTACATAAATGTGTAACATGTTTTCAAGGATTTGGTTAACCTTTTATTTTTTCTTGTTAGTTTGTGGATAGTATGTAGTTCTAAATATAAATTGTATAGCCATCACAGTAAAAAATTCCTTCCAAAAATTTGAGTTGAACTTTCCGTCCCTATCTGAGATAATTTCTTTTGGCACACCATGAAGTCTAAAAATCACCTTCATGAAGACTTCGACTACCTGTGCAGCTTTATATATGGATAAACATGTATGAAATGGAAAAAATTTGACAGCTTATCAATCACAACCATAATAGGTTCATGTTGTCTTCGGGTCCTAGATAATTCGATACGAAGATTAGATGAGATCAATTCCCATTTCCACTCTGGTACAGGAAAGGGGTTTAGAAATCCAATTGCATCTTGGTGTTTTGGCTTCACCAACTGGAATTCTTAGCATATTCCAAGTATTCAAAAACCTCTCTCTTCATTCCAGGCCAAAAAAAAAAAAATTAAGACTAGTAATTGTTTTTATGATATCCAGGGTGAGATGTGAAAGCTATATTGTGGTATTCATCTAATATTAACTTTTTAATTTTATCCACATTTTGAACTTAAAGTATGCCTTTATATATCGACAAGCAACTTTTACTAGTTTCAAAATTAGACTATTTATTTTTACCAATTTCATCCCTTACATTTCCATGAAACTAATTGTAAATTTGATGTTCTCTTACTGTCATATCAATCTATTTACTAAAATAAATTTCTATCTTTCTCATTGTTACTTCACATATTTGTAACAAAATTATGTTGGAAATACTGAGAGGGGGGGTGAATCAGTATTCCTTTCAATTATTATCAGTGTTGTATAATGGTAGTAGTAAACAAAAGGAACACAAATGCACATAGTTTTTAAGGTGGAAACCCTCTCCGGGACAAAAACCACCTGAATGCTTTTCGAATAATTCTTTAATATTCACCTCCAATTGAAAATAAAGGTCCAACTTCCAAGAATATGGAAAATCATTCTTCTTTAGCTCCCACTGGATGGACACTCCAATGCCCGAGATTCTTCAGTAGACAACTAAATGGACACCCCAACACCCAATGAGCTAGAACACACCCTAGCACCACCCTACCACCCTAAATTTTTCACAGGCTTGAACCTGTTGGTGACTTCATGCACGAGCCTAGCACCAGCCTACCATTCTATAGAAGAATAAAACAAGAATGGACTCCCGTACCAAGGAAAATGGTCCACTTTACAATGATATAAAATGATGTAGGAGAAGAAGATACACTAGACCATAACCCCAACTATGACACTACTGCCTCTTCAACTCTTGGTAGATAGATACTTGTACAATTTTTACAATGATGCATTTACAATGACTTAGTACATTGATACCTTTACAATGACTATATGCAATGCTGCCCACTTGAAAAATTCATTTGGTGAACTTCTTACTACTATTCTTCACCTTGATTGTTGTTCTTGTCATGCTACCCTCTCATGCACCTTGCTTTGCTTTGCTGCCCTAGAAAGTCTTGTCCTTTGCAGCCCTTGACAACACATGATCTATATTTTTCTTACATTCTAGGAGCTTGATATTTAATCTTGTGTATCTCTGTTATTTCAGATCCCGAATATGCAATTTTCAGTCCTATAGTATTCTTCTGAGTCTTATTTCCAATGCCACAGGTTTGACCCAATTTGGATTCTTCAAGTGAGAGTTATGCCCAATCTCTCACAATGCCCTAATTATCGACTGTTTTAGTAGAGAAAACTTGTATGATGTGCCATGTGTTTCTATTTCTTCATTCAGATTTGAAATTGATACAACAAAAAATAATATCCGTGTACTATTTGTCACTTTTTACATAATTCCAATCCGATACTCAGAGAGAGAGTTATGACAATTTTCCCAAGGTCACTTCTTTGCGATGAAGTTCAAGAGCCTGCAAAAACACTGACTTCCACAAATCATATCTCCTAAACTATTTCGCATCTTGATCTAAAATTTTTATAGGAGTTTCCTTGAGATTTTGACTTCGCCTCATAGAAATTTCAGCTTCTGTTTGTATAAAAAACTTTATAGTGCAAATTCCAAGATGACTATTTCAAGTAGCGAAAATCCCTACAAGAGGAGGATATGAGGATCACAATTTATATAAAGGCTTAGGTTGAGAGGGTATTCAACAAGTGAACGTGGGATGGATTTTAGGAGATTAAAAATTATTAATAATTTACTTTTCAATGAACCATGCCACAACCCCATGGGGTTTTATCCCACTAACTGGGGTTACAAACTTCAAACTCAAATATCTCTCAAACCGTGAAGAGTTACATGGTGTGCCATATATCAACGGAAACATCTCGACAAGTAGAAACCATCAAAAATATTCTTGACCCAGAATATAGAAATTTGCTAGGCCAAAAATCTCATGCAATATCGGGGTAGCCCCTAGTGTTGCATGGGTTGCAATCAATGACAACCACTGATAAACAATCTCCCCCTTTGGCATTGATGGCAACACAAGTACTCCCCCTACGATCATGACACCTCTTCCTACAACATTCTCTCCCTCTTTAACATCAATGGAAAGAGGTACCTCCCCCTGACACAGAACCATCCTGTGGACCTATACACACTTCCACTCCCCCTTTGTTTTCTGAATAAGGAAAATATAATGAGAACTTGGGGTAATATAAAGCTTCTGGCGAAGATATTCAAATGCTTCACGAGTACTCTTATGATCATCAATGCTTCCTACCGAATTTACATCTGTAAAGGCTTGAATAATGAGATTTTTACCCTTTGGATACCACAGGCCATATTATCTTGTTCCCTTTAGATATCGAAAAATTATTTTGATGGCAATAATATGTGATTCTTTTGGTGCTGCTTGGAATATTTCTACTTGTCCAACTTCTTTCATAACATCTGGATGTGAGGCTGTTACATATAGAAGACTACCGATCATAGACCTGTACAACCTCTGATCCACATCCTTAGATGAGTTGTCTATGCTCAATTATCAAACTGTTACCATTAGAGTAAGGACGATTTTGCAATCTTCCATTTTGAATTTCGTGAGCATTTCCTTGATGTACTTGGCTTGACATATAAATTTCCTTTCCCTTGATGAGATATTTGAATCCCTAAGAAGTATGTCAGCTCACCAAGTAAAGACATCTCAAACTCACTTTGCATATTTGTAAAAAATTTATTACTTAGTATATCATCATTTCTACCAAATATTATATCATCCTCTTTAGCTAGTAGACGTGCTTTAGTTGCTTCATCCAGAACATATATGTCATTTGGAGCTCGACTTGTTGTAGCCAAAATTTTACCATACCTACCTTTCCTGATTTCACATTTTGTGGAGTTGAATAGTATTGTGTGTCCTTGATCACACATTTGTCCAACACTAAGCAGATTGTGATTCATTTTTTCAACCAATAGAACATTCTTGGCTAGAGAATATTTGCTTCTGAGAGTGATGGTACCTGATCCTATAAAATTTGAAGATCCATCATTTCCAAAGGACACAGTTCCATCCTTCTTCTCTTTCAGAGATACAAATTTCTTTCTATCTCCAGTCATATGCGTTGAGCAACCGCTATCAACATACCACACATCTTTGTTTTTTTTAGCCTTGACAGTGAGAGAAAAATTATCAGTCTTCTTCTTCTTCCATTTTCATTCATTCTGTGGCTTTGAAGATTCTTCTGGAGGATTTTCAAGTTTGCAGTCTTTGGCTATGTGTCCAAAGTTTCGACATTTGTAACATTCAATATTATTTCTTAAATTTTCAAATATATTGATGTTTCGTTGAGCCCTAGGAGGTTCATATTTGACAGATCTCCTGGAATTGTATTGGTTCCTAGGGTACGTGCGACATTCTACAACTTTATGACCAAATTTTCCACATGAATAACAATATCCATAAAACATATGTTGGTACTTGGATGGAAATCTTCGTCGAGGAATTGTCTTCCAAGGCTATTCTTGCGAATCTTAACTAATGAAATCTACATGCATGTCAAATCTCATAGGTTCATTGTATTTTGTTGTAGAAGGTCCTTCTTCTTCTCCTTTGTAACCAAGGCCAGTTCTGTCGTTGTAATATCGTTGATTGTTGATGAGTTCTTCCAATGCCCTTGAGCTGTTGGCATAGTTTTGGACAATTTTTCCCTTCTTCACTTCCTTACACAGTGAGACTACTTCGGCTTCTAATTCTTCCCTTTCTTGTTTTCTTTCTTCCAAATTATTTTAAAGTGACTCTTCAATTCATTTGTGTTCTTCAACTTCAATTTTGAGACCTTGAACTTGTTCTTCAAGAGTATTGGAATGGATCTTCTCAGGCTTGAGCTATTTTATAATCTTGATTGCTTCCTTAGAAAATTATTCTATGGTCAACCCTTCTTCTTCGTTGTTTGATACCTCTTGTTTATTGTGCTTGGCCATAAACAATACTCTCTCATTGGCTTCTTCTTTAATGTCATTTTCTTCATCAGATGATGAGCTATCTTCTTTAGAGAGAAAGTTCCTTTTGAATCCTTTCTTTTTTCTTTGCTTGTTGAATTTCTTAAAGCCTTTCTTTTATTTTGAGTTTCCATCACTTCTGTTTGGAAATTTCGCTGCGAAATGCCCAACCTCACCATAGCCGAAACATATCAATGGAAGTTTACCTTTGAATTTTCCCTTACAAATTTTTAATTTTATTGTAAAGTGAGAATATTCTTCATCTAAAAGACCTACTTCATCATCTCCCTTTTCTTCACACTTGCAGGTGCATGTCTTTTCAATTGAAGGTTGTTTGTCCTTATTGGTTTTCTTAGATGCAACGAACATAGTTTCTAGATGCGAAGTACCCTCTTCTTCATCAATTCTCATTTCATATGCTATGAGAACTCCATGTAATTCCTCTTTGTTGAGTCTGTCTAGATTTGCACTATTTTCTAAGACTTGTACCTTTGGGTTGAATCTCCCTGGTAATGTTATAATAATATTTCGTATAATAGTATTCTCATCAACTGGCTCTCCCAATCCTTCCAGAGTGTTGGTTATTTCATCAACGTATTGAAAGTATGCAGCAATGTTGCCATGTTCTTTCATTCTGAGTTGCTCAAATTTTTCTTTATAGATTTGAAGCTTTGCTTCTCTGACATTTGAGTCACCTGCATATATATTCTCAGGCTTGCCCCATAAATTTTTGGAGGTTTTACAACCCAACACCTTATGATAAGAAGATTCAAGAATTCCACTGATAATAATATTCTTTGCTTTTGCATCATTTACCAAATTCTTCTTACCTTGTTCATCCATGGTTGGTGTAAATCCTTTCTGAACAATGTCCCATACTTCGTAACCTTGCGCCAAGAGATAGAACTCCATTCTTCCTTTCCAGAGTGCATAATTATTCTCATTGAATAGAGGTACACCATTCTTGGTATGCTCCATGAGCTCCTTCCAATTGTTAAAGTGTTATTGAAGGAACCAAGCTCTGATACAATTTGTTGGAAATACTGAAAGGGGGGCTGAATCAGTATCCCTTTCAATTAGTATTATTATTAATGTTTCATAGCATTAGTTAATCTTCAATTATTATCAATGTTTATACAATTATATCAGTAAACAAAAGGAACACAAATGCACACAGTTTTTAAGGTGGAAACCCTCTTTGGGAAAAAAACCACCTGAATGTTTTTCTAATAATTCTTTAATATTCAACTCCAATTGAATATAAAGCTCCAACTTCCAAGAATATAGAAAAGCATTCTTCTCCAACCCCCACTGGATGGATGCTCCAACTCCCTAGATTCTTCAGTATAAAACTGAACGTATGCCCCAACACCCAATGAGCTACAAATCACACTAGCACCACCCTACCACCCTAAATTTTTCACAGGCTTGAACCTGTTGGTGACTTCATGCACTAGCCTAGCACCACCCTACCACCCTATAAAAGAATAAAACAAGAATGGACTCTTGTACCAGGGAAAATGGCCCACTTTACAATGATATAGAATGATGTAGAAGAAGAATATACTCTACGCCATAACCCCAACTGTTACACTACTGACTCTTTAACTCTTGGCAGATAGACACTTGTACAATTTTCACAATGATGAATTTACAATGACTTAGTACAATGATGCCTTTACAATGGCTGTATGCAGTGCTGCCCACTTGAAGACTTCATGTGGTGCACTTATTGTTGTTGTTATACACCTTGATTTATTCTCTTGTCATGCTACCCTCTACTTCACTTTTCTTTCCTTTTCTTCCCTAGAAAGTCTTGTCCTTTGCGGCCCTTGACAACACATGATCTGGCTTTTTATTGCCTTCTAGGAGCTCGATATTGAATCTAGTGTATCTCTATTATTTTAGATCCCCAATATGTGATCTTTGGTCATGTATTATTCCTCTGAGTCTTCTTTCCAATGCCATAGGTCTGACCTAATTTTGATTCTTCAAGGGAGAGTTATTCCCAATCTCTCACAATGCCCTAATTATGGATTGGTTCAGTAGAGAAGACTTGTATGGTGTTCCACGTGTCATTGTTTCTTCATTCAGCTCTGAAATTGATACAAAAAAAACTACAGTCCGTGCACTATTTTCCACTTTTTATATAATTCCAATCTGATACTCAGAGAGAGAGTTATGACGATTTTCCCAAGGTCACTTCTTTGAGATGAAGTTCAGGAGCCTGCAAAAACATTGACTTCCATAGATCATATCTCCGAAAATATTTCACACCTTGATCTGAAATGTTTACAGGAGCTTCCTTAGGATTTTGGCTTCACCTCATAAAAATTTCAGCTTCTGAACCTTCGTAGAAAAAACGTTATAGCGCAAATTCCATGACGACCTGTTTCAAGTAGCGAAAATCCCTACAAGAGGAGGATATGAGGATCACAATTTATATAAATGATTTGGTTGAGAGGGTCTTCAACAAGTGAATGTGACGGGGATTTTAGGAGCTTAAAAATTATTATAATTGAATTTTCAATGACCCATGCCACAACCCCATGGGGTTTTAGCCCACTAACTGGGGTTACAAACTTCAAACATGAATATCTCTTAAGCCATGAAGAGTTACATGGCGTGCCATATATAAACGGAAATATCTCGACAAGTAGAAACCATAAAAAATATTATTGACCCAGAATATAGTAATTTGGTAGGTCAAAATTATCATTCAATATCGGGGTAGCCCATCATGCTTCTTGGGTTGATATCAATGACAACCACTGATCAACAAATTTAACTCAACATATCTACTACCTTGGTTTCTTTCCCATTGATATGTTTAATGTAAAAATCATATTTTCTTAGCTAGGCCATCCATCTAGCTTGCCAGGCATTCATTTCTGGTTGGATGAAAAAAATATTTTAAGTTTATATGGTTCGTAACCAAGGTAAAATTCTTACCAATTAAATAATGTCTCCACACTTTAAGGGCATGGATGACTGCTTCCAACTCAACGTTGTAGACTACATAACTTATTTCATGTTCTTTTAGCTTATGGGATTCATAAGTACCCATGTGTCCTTCCTACATAAGTACACCTCCAAGGCCTTCCAAACACGCTACAAAATCCTTATCAAGGTCTACTATTTTAAAGGCATGGGAAATAGTAAGTAATTTTTTAAATTTCTCAAAACTTTTTAGACGTTATATTATGTCTATACAAATTTTACTCCTTTCTTTTGAAAGGAGGTTATAGGGTATACTAACCTATAAAATCCTTCTATAAATATATGGTAATAACCAATGATTCCCATGAAAGACGTTATATCTGCCACACCTTTTGGAAACGGCCAATCAAGAATGGAATTTACTTTTTCGTGATCCAGCATTATCCCTTCTTTCAATATTGCATATTATCTTGGTATAATTCAAATTTTTTAAATTTTACATTCATTTTATGTTCACATAAGGTATGTAATACTATCTCAAAATGTTTCTTATGTTCTTCTTGGTTATTTAAGTAAATTAATATATCGTCTATAAAAATCAATAAAAACTTTTCCAAGAATTTGCATAACACAATTTTCATCAAGCACATGAAGGTAGCAGGTGCATTCGTAAGCTCAAAAGGTAATACTATAAATTTATAATGCCCATACTAGGTTTATAAATCTATCTTCAGTATGTCTTTGTCTTTGATTCTCGGTTGGTGTTAACCAAATTTGGGATCTATTTTAGAGAACACAATTGGTCCCAGATTTACTTGGTTATATAAATCTCCTATTCTAGGTAAGGGATTACTTATTTTTAATTGTAAATTTATTCAATTGACGGTAATAAATACACAAACTAAATGTTATGTCCCTTTTTTAACAAATAAGACTGGTGCACCCCATACTAACACATAGAGTCTAATGTACCCTTTGTTTAAAAATTCATACAACTACATTCTCAACTCCATTAGTTCTAGTATTCTCATTCGGTAAGGAGCCATTGATATCAGTGTTGCCCCTGGTACAAGTTCTATGGAAAAATATATTTCTCTCTTAGGTGGTAAACTAAGAATTTCATCAAGAAACACATCCTAATAGCCCTGGACAACTTCAAATTTACTTACATACCTCATTGATTTATTCAATGAGTGGTCTTCCATATTAATAGAAAAATGTTCGAAACCCCTCCTTGTAGCCCTCTTCAATTATAGTGCATATATATGTCACACATAAATGGACCTAGTTCTACCCCTTATAATCTCAGTTTCTCCATTTTCTGACATTGTGCAAGTAACAATTTTATCAAGGAAATTAACAATTGCACAATTCCCCTCCATCCAATCCATTCCCACCTAAATGTCATATTAACCTAGTGGTAATATATTCAAATTCATGCTAGTCTAATTTCCATTTAATATAACTCAGAATGCCTTTACCCAATTGGTAAATTTTCTCTTTGTCCCAGTGGCCAATGGGACCTGCCAAGAACAACATACACATTAAATGCTAAGGTTTAACATGGAAACCCTTATAAGAGAAATAACACCAAATATTGTTTTTTATTTGACGTAAATATGAACTCCTACTCTATTACATCAATTTTTATGAGCCACCACTCACATGAAGCACCAACTCCATTTGATTTTCTGCTAGCACCCACTAACAAGAAGCACCAAATCCATTCTTTTGTAGACACCTGATTGGCTTACCAAAAGCACCAACTTCATGGATTTATTGCAAGAAACAACTTGTAGTTCCTTGTATTTATGAAAGCACCAACTTGCATGAGGCACCAACCCTCAATATTTCTTAAAATAAGTACTAAGATGGAAGCACCAACTTCCTGTATGCGAGCTCCAACCCATACTCAATAAGGAACTTACTATTCACTGTAATATGCAACCACTTTACTTGTTTCCAATTCTATGATATCCTCTGCCCTAGGCCTTTTGTTATGATCATTAGCCTTCATTCACACTCATCTCATGCATCACTATGTTCTCTACTCACTCTGCAGCAACACACTATTCTCAGCCCTCTTCTCTCAACAACATATAACTAGCACTCAACCCATTGTATTTCACAGACTCTCTTGGCATCTCACAACAACGTAGGAACACTAACAGCCTCTCCTCCAAATTGCACACACTCCTCGAAGCTATCAACACAACTCTCTCAGGAATGTTGCAATTCGCCTGAATTTCTTAATAAGAATACTAGTTTTTGTTCCTCTACTTCACATTGTGAACAATGTAGTCCTTGTTGTCAATTTTACTATTGGAGAGTGTCCTCAAAAATTTCTTTCCATATTTCTATTGCATCAAAATTACTTGGCCACTGTAGTTTAATTAATTCAAGGAATGGGGACCTGAGTTTTCTTCCACACTGATAATTAATTCTAAATAGAATTTTTTTACTATAGCAAGGCTCCCCATGCTAATTAATCGCCCATAGAACACACGAAATCTTCTAGATTTATCTTCCAACATATTCCATGCCTTTAAGATTGTACCCTCAATTATTTTATCTCGACCCTCATTTCTTTAGGTAGTTACTGACCCACTCATTTCCATAGGTGCTACACATACAACCCTTAACCTTCCCATCCTAGCACCTTTTTCATTGAAATAAGCCCAATGGCTCTAGGTCACCTTAACACGTGGGACAACCGAAAAACAACTCTTTGGTGCCTCTTTACCCTTAATCTCCAAGGACTTATTCTACATGCATCTATCCTTCTATGCCTTCTTTCACATGACACACACAAGACCAGTTCTAGGTGCCTTTTTGTTTCTGGGATAAGCCTTGTGGGCTTCTCTGTCTAGTGGGACCCCCCCAATGCCTTTATAATTGGTTTCCACTTTGTTAAAAGCCTCATCAGACTGATTACTACTCCTTATTGCTTTCACTCTATGCACCTTCAACTATTGTCAGGATAATACTTGCAGGTTGAGTTGACCATGGGGTCCACCCTAAAACCAAGATCCAATCATATTTCCACTAGGCTTAATAATTCACCACATATGCCCGATGCTCAGTGAGTCAATTAGTGTATTTTTGTGCTACCCAAAACCTTTTGCATTGTGACCAATGGGATGGAATCATGTTGATGTCACATGTACCACATGTCACTCAAAAATGATCCATTCAAGTATCCAAAAATTATGAATCTACTGGCCACATGTAACACTCCCATTGGGTTGTGTTGTTGTCATCATTCTCCATCACCTGGGCCAATCAAAATTTTCCATGTGCCTTTTTTTCAGAGAGGAGAGAGAAGTGTCCAAAGCCTTATTTTTCCATAGATTTCCTTTATAAAATTTTAGGGGTCCTAACCAATTTCTTTGTATTTCTTAAAATTCCTCCAGGTTGGCTCTCCTGTGCTAGATGCCTTGTATTCTTTCCAAGGTCACCTTTCCAGGCTAGCCTCAGTGGGTTGAGTTGTTAGTGTGGGGCCTCCCACTCGAGACTCTACCAATGGATGCTTCTACTACACTATTTTAGGACCACGTTTGTCCATCAAACATCATCCTGCTCAATATTTAAGGGCTCCTTTATAATTTTCCGTTACGCACACAGTAGGATTTTTCCACCAGGATGAGCCTTCAAGTGGGGCCTTCACTCACTAATAATAATGCTCTCTGCTGCAACATTTTCTTCCCACATAGACCTGATGCTTCATTTATCATATCCGTTATCATCTCCACCAACTCTAGCCACACTATTGAACTTAAGATTGCCCCAAAGGGTTCTCTAGCCACTTTTGGATCCACCCATTTGACTTTTAGGGAACCTAACTTTGACTGGTGATAATTCTTGATCCAAGAGGCCATTTGAAAACATCAATATACCATTGGAAATATCATTTCAAGAACAATATATGTATGTTATCTCCAATAGCATCCGAGCTAAACTCCCAAGGAAGAATCTCCTCCAAATATAGGGACTCCTTAACCATCATAGCTATAATACTTTAAAGCTTCTTTTCATATCTTGATACTGTGATGGTTTACTTCCTAAGATTGCAGCAGCCATGAAACTCCCCCTGAGCTTGACACACATTGCATATCAATGCTAATCTATTTTAAATGTATGCCAACATAGTTACTTCCACCATACAAACAATGCCAACGGTCAAACAATCTTTCCCTTTGGCATTGATGGAAACACCTCATCCCTTCTCCACATTTTATGGCCAATATTCATGTTGCTTCCAAACTCTTCCTTGCATAAGCCATCAATGAATTTCTCATGTTTCTTGCACACTCTTCCTTACATGGGTCGTCAACAACTTACTCTTCCCCTTTGACATCAATGGCAAAGGGATGCAATTTGCTTCTTATTCCCCTTTCAATTACTGATTGAGGGCCCGGCTGCTAATGTACATTCTACTTTCGAGACTTCTATTCATGGGACGATATATTTATGATGGGGCACTTGAATTCTATTATCCAATCTCAGCTATGAACATCATAAACATGGATATCTGCAAGATTAGACACCAAAAAAAAACAAGTCCTTGCAACTTTCTTGTAGTTGCTACTGCTCTATAAACTAGAAATAAGTTATATGCTCCCCCTGAACATATATTTAATCTTATTTAAATTACCATCCAATTCTTGTCACATTATGGTTTTTGGTTGAGTATTGTTTATGCTAATTCATATTTTGTATCAATTATGAGAAATTGATACTAATTAAGATTTCTCATTATATTATTGTTGCGGAAAAATACTAATCATTAGTGATGCATTCCATCTTTCTCTTCATCGTTGTTGTTGCTGCTGAGACTACACCTGCTTCACTTGAGAATCCAAATAGTTAACACTGCTCCCCCTGATATGATGCTACATCAAATATGTATTGCTTCTTAAGTGATACCAATTGCACCAAAAAGTTGATACAAATTGGACAATGTACCAAGAAAAATCTTACAACTCCTACTCAGAAATAAATGTCCATTCACTCGAAAAAGTAACTCCATATGAACCTAGACCACCAATTAACATATTAATCCCAATTTAGAGCTAAGTTAAATGAAACAATTATACCAATTGTGTTCATGAACACAATATTTATAGGCATAATCAAACTCGCAATTTAAATGAAATAAGGGTATTTCACTGAAGTCACAAACCTTTTATTTCTTGAACAATCATATATTCCTAATAATAATGATCATTTCCTACTAATTCTTACTAAATTATCTCCCCCTCAATCAATTCTCTTTGATCTTGTATATTTTCTTCCTTACTTATGCGTGGGGACTGATCCTATGGACCTGACTTAACTGTGGGCCTTTTTTCATTCCACACTTTTGTTGCAACTCATCTGTTTTCTCCCAACACAAAATTTTGTTGTGTACTCCCCCTAAAATCATGTTGGATGCATATTCATTTTCCTTACTCCTACAATGTTGATACATTCAAAATAGATAGATTTATCATAGTAATCAGAATGGGGACTCAATCACACCTTCAACATTTAGATGCATTTTTATTATTCTTCGTTGGTGGCCTTAATCTAACTTATTTGCCCTCACTTGAGGCCATTCTCTTATTTTAATGAAGATAACCAGAGGATCTACTCCCCCTGAGTAGAATGTCATTATTTTCCTTATAAAATTTTAAAGTTTGAGTCCTATCAACTTCATTTCTTTCCAACTCCTCCTTTTCCCATGTTTAATCATTTTCTTGGTTGTGCATTGCTAGAGTGAACTTCTCCTTTCTTTCTTCTTTCTTCACCCAAATCCACTTTTCATTTCTTCTCTTCTTTGCCTCCATGACTGCATTTATTGGGTTGTTATTCACTTTCATTACTTGAGGTTTTCACTCATTCCCGCTATTAATTATATAGGGTTTAATTATTGAAATATGATGATTATCCATTTTTTTTTTGTCTTTTATTAAGAGAAAAATCAGCTCCTTGATTATTTCTTACTCTTTTCAGCATGTCATTTTGACAGAGAGCACTGAAGAAAAACTTGTGTTCCTTTTCTCTTTTGTTTCTTCTCATCCTCGATGCCCGAGTTGCTTCACTTACATGCAAAATTTGAGTGGGTTAGCTTGTATTTTCATGTATACACCTTTTTACCTTCTGTCCAAAGTTTCCACAATTGTAGCAATCAACATGGAATAGGAATGGGGCAAAGGAGTTACTATTCTTGATAGGATTCTTGTCAAAACTTATATTACAACCACCATGTGTATTCCAAGGCACCTCATGCACTATTGGATTGCATGCACTTAATGCTTCTTTCTTCCTTGCATACCATCTACAATATATGGTCACATGCCCATAATTTTTGCAAGAAAAGAAATAATCATCAAAGAGCTTTGAATACCTTAAGATACCATTTCCTTGAGACCTTTGTCCCTAAGAAGGAAAGGACCTATGTTGGTTCTTCATGTGTCCTTCATGCGTTTCTAAACTGCTACCTCAAGTGTTTCTATCATGTTACTCCTTCCTCTTCTCTTGTTTTATATTTCATTGTTGTTGATTCTTCTCGTGTTGTTGTTTCCTTCCTCACTGTTGATGTTTTACAACAAATTCCTTTCATTTAAAGTTGTTGTTACTTTCAACCGATTCTCATCTCTTGGATCTTGATTCCTTCTTTAATCCTAAATCAGCCTTAATGAGAGGGTATTTATGCTTAACAAGCATCTCATCCAAGGCCTTTCTTCTCTCCTTAAGATTATAATATTGAGACAACTATTTTATTTCTCTTTCCAAGTCATGTCTCAATGAGACTACTTCAACTTGTAGTCTCCCACAATAGGCTTCTCTATCATTTAGTTGAAATGTCATCCTTTCATTGAACCTGTTGAATTCCCCTTCTATAGCATTCAAATTAACAATTTTTTTTCTCACCTCATCATTCTAAACTTTCTATTCTTGCAGTTGCTCATTTTTCTTTTTAGTTTCCTATGCAAGCTCATTGATCTCTTTCAGAGTAGAGATAAAATTATTCCTAAAGTAAATCTTCTCAATTAGATCACTTTCTGCACTATCAGATGTGCTATAAAAATCATCACAAGGACCTAGGCCACTTTATGAGTCTCCAGAATCCTCCATGGTTTTGAGAAGTACTCCTTCTTCATCACTACAAGGAATGTATTCATTTTAACCTGTAGATGAACATTCATGGTATATTTATTCATTCTCACCATGGAACATTATTCTCTCCTCTTGATAGGTATATTCTTCTACTATTGTTATTAAGATAGATTTATCTTCACCACTACTACTAGATAATAATTGACCTATTTATTCTCATTTATCACAGATGAATAACATACCTTCTTAGAATTTTGGCCTCTTTTCCAAGTCTTATTCTTCACCTTTGGGTTGAATATCAGTAGCTTGCACATTTGAAATATGATCTTCTTTATTTTAAGCATCTATACTCTAGGATTCTTTCTTTTTATCCTTCCTTCTCTTCTTCTCATTAGTAGCAACCTTCACATATTTGGGTTCACTTATTGAGCAACAAGGTTCATCATCCTTATCTATTTTTGTGTAGTTTTCTCCTCCATATAGACATTGAGATCTAACCAACATTTCCTTTAATGTCTCACAATGCCTCACTTTATCTGTTGGAGCCTTGTGATTTTCAATATTGGCAAAAACAAATCTGCAAGGAACCACATCAGACCACTTTGGAGTCGAAGGACCTAGCCTTCTTGGGCTCAGAGATGGCTCTCTCTATGTTTGTGATTTAAATGATTTATCTTTATGCTTATGTTTTCTGATTTTAGGCTAGTTATGAAGTTCTGGGATTGTTTTGTTTTCTTTAATTGATTGTTTGATTGTAGGTTGAACAGATATACTATGTGAAGCTTAATCCATTGGGATATGGAGTCATAAAAGGTTTTAATTGTACATCAAGTGTGCAAGGGATTTCATAGGGAAAGCTAACTATATCAAGTGGATATTTTTAGGTAAAATGAAAATGAAATGACAACAAGTTGTGAATTCAATAAAACTAAATGGAAATTAAGAATCCTTTAACTATACTTCAACAAGAAAATCCTTTAAGATAATTTTTTAAGAGAAACTAAAGAGCAGGACACCCCTAAATTCTTTAGCTAAAACTCTACTAAGAAAACATTTAAGACAACAATCCAACAATCCTAAAGAACATGACACCCCTGAATTCTCTAGCTATTACTTTCAGACAAAAAAAACATTCAAGATAACAATTCAGTGAAATTAAAGAACAGGACACCACTGAATTATTTAATCAAACTTCAAAGAAGGACTTTAAGACAACAGTCCAATAATACTAAAGAGCAAGACACCCCTGAATTCTTTAATCACTTACTTTACTAAGAAAACCTCAAGGCAACAAGCTAGGTGGAACTAAAGAGCAGGAAACCCCTGAATTCTTTAATCATACCTTGCAGAAGAAAACATTTAGATAAAAGTAATAGACAAAGTTAAGGTGCCCAAACAACATATCTTAATCTAAAATTTATGTTCTATTATCAGAGAAATGATGCAAAATATGGTAAACAAAGGAGAAACAATGACAAAGAGGGATAACATCACCATTAACATAGCTCAAGAATCCTATGAACGTGCTTGTATTACTGATGTCCAAAACAGTTACAATACTCCAGTGCAATAGTCTCTACAACTCAGAGTCTGATCAAATCCAGTCTAGCAATCAACGAACTCACCAACCAACCAACAATAAAAATGAATAATACATGCAGTATTTATCTGCAGATGAGGAGGTGACCTTATTCTAGGGTTTTAAACTGCACTTATTACACAGTAAATGTAATCTTGACCTTTGAGACCATGAAAGGCCCAGGGAAAAATATATCTCACTGACTCACTGTAATAATAACTTTCTAATTACTACTAAGTTAACCTTTAGATATTTTTGACTATTTGGCTTTAACATTAACTTTTACAATAACTTTTGAGCTGCTAAAAGTATCTCTGACAAAAGATATTAACTGAGGTATCTGCCTTTAGTAAAATTAGGTTGTAGGTGGAAAATGTGATTTGAAGAAGTAATTGTTGAGTGCCTTAGTCATTTGGCTCTATTTTTCTTTGTTAATTTGTCTTTAAGCTCTGATTAGTATTTAAACTTTGATTTGTCCATTAATCTCACATCTATCTTCATATGTATCTTCTAACTGTTTTCTCTTTTATTGCCTTTACTATCACTATCATTTATTTCTTTATCTCTACTCTTTGACTATTTTATCTTTGATATTTCTGTGATTTGCCTTTAACTTCGTCTTCTAACCATGTCTTTCATCTTTGACCTTTGATTAATCTGTTAATCCCTTATTTCTTTCACTGTCATGGTGAATATTTTCACTGTCCCTACTCTTTAACCATGTTCTTTGCATTTGTCTTCATCTCTGCCTGCGCTGCTACTATAAAATCTCTTCATTTCTTTACCTTTTATTTTGAAAAATAACTTGTTGCCTTTGTAGTAATCATATGATCATTAATGATCATGATCCATTGATGATTTAGCTTTAATCTTGCGCTCCTGATCCTTTTGATGAATAAGGCTTCTGGATCATCACACAGAGAACCTGATTAAATATCTATTAGACCTTAGAAATGTAATTTTTACATTTCCCGGTATGTCCATCACCTGAAAAACACAAAAAATTGTTAATTTAAAACACAGGGCCTTCGCAGGGACATGATATGACTTGGGGGAGACAAGGAAACTTTGGACAAAGTCCAAACATGGAGGCTTTTTAGTTTTCTGCATGCAGCTATGACCACTAGTAAAAAACGATGAAATTAATGACCAGGTGACTAATAAAGTTAGTCACCGCAATTATTGCAAGTGAATTACTACTAAATTTGAGCAATTTTAAGTGATCGAACTAAAAAATGACTAATTTAGTCTAGGAATAAAACATATGACTAGATGATATGTGGCTAAACTAAAAGCGACTAAATTAAATGACTAATTTAGTATTGGGATAAAATATATGACTAGATAATAAGTGACTAAACTAAAAGCGACTAACTTAAATGACTAATTTAGTCTAGGATTAAAATATATGACTAGATAATAAGTGAAAAAATTAATAATGATGAATGTAAATGACTATTACAGTCTAAGAATAAAAATATGACCAAATAACAAGTACAACAAGTATATGAATTAGTCATCTATGTCAGTAATTTTTAATTGTGTAACTCCAGAAATGGAAAATTGCAATTTTGATACCGAAATGTTACATTTCACTATAGGGGTCTCTGAATCCATCTGCAATGTTAAAATTCTCTCAACCATGTCCACTCTTTCCATCAAGTTGTTGATAAGTGCATGACAGTTCTCCAAGCAACAATGTTGGACACCCTACCCCTCATTTACCTCAGAGTGATCAGACCCACGATTCCCTTGCCACCACGGGCTCCTCCACCTTGATGACTCTACTTTTGAACCATCGAAACCCCACCCCTGCTATCCCCCCGCTTACATCCTCCACAACCCCAATGGGCACCCACACTAGTGATTCGTGCATACCCCACAATATTTCCACCCTCGCATGGAGTGTCCATGGTTATTGTCAAGTCCACCACCCCCATAGGGCCATACATATGAAAAACATTTCGGTTGACCCTACACAACCTTACTATTGATACCCATGCTTATTTCTCCTTCATCAATTGCACAATATTTCTATGTCTAGTGGGAAAAAGTATCATAGACTACTCATGAACAAGTGTTCACTTCAAAATCAAGTTTACTCCAAATATCACACATGTAAAGACTAAATGATGAGATGTTATCTCTTGATGAGATGTGTAGTAGAATAAATAAAAAATACATTTAAATTTATTCTTAATATTATTATTTATATTTATATAAATTTCACTTCTTTATATCTAAAAATATTTTTAATATGCATATTTTTTATTCCAAATATTTGACACACAAATCATATTTATTTTATACATTACTTAACACTGAATTATAAAATACTTTTATCAATATACATACTTTTTATTTTACACATTATCTATTTGGGCTAATAAAAAAATTCATACATAATCCTCCTCGAAAATAAACCTTAAGACTTGTGGGACCAAACAACCACACGTTAGGATACAACCACAAAGCTAACCACAACCTCAAAGCTAAACATAGAAGATATTTTACCCAGCCACTCAAACTAAGCTCCAGAGGTCGTAAGGAAAACGCGGTTCTTTTAGTGAAATATAAACCATCGAATGGATAGACCACCCATTTATATTCAAATTTTAGATGCTTGATGACTAAATCATTGATATTTTTAAAGGAATCTTAATCAAGTATTTTTCTTACAATGTTATGGGAATGGATGTACTTAGCTATTCGGGGGCTGTATTGTCTGGTTTTCATCTGCCGTCTATACGTTGGCATCGGTACTAAGTGGTTCAGGCATAATTTGTTGGGTTTTCTTGAGAATTGAGGTGTTTTCAGCCAATTTTTAGGGTATTGATGGATTCCATGGATTTTCTCTCCATACCCCAGTCTATGTGATTCAGACTCAGTCGTTCTGGGAGAGTTTTTCCCAAAAATTTTGGTCATTTCCTAAGGTAATTTCAGAAATAAAAGATGGGAAAGGCTTAAGTGGAAAGAGTAGCAGAATATAGCCCAAAGTGTGGCAGGCTGGAGAGTTCAACTCAATCTTTGGATTGATGACACCGGGAGTTGTAGTGAATCAATGGGTAAGATCTTCGTTTAATACTTTAATAGTTTTATCTTTCTATTATGAAGAAAAATTAATTAATTTTTTCTAATCTGCGTAGTTTATATCCATTCAAAGTGTTAGAGAAATTAAAATGTGTGTATTCTCATGTTGGTCAGATATGCCTGCTACTGATGAAATTTAGGAATTTTTGGATTCCTGTTATATTCGATAATAAGATAAATACAATTTCCTGTTTAGGAAGAGCTGTGGTTTTTTGTTCATTTATAATGTGTTAGCATTGTTGGTCATGCCAACATGGATACACGTCCTTGGGGGATTTGAACCCATGTCTGAGCAAGTAAAGTATTTTTTGGCCATAGTTTGCTCAATTGTGTTTATAACGTCATTGTTGTGGTATTTTTATCCATTTTCTGCAAAGTGGGGAATTTTATGTAACTTACAACTTACTAAATGTCAGTTACAAGTTTTCCAACTAGCACTGTCAAACCCAAATGATCTTACAACTGTGACAAAATCGTCTCAGCGCTAGAGCATCTGGGATACACTGTAAACCTTTTAACTACTAAGAATGTTGTAAATTCTAAAAATGGGTGCAAATTTTCCAAATTTGGCTCTACAAGCCACTTGAAAATACATATCATTGTCCTATAGACAACGGTTTCATAACCCCATATTAACTGTTTGTCTTACCAGACATTTCTGATTTCTATATATAGCATCCAAAAGACAAAATATTTTGCAGTTTGTACATGGAATTGCAAGAGCGATTGTTCTCTTCTCTTATCGTCACAACAACCTTTTGTATATGGATTGCATGAATCTGTAACAAACTTGTGCAGATTTCTACTTGTTTGATGAAGTGGGTGAAGATTCGAGACCGCCATCATTATGGAGAAAGGCGTTAGTATAACAATTTTTTGTTGAGTATTATGGATGTTGCTCACTGATTGAGGTTGAGGGAGAAACTGAAATCATTCTCATATCATGGCTAATGGTCGAGGGTTTCATGGCATTTCAATTTCCTAACTGTAAAAGGTAAATTATTTGATTTTCCCTGGGTAGTTGTTAATATGTATCCAGTTAGGAAGAATGAAAGGTAGTCATAGGGATGGGATGGATCTTCTCCCCTCTATTTTATTGTATTCATATCCTCTGTGTATTAGAGCTAGCAATTTCTTGGTGAAATGAATGGACATGAATGAATATTTAAAACATGTCATCTCCCTCCTATAATTCATAATCATTCAAGACTGCTCGGTCAAGTATTTAATTCATTTCCCTCCCGGTCTGGATCCTTTCCATTCTCTCCTATAATGAAAATGAAAGGAATTATTTTCTTGTGGGGGTGACTGATAGATGAGAAGTGCCTAGGTCAATATCCTGACTTGTTGGGCTTGGGCTGGCCTAAATGAATGCTCCCCGAGCCGAGAATCAATCAATATGAGAGGCATAATGAGTAAGTATGGAATGAAAGGTTAGGTAGTGGGGGTGATGGCCCTGAAGATTGGAGGGATCATCTACAACAAGGATAGGGAGGAATTTGATTCCCTCTTACTTAAATTTAGATCAAGTGGTTGTATATAGATGTGATTCTGTTGGTCCACAGTCACAAATCTTTCAAAGTATTACACTTACCCCTGATGATGGACTCACTTAAGAAGTCTGAAACGTTGGGTCATTAATTCACTTGAACAGGTTATTCCATTATTCTAAAAACATATAGCAGTAGTTGATCTAGTTGATACATCCAAGTGAAACGTCCGATAGGTCTTTCCCTTCATATGGATTCAACCCCCTCTATTTGTTTAGGCTCCCTCCTACTACTTTCCTCAGGAGAGCGGCTTAACGCTAATCATGCATTCGCCCCCCCCCCCCCCCCCCCATCCCACAGTAAATCCCTCTGACTTAATCTGTTTTCACCAGGTCTCTATCTATTTAGCCAACCTCCCCTGGGAGGATCGAACTATAGCATGTTCCCAGCCAGCAAGACCAAGCCAGTAATACTAGCAAGCCAGATTCTACTTGTTCCTATATGATGTCACCATAAATATTTACTTGCTACCATGAAAAAAAAAGAGAATAGATCCCTTTAACATATGATCTCATCATAGAGATGTTGACAAAAGCCCTAAATGGATTGGTTCTTTATTTCATGAGGAAAGCCAGAAGCGTAGAAGCACAATTGGGTAGCGACACAATCTTTGGGTTGACTGGGTTGGCTATTAGTTCCTCACCTTAGATTTGGGTAGGTAAGAGATATAATATAGCTAAATTTCCACCCAAAAACCATATTGAATGTTCACTCTCACCTATAGCCACTTAGATAGACCTTTCCTCATTCAATAAAAAATATATCTATCCACAAGCTGGCTTTCAAGGAGGTGGGCAGGATATGAGGTCAACTATCCACCTAACTATCTAAATGGATAAAAGGAGAAATGGCTTTCAATAGGGCTAGGTTATATTCCCCTTCAGTGCCCTTAAGCTTCCTTTCAGTGCCTTCCAACTTGTGAGACCCAGGGAATAGAACTCGCACCAGTTGCAAAGATTCTCAGTGTTTTATTTTATTTGGAAATTTTAATGCATAGAATTGGGACACATGGTGGTCATTAGATGTTTGTTAAGATACGTGCAATATGGAGAGTCACAAAAATTTCAAAAAGGGATCTACAGAATTTGTGACTGTGGCATATTAAAACAACAAGGAAAACAAAAAAAATAAAGACAAAGTACAAATGTAAATTTCACGTTGCCTTTTGGCCATGTTCCACACCATTCGAGAGGTCATAGATGAGGAAGGTCACCTCCAAGAGTTCGACAACAATTTTGGAGAGCCCATCAGCAGTGGAATTGAGTTCATGCAGCATATGTGTGAAAGAGATCCCTTCAAAAGAAGAGGGAGTGTCCTTTATGTCTTTAAGATTATAGTGAAGGTATGTATTCTTGATTTGGATTTTATTTTTTCCTCAACAGATGGCAAGCCTCAAATCCCCCTTGGACCATTACTTGATCGTTCTTAATAATTTTTAATGAAGAAAATTGTAGCAAGGTGCACAATGCAATAAATTATGAACGGTTGTTTGTACCTTGCCTAAGAGCGATACCATATGGGTACATCATGTGATTGAGTGATAAATAAAACCACACTAACACCACATTGTGCTAGGTGCCCTTAAGCTTCTTTGTAAGAGGGCACATGATCATGATGCACCTCCTCTATGGCTTGTGATCAGCTTTATGTTTCATGCATAATTTTACCACTAAACCCATTGTGATCTCTAGAAAGATGTTTCGAGTGTTGAAGATAACTTTGTTCCTAGCATACCAGATATTGTTTACCAAAATAGTTGGGATGCCCATTGAAGAAGTTGTCTTTATTTTCCAGCCATGTCATGAGATTGTCTACCAAACTTCTGGAAGAACACGAGCCATTTATATGCAATTATGACACTACTATGTTGATTACTTGCATTGTGTATGCATAGGAGATAATTAAGTGTGAAATGCATTAATAGTAGAAACTAGGACCTTCCTAGTTCATCTTCAGGAGATTGTCCCAAGTTAGAAGTTTGTTATTTAATGCTAGCCAAAGTGTAGTTTTATATTTTAGGGGTGCCTGTATTTTTTGTAGAGGTTTCCACTGACAGTCTGTTTGCCTAGTAAATAGGGAATTAATGTGAGACTCATAGCCCAATTTTGTAGTGAAGTCCCCATTGTTGGGATTTTTTGACAATAACAGCTTAACATTGATCTCCTTCCAAAGTTTTATGAGATTTGTAGTGAGGGGATTGAAACATGTTTCCCATTCTACAACATATTGTCCTACAAGGTGAAAATTTGTGAAATTTTTCCATCTTGTAGGCCCCCATGCCAAGGGGGATTGTTCTTTTCCATTTGTGAGGACATAACACCACTTTTAATTTAAGTGCTTGGTGAACTTGTTTGATAATCTATAGGCATCAACTAATCCCATGCATGGGTCTAGTCCTAGCTTCACACTTACACGATTACCAATTTTTGATGTAGACCATTCTCCAATGAGAGGGGAGGCTAGTATGAAGTATTCTAGACATTTGATCCCTTTCTAGATTTCCTTGGTTAGTAGATCTAGTCCACGAATTTGGGGGATGGGAGATATTTGGATTTGAGAGTTTTCCCCTAGAGGGATGTGTTATGAATTAGGTGCCAAAAGTTCTAGGTTACTAGTGCTTTACTGAGGAGAACAATATTTTTGAACCCCCAACTGCCAATTTTTTGGGGAGAACAAGTCTATCCCATTTTACTACGGGATGCTTCTGTTGCATCCTTTTCTAGGCCAAAGGAAATTTATACAGACCTTTTAAATTTTTAGATATATATATATATATATATATATATATATCTATATATATATAAAATAGTAGGAAATTTACACTAGTCTTTTAAATTTTTAGCTTTTTATTTTCTTTATATATAGAATAATTTTTTTGTTAATAAATTCTCCATTTATTTTTTTTGAAGAAAAAATCATAATTTTATTCAACTTGAAAACATGGACAAAATTACATTTTTCAAATGCATGAGGGCTTAACAGTCACATCAGCCAAAAGGCCTACCAAAAACAAGATCTCAAAGCTCCATAGTTCACATTCCTCCAATCGAGGGTCCATGAAAAATCTTTAAAAAATCGGGCATAGGATCCCTAGATAGCCCCCCAAAAATCCCCAAAAGACCCTAGAGAAATAAAATCCTAGGCCAAATTTTGAGGAAAACTAAGAGGATAAGCACGTAGGCTTGCCAAAACCTAGAAGGAGAAAAAAAAAATCCTGAACCCCCCATTAAGAGAAACTTGGGCACATTCTTCCTAGAAACCCCAAGAAACTCCACAAAAATTGTGGTAGAAACACTTGGCAGATGAAAACAATTGTAACAACAACATCAAACACCCATGAAAAGAGAAACCTAGCCAAGAAAACTTAAGAACCACCATGAACCTGTACTTGCAAAGCCTACCTCCACTGGAACAGAAAAAAAAGGGCATGAATTGGGGATAAGATGACTATAGAGTTGCCACACCCCACCCCCCTCAACCTCCTTCGCAAGATCCAGGCCAACCATAGAAAAGAGAGGCTTGAAACTAGACAAATGATGATTATGTAGTTGTTACACCCCAACCCCCTCAACTCTCCTTGTAAGATCTAGGCCGACAATCGAAAAAAAAAATCACGGGATGAAGATTTCAGTGAAAAATGACCAGGCATCAGGCACAACATCATGGTGGTGACGATCCAGAGCAACAACAATGGTGTTCGAACTGGATCATGGAAAAAAAAATGGTATAGAGGGTTGCAACGATAAGGGTTTCTGTCGTCAAGCTCTCCTCCACAATAAATTATCCACTTATTAAAAACTATTTTAATATTTACATTCAAAATCATTTCTATTTTTAATTTTTAATTTGAAAGGTCCATTTTTTTTCAATTTAAAAGAAAATTGTTTCCTTAGTTTTGTAATTTTAGGCACCCCACAAAATATGGCGTTGGAGGTAATGATGTGTTGTGATTCAAGTTTTAAATTTAAGGTTTCGGATTGTAGTGGGCCCATCTATCATGCCCCCCATATCAAACTAGTCATAATTTTAACCTTGAAGTGAAAATGCAAGTGCTCACAATAACACCACTTTTTGACTCAAGGTTTGATTTCAAGGTCTTTGTTCACAATGATATTTAATTGTTGAGGCCACAATTTCAAAGAAGTTGTAATTTTAACTTTGTAAACAAGTTAGGTTGTTACTAATATCATCATTTTTTTTTGTTGGGGGGGTTGTGGGGGGGGGTTGATTTTAAGGTTTTTGTTGGCAATATTACCCCTCTTTTTAGTAGCGGCGCCATAATATTGTTTTTGGATAAGTAGGGTAGTTTTTCCTTGATAGGTTGGTTGCATTTCTATTTTTGGGTACCTTCATGTTTCCCAAGGCCCTCTCATATTGTTTGAGGCACTTCATGTTTTCTAAGGCATTGGTCATATCCCTTGAGGCATTTTTTGGTTTGTTTATGTACACTTGGACCTCTCCTATGCATGTTGTGTGGATGCTCCTTGAATATTGTCCTATTTATCCCTTTATGATTTGATTTTTACTTGTAAGGATTGGCTTACAAACATGGCAATTAGGGGGGATTTATCATAGGTTTTTGGTGACATGCAAAGGTGATGTGGATAATGTCACTTCCTTGTTCCAACTTAAATGATGTGGAAAAATCTTTGTTGAAGTATCTTCAAGAATAAGCGAGCTAGAGTGGATATTAATTGGATTATATTTTGATGTCACCTGACTATTTGGGAATTTTATCACCCAAATTGACTTGAAAAACTTATCTTCCATGCTTCATGGGATGCCACTAATAAAAGCATGACCATGGGCCTTCATTTGGAGCATTAATTAGAGGTGTGTAGCCATTATTTTTCCCTAATTTATGAAGTTGTTATGATGATTTTGTTGTGTTATTGGAACTTTTTCATTCTTTTAATTCAACAAATAGAATGGTCTCATTTGTGAAGACAACACAATTATATTTTTTCCCTGCGTATGAGGGGATATGCAATGGACTAGTTTATGAAGCTTCGAAGGGAGCATTTGCATATTTTATAGATTTTATAAAGTGGACTAGAAAAGGTTGGAAGTCATAGAGAAATGTGTCTATAATATATCTTATTATATCAAGAATCATGCTTTTACAAATACTCTCTCTTGTATTGAGTTTTGATGACGTGCTTGTTTATACTAGGTATGCTTCATTGGAAGGTGGTTCATTCATATATCAAGCATGGATAGGTAAGGATACTCTTCTTAGTCACAAGAAAATAACATAGAAGCTACCCTCTCTATGAAGCCTTTTAGGGAGTTTTTCTCAATAAATATTTTGGCCAACACCTCTTTTTTTTCATTGTTGTGTGCTTTCCTTTGTATAAATTATTACTTTATGCATTACAATTGAAGGGAAATTGCCTTTCCATAATATATGCTTTTGAAATTTTCACAAGTGATGGCTAAACTTGAGAGGAAACATATAGCAAGTACATATTGTAGTGGCCATTTATAACTTGAACAGTTCTACTAAAAGAATATGTATACATATTACAGTTTGTTTCTGAAGTCTGCAAAGATATTTTTGCATGGCCCAGGAGGGAATATTAGAGGGAGGAGAGCACACACATTATTTTGGTCTTAAGACAGACTGTGGATTGATTTGGATTGAATGAAAAAATGAGAAAGTGCATCTGTTATCGACTTATGGCATTTAAAAATTACTTTCTATGACACAACCACTTTTTTTTAAAACAACTACATAATTTGACATAAGACTAAGCTTTGTCCTTGTCAGGAAAAGGCACATTTAGGTAGGTCAATTTTCCTTTTCTATGGAAATGTTCATTTTGAGAGCCATTTCTGTAATTTTATGAAGGTTTCAAAATCCCAAAAAATCTCAAGTTGGCAAACAGCTGTAAAGGTTTTCTGAGTGATAGAAATGTACAACTGACACTTAGGAATCTATTAGCTTGACTATCTATCATTCAATTGAGAAATAAATATGATTGTCCCATCCTATAATATATAAAATCAAGAAGTTATAGCACATATTTGGGCTATATGGTGTTCTTTATTGTTTAAAATATTCTTGTCATTCACCTTATTCCAATATGATGATACTTGGTTCTGGCATGGGGTTTATATAGTTTTTAGTCCATAATTTATTATCTAGTTTATCATCACATCTCCATTTAGCCAAAGTCGATTTAACTTGAATAAGTGTCCACATTCCTTGCTACTTTAGAGATTGTTTTTGGTTCAATTTGTGGAAACCAGAAGAACTATGACATTTTTTTAGCTTTCATTTCTTATATTGTTGGAGGGATCCCATCTTTAGTTATACTTTGTGCCTCTATCTCTGGTAATATTTCAACTTACAAGGGGAAATGATACAAAGTGATATTCTTAAATGGACTTTTCAAATTTAATAGAACCAAATATTCAAGTTCTTCTATTTCTATAATAAACAGGATCAAATAATACTTCAAGATTCTATAAATGCCAAAATATGTGTTTTGGAAACCTGTTTACTACTGCTTCAACATAACTTACAACAAAAACTTTTTTGTTGGAGGTTTATAGTATATATTCAGGACTTTCACTCTAGTGTAATCCAGATTCCAAATAAACACTATATGCTTGATGGCTACAAAACTTCAAAGAGAATGAACGATACCTCTGTAGGTTTGAATGACAGAATTCACCGTGTGTTGTATATTTCAGATGCTTCAAAACAACCCTTGTATGTCAACTCAGATAGAGGTCTCAAACATGTATATGAACATCTGATATGACATTGGCTTCTATCATGAGACTATATGAGTCAGTGCTTGGTCATTTGTGCACTATCGACATCTTCTTAGACTACCTTAGGAGTACTATAGAGGTCAAATAGGAATCCCCTCTCTCACTAACTCTCATTCGGTTCTATATCGATGAGATGGACTCCTTTCTTAGGAGCACATATAGGATGGTGTTGATTGTCTTCTACCCGATGTCTTGATCTCCTTGCTTTTAGTTTTCAACAACATGATCCTCTTGTCACCTAACCTAAGGGGTTTTAGAGACAAATTGAGGCCTTCTCCAACTCTTGTGATCTTTGATAGTTCAAATTTGAACTTAGTAAGACTAAGGTTATAATCTTCAACATGTCTCAGCATGCTCTCTTTGACTAACATTTTTACGTTGGAGGAGATGGGATTCAGATTACTACAACCTACACATACTTTGGGGTCAGATCTTAGGAGTCTAGCATAGCTTGAGGCATGCTTTTGTTGGGAAAAATACTGAGAGGGGGGGTGAATCAGTATTTTGGGCTGACTGCAAACCTTTCACTTCTTCTTTCTCTTGAACCCATACGCTACTTTACTGAACCCAACTCACATATACACACGAATATTCTTAAGAAAACTTGCGTATGTTCAAAGAGCTTATTATGCATTTAATTCTTAACTTAGATCATTGCATCATTCATTCATCAGATATTTAGTAAGCAGTAAGCATGTGCAGTAATAACAGAATAAACCATCACACATAAGCAACACATATGAACACCATTATTTAAGGTGGAAACCCAATTCGGGAGAAAACCATTGTTGTTGTTGTCTCTGATTTCAATATTTATTATACAGAAAAACTTCTTACAATTTTGTACTGGCGCAGACTCATACCAACACGCAGGCACCCACCTGCAGAAGGCTACAAATTTCTCTCGTTCTCTAGGTACTACTGGAAGGGAGCTCCAACCCCCTGATTTTAATACTAGCTTCTACTGGCAGGAAGCTTCCACTTTCGTACAGAAAATTTCAACCCTCAGATCCACCAGATTTCTTCAAATTCTTCATCATACTTGCACCCTATCTTTTTCATTTCTTTTGCAAATCATCGTAGAGATTCATCATTTCTAGATCTAGAAATCATATCCACAGGTGCATCATAAATTCAGATCTGTCAGAGTTCAATCATGCAAATATCTCTTAAGGAGATTCAATTTTGTTTTTTGTTTTTAATTAACCCCTCAACATACACGCCTTGTATTATGATCCTCTTTTCCTTATATAGTTTAGCCTTTATGAATACCATGAGTCAAAACCACTCAACCGCTAATGGTATTCCTAGATGGGATCAATATAGGTAATCCAGCGAGGTCTACCCAAGCACCAATCAACTTCACATTGTTCTATTTTCTCGGTCTGGCAATTAATTAATTAATCTAAGACTTTTTAATATCTCAATATGAGATTGAGATATTAATCCAAATTTTCTCTTTTAGAAATGACCTCCCTAAGGCATACACAAATGCTCTCTTAATAACAACCCACGTATTAAAAGTTGAGCCACTCCAAATTGGAACCCCAACCTTCATTCTTCCATATTCACTAATGCATATATTCACAACATGAATCGACCCAAGGGTAATCTTTATCTCCGCCATATAATATTATAGCCAATATTAATAAACATTTACCAAGGTCCGGTGCTGGTCATAACTTTATTCATGCCTGTTAATACACCTTTGACTCCAGGCCCCACGTATATGATCAATAGTCCAATCAAATTCCTGCGTCGTACTTTGGTTATCCTTAGCACATCTTCCTCATATGACCATCGTCCGATGGCTTCCCTCCAGATCGATGGTGCTCAACAATATCGTGCGGCTTCCCTAGTTGATCGTTAATGTGTGATGGCGCGCATTGAACAGTGGTTTTGGAACTTCGCCCGACGCCATGTGTCGAATACTCAATGGAATCGCTCCGAATTTGAGAATAACGCTCGCTCCGCAGAAGCAGTGTGATGAAACCTAGAAACTACCTTCACTATTCACTCGATCACGATTCCACTCTTCCATGTAGGGTTCCGGTCTTGTACAAGGTTCCTCCTTTATTATCTCGGGGTTCCTCACCATTCAATTCCAACACCGGGTTTCTTAACTATCACGGATTTCAATTATCCTTCAAACTTATTCAAGAAAAGAAGATATCGATTCTCCCATGAAATACAAAGCGTACTCAGTCTTATATTTTTCTTGAATAGAACTGCTGATGATTTTCTGAGTGCTTCATACCGTCATTATCTGCATCCTTTTTCAGAGAGTTTCCATCAAGGAAAATCAATTTAATATAATAGGATACAAGAAACATATTGCCAACAATCTCCCCCTTTGGACTTGATGGCAACCATGACCAGAAATATATTTCAGTAAAATTCTCCCCCTTTGACATCAAGGGCAAAGGATAGATCAGGATCTATACCATGCTCCCCCTGAGATCATGCTGCATCTTCAAACACAATATTCAATGAAATAACATAAATGACTTATACAATCAAGATCAAAGATGCTCAAGTATGAGATCAGATTGCATCAAATAATTAGAATGCCAACAATGCATCCTTTCCACATGACCAATGCTCCCCCTTAACTTGTGCATTAGAGATACCCAACAGCACCGCAGCTGTGCGGAAGAATGTTGACCCAAAAAAAATTTTGTCAGCAACTACCCATATGCGGTTTTCTTTATTTAAGTAGATCTGATCTTTTGCATGGCAGAGACTACTACCAGCTTTTTTCTGAGAGATTTGAACGCTTCCCTGGGTAAAGTTTTGGTAAATATATCAGCAACTTGTTCTTTGGAGGGCACATACTCCAACTTCACTTTTTGTTTGAGCACTTCTTCACGTAAGAAGTTATACTTGATGGGAATGTGCTTGGTATTGGAATGTATAACAGGATTATTTGAGATACTGATGGCACTTGTGTTATCACACATAATGGATATAGGAGGTGAACATTTGATTTGAAATTATTGTAATGTTTGCATCATCCAAGGAATTTGAGTGCAACATGATGCGGCAGCCACATATTATGCTTCTGCTGTAGATAAGGCAATAGAGCTTTGCTTCTTGCTAAACCAAGATACTAACTGGGGCCCCATGTAGAATGCACCACCACTAGTACTTTTCCAATCATCAACATTTCCAGCCCAATCTGCATTATTGTAAGCATGAAGAGTGAGATCAACATTCTTTGGATACCATAGTCCAAAGTCTTGAGTTCCTTGTAGATATTTGAATATTCTTTTGATAGCCTAAAGGTGAGACTCTTTTGGATTAGCTTGGAATCGTCCAACAATCCCAACTGCATGCATAATGTCTGGTCTAGTCCCAGTGAGATAAAGTAGACTTCCTATCATAGATCTGTATTCTGGTTGATTCACTGTGGGAGAATCATCATGAGAACTGATATTACATCCGGTTACCATTGGTGTACTTACAAGTTTGCACTCTTCCATGCCATACTTCTTCATAATTTGCTTAAGATATTTTGTTTGTGATAAGAATATGCCATCTGTTGCTTGTTGCACTTGCAAGCCAAGAAAGAATGTTAGTTCCCCAAGTAAAGACATTTCAAATTCTTGCTGCATATTAGAAGAAAATTTCTGACTCATAGACTCTTCATTACTTCCAAAAATGATATCATCAACATACACAACCACAATCAATAGTTTATCATTTTCAGTTTTTGTGTATAAGTTGCTATCAGCAGACCCCTTTGAAAATCCTTGTTGATGAAGATATTTGTCAAGATGATAATATCATGCCCTTGGAGCTTGTTTGAGACCATATGGAGCCTTTTTAAGTCTAAAAACAAAATTTTCATCATTTCCCAAAATGAATCCTTCTGGTTGTTCTATATAAACTTCTTCTTCTAGATCTCCATTGAGAAAGGCAGATTTAACATCCATTTGATAAACCTTGATTTGTTGGAAGCTTGAAAAAGCAAGAAACATTCTTATGGCTTCGAGTCTAGCTACAGGAGCAAAATTTTCTTCAAAGTATATACCTTCTTGTTGAGCATACCCCTTGCAAACAAGTCTAGCTTTATTTCTTATAACATCCCCATTCTCATTTAACTTGTTTTTGAATATCCATTTAGTTCCAATGACATTTTTGTCATGAGGTCTTGGTACTAATTCCCAAGTGTGATTCTTTTCAATTTGATCAAGCTCTTCATTCATGTCTTGAATCCAACATTCATCTTTGATAGCTTGATTGAAATTTTGTGGTTCAATAGAGGATAGAAATGCCAGATAGCTAGAAGATCCTACAAGAGTCCTTCTTGTTTGTACACCTGATCCTTTTTCTCCCAAAGTTTGAGATTCTGGATGATTCTTTTGAACATATCTGGATGGAGCTTTTTCAGATAAATCATCTTCGGGTTCTTCATTGGGTTCACTGTCTATATCATCCTTATTTGATGTAGAAGGATATATGTCATCATCTTCTTCATCTGTTGTTTGTTTTTCTTCTTTTGGAGCTGCAGGGGACTCATCAATAACAACATCAACAGATTCAACAATCTTCTGAAGTCTTTTATTGTAACATTTATATTCTTTACTCCTAGAGGAGTAACCAAGAAGTATTCCTTCATCTGCTCTGGGTTCAAACTTTCCAAGTTTTTCATCATTATTTTTGATAAATCATTTGCTTCCAAAAACTCTAAAATGCTTCATAGTGGGAGGATTACCATACCATAGTTCGTATGGAGTTTTATCACTATTTACATGAGCATGTGCCTTGTTAAGAATGTTTACCGCTGTATGTGCTGCTTCTCCCCAAAATGTGTTAGGTGTTCTGGAATCATCAAGCATGGCTCTAGCCATTTGTTGAACTGTTCTATTCATTCTTTCTGCTACGCCATTTTGTTGTAGAGTGCCAGCTACAGAAAACTATCTTTTTATGCCATGTTGTTCACAAAATTCAAGGAATTCATCTGATGTATATTCTCCTCCTCGATCAGATATAAGACACTTGATTTTTAGATCTAATTCATTCTCAACTTGTGCTTTGAAGATCTGAAATTTCTCAAATGCTTCATCTTTGTGTTTAAGCAACCCAATCCAACACATTCTAGAGAAATCATCAATAAATGAGATATAGTATTGTTCACCACGTGGTGAATTTTTCCTCACAGGTCCACATATGTCAGTATGAATGAGTTCAAGAGGCTTACTTGATGATCCTTCCTTGGCATTAAATTAACTCTGGTCTGCTTACTGAATTGGCAAGATTTGCATATGATACTTTCAGGTAGAGAAATATTGGTAAGATCACGAACATCTTGAAGTCTGCTTGATTTGTTGATTTTAGAGAAGCTCAGATGCCCCAACCTTCTATGCCATAGCCAGTTTATGAAGATTTACTCAAGTAACATTGTTCTTTGCATTTCTTTAATACATACAGGTTGCTGGAGTTCTATTTCCTTTTATAATTGTTTTACCCATTTCAAGATCACGTACCACACATTCTTTTGAACTAAAGACAACTTCAGTTCCTTGATCACACATTTGACTTACACTTAATAGGTTGTGCTTTAATCCATCTACATACATGAAATTATTAGCTTTTACCTTTTCTTTTAGAAAAACAGACCCTTTTCCCTTAATAACAGCAAGAGTATCATTTCCAAATGTAACATTCTTCTCTTTTTCTAGAGCACTATATGCAAGAAGTTTGTTTTTGTCACTGTCATGTGTTTAGAGCATCCACTATCAATGTACAATTGATTTTCTTCACCTTCTGCAAATAAATCTATGCCACAATTTTCAACCTGTAATTCCTTCTTTTTCCACACTTTGGAGTTTGAAGGAAAATGCTCTTTTGACTGGGCTTTGCTCCTTGATTCTGATTCTTCATGGCCAAAGTTATTGCAATAAGCACATTCAACTTCATTTTCAAGAGGAGAAAAGTTGTTATATGTATTCTTCTTTTTTCCAATATCAATCCTTTTCTTTCTTTCTTCTCTTGTCATGATGGTTTTATATGCAACACATTGAACAACTTTATGCCCAAAATTGTGACATGAGAAACATTGTCAATTGAAGAAGAATTTTCTGCGATCATGAAATCTTCTGCTCGAATTTACCTGTTGAATGGTGTTTCTTTGAAATGTATTCTTGTTAGTGATCTTTGAATTGAGATGGTCATGCTTTACCTGTAAAGATTCTTTATTCCCTTGCTGAGGGGCAGAGTGTTGTATGCTGGCTGTAGCTACTTTTAAATAATTTGGTGCTGAAGCCTGAGAAGATTCTCCGATATATCCAAGACCTGTCTTTATAAGAGGAGAACGTTGTACCTTGATAATCTCATCTAAGGTTTCAGATCCTTTAGAAAATCTAAGATTCAAAGTCTCCATTTTCTCAATTTCTTTTCTTAGACTTACTATTTCACATTCTAATTTCTCATTGTGTTTCTCCTTTTCTTCAAGCTGATTTTTCAGAGTTTCTATGGATATTTTACTTTCTTCTAAGCATATCTTGAGTTGATTGAATTCATCAAGAAAATCATTATCCTCTAAAGCATCCATAAAAGTATCTTTTTCTTCTTTCGATTCTTTTTCAAATGCCATGAGAAGTCTAAGATCTTGTTCACATTCTTCCTCACTGTCAGATAACCCATCACTGTCTTCATGAGTATAGTAACTTTTTCTAGTGCTAAACCGATTCTTATTCCTTCTTGCTACTTGCTTTCCTTTTTCATGTGTTTCTTTGTGAGGACACTTAGCAGCATAATGACCAACTCTTCCACAAGTAAAACATTTGAAAGGAAGCTTGCCTCTGAACCGTCCTGTACCAAGTTGGAGTTTCTTTACAAAATTTACCTCATCTTCTTCTAAGATATACCCTGATCCTTCTATCTCTTGTACTTCTTTCCCTTTTTTAGAAGCTCTAAAGACGGCTTCTTTGACGTCAGATGGTCCTCCTCCTCTCATTTCATATGCAGTTAGTATGCCATGAAGTTGCACCACAGTAAGATTTTGAAGATCTTGTTTTTCTTCAAGAGCAGAAACTTTTGACTCAAATTTTGTTGTTAGTGATCTTAAAACTTTCTCAACCAAAGTAGATTTGGTTATTGTTTCTGCCAGATTTTTCATAAGATTTATGATATCATCAAGACGTAAAAAAAAATTAGCAATGCTCTCCTTGTTATGCATTTTTAGATTCTCATATTGAATTCTGAGAGTTTGGAGTTTAGCACTTTTTACCTTTGCATCACCTTCATAACTTAGAATGATTTTGTCCCATATTTCCTTTGCTATATTCAGTTACATGACTTTGACAAATTCTGATTCAGTTAGACTTCCCAATAGAGCATTGACCGCTTTTGCATTTGTTTCGTAATTCTTTCTTTCCGTTGGATTTGTTGGTACTGCGACTGGATATTGATATCCTTGTTCAACTATCACCCATACCTCTGCTCCCAGAGACTGAAGATAGGATATCATCCTTGTTTTCTAGAAGATCAAATTGTTTCCGTTGAAGAGCGGAGGCCTAATAGATGTTGTTCCTTCTTGATTGTTCATCTTGTTTGATCTTCCTTCTAGCGGCTAAAATTTTTCAGAAGGACCTGCTCTGATACCAATTATTGGGGAAAATACTGAGAGGGGGGGTGAATCAGTATTTTGGGCTGACTGCAAAATTTTCACTTCTTCTTTCTCTTGAACCCATACGCTACTTTACTGAACCCAACTCACATATACACACGGATATTCTTAAGAAAACTTGCGTATGTTCAAGGAGCTTATTATCCATTTAATTCTTAACTTAGATCATTACATCATTCATTCATCAGATATTTAGTAAGCAGTAAGCATGCGCAGTAATAAAAGAATAAACCATCACACATAAGCAACACATATGAACACCATTATTTAAGGTGGAAACCCAATTCAGGAGAAAACCACCGCTGTTGTTGTCTCTGATTTCAATATTTATTTTACAGAAAAACTTCTTACAATTTTGTACTGGCGCAGACTCATACTAGCACACAGGCACCCACCTGCAGAAGGCTACAACTTTCTCTCGTTCTCCAGCTACTACTGGAAGGGAGCTCCAACCCCCTGATTTTAATACTAGCTTCTACTGGCAGGAAGCTTCCACTTTCGTACAAAAAATTTCAACCCTCAGATCCACCAGATTTCTTCAAATTCTTCATCAGACTTGCACCCTATCTTTTTCATTTCTTTTGCAAATCATTGTAGAGATTCATCATTTCTAGATCTAGAAATCATATCCACAAGTGCATCGTAAATTCAGATATGTCAGAGTTCAATCATGCAGATATCTCTTAAAGAGAATCAATTTTTTTTTTATTAACCCCTCAACATACACGCCTTGTATTATGATCCTCTTTTCCTTATATAGTTTGGCCTTTATGAATACCATGAGTCAAAACCACTCAACCGCTAATGGTATTCCTGGATGGGATCAATATAGGTAATCTAGCGGGGTCTACCCAAGCCCCTTTCAACTTCACATTGTTCTATTTTCTCGGTCTGGAAATTAATTAATTAATCTAAGACTTTTTAATATCTCAATCTGAGATTGAGATATTAATCCAAATTTTCTCTTTTAGAAATGACCTCCCTAAGGCATACACAAATTCTCTCTTAATAACAACCCATGTATTAAAAGTCGAGCCACTCCAAATTGGAACCCCAACCTTCGTTCTTCCATATTCACTAATGCATATATTCACAACACGAATCGACCCAAGGGTAATATTTACCTCTGCCATATAATATTATAGCCAATATTAATAAACATTTACCAAGGTCCGGTGCTGGTCATAACTTTAGTCACGCCTGTTAATACACCTTTAACTCCGAGCCCCACGTATATGATCAATAGTCCAATCAAATTCCCGCGTCGTACTTTGGTTATCCTTAGCGCATCTTCCTCATACGACCACCGTCCGATGGCTTCCCTCCAGATCGATGGTGCTCAAAAATATCGCGTGGCTTCCCTGTTCGATCGTTAACGTGTGATGGCGCGCATTGAATGGCGGTTTTGGAACTTCACCCGACGCCACGTGTCGAATACTCAATGGAATCACTCCAAGTTTGAGAATACCGCTCGCTCCGCAGAAGCGGTGTGATGAATCCCGGAAATCGCCTTCACTGTTCACCCGGTCACGGTTGCGCTCTTCCACGCAGGGTTCCAGTCGTGTACAAGGTTCCGCCTTTATTATCTCGGGGTTCCTCACCATTCAATTCCAACACCGGGTTTCTTAAATATCACGGATTTCAATTATCCTTCAAACTTATTCAAGAAAAGTAGATATCGATTCTCCCATGAAATACAGAGCGTACTCAGTCTTATATTTTTCTTGAATAGAAATGCTGATGATTTTCTAAGTGCTTCATACCGTCACTATCTGCATCCTTTGTCAGAGAGTTGCCATCAAGGACAATCAATTTAATATAATAGGATACAAGAAACATATTGCCAACAGCTTTCTAGCCCCAACTTAACAAGGAATATGGTTTACTTGGCTAAAGAGATATTGCTCTAGGACATCTCTTTCAAGATGCACCTCTTTGGACATGATCATTAGAGCCATGACTTGTTATGGCTTCAAGGTCTAGGGACCTAACTTGATTTGGGTTGATTGGGATAGGATAGAGAGATTATAAAATAGTACATTACGATGCATCATCTACTGCTAAAATGCAATTCCTTAATCTATCATCTAGGTGGAGTTCAGCATATTGCTTCAATAGACACCTCCTTGGTGTAATTGTTGTGGCTTCTTCTTAACTGCTTTAGTTAGTGTCCATTTCTATCAATCAACTTGCCCTTTTTAGGTAATATTTGGACACTCTAGGTCATATCCTACTATATAAAGGTGACTTAACCTAGGAGATTAGAGAGAATATCTACAAACTACATCCAAATCACTTGGATTTCCCTCGAGGGCATTAGCTTGAATATGTCATTTTATTATTTTGAATGCTTTATGTAGCTAAGTGCCTATCTATACTAATAGACATTGGATGCACAGCCTTAAGATTCTCCTTGATTCATTCAGAGTGGGCTCCCACTAGCTTTGGTTTGAGATAAGACACTGCATCACACACCTCAAATGGAATTTTCAGCTATGTGATTTACAAGAGATTAAGTTGGGGGAGCACATTGCCGTCAAATGTACCATCTATTAGGAGATAAAACTGTTACATATTTATTGGATATATTATTGACTGATAACACTTTTTGTGTGGTTGTTTTGTGATGACTCACATATTTTTCATCAATTTTAAAGTTTTTTTTGTTGCCTAGATTCTATAGCCTAGGGATTAGGAACTGGGTCTTGCCTAGCTTTCCATTTTAAATCTTAAAAGAAAAAAGCAATATCATTTTGCAAATCGGTTTTTTTAGCATTTGAAGGACAAATCTGCAGGCTTATCATGGATTCCTCCCTTATGTTGGAGGAGAGATAGCCTTATGTGAGAAGGATGATCACCAAGGTGACAATGGGTGATGTCCTTAAGTAACTTTGGAGTTTGTAGTTGATAATTGAATCTATATTTTAAAGCACAAATTTTGGAGGTAGAAATGAAGTGATTTTCTCCTTGGAATGATGGAATGAGTTTGTCCCAACAACTTTGCAAATGCTAAATTTCTATTTTGTCTCATATCATTTTTACATGCCTTTCTCTTTCAAGACAATACCAGTCAGCAACACTAAGGGCTATGTTTGACAATATTTGGAATCCCTGCAAACCAACATCCCTGTGGAAGTGTTAATGGTTTAGTTTTTGGATCTCTTTTTGAAGATATTGTCAACCAATGCATGCTATTTATTTTGAATAAATAACATGAGAATCTACATAAATAAGATATAAATAAATAAATCTTTTATAATGTAAATGATACAATGTAAAGACCAAATTAATTGTGCATCAAAGTTACTCGTTTGACAGCATGCATTATTTGTGGTCTTTGGAGCAGGTTTCATCTTCTTCAAGAGTTTGATGAGGAGAAGAGAAGTTGTTGAAGATGCCTAGTCGGTCATAATAGGCAATGGTGGAGAACTCATTCCAATAACATTATGGTTGAGACTTATCTAAATGATGATCATGGAAGTTACTCTTGAATCGTAAATCTGTTGAAGGTTCTAGCTCGATTACAGAGTAAATTTCTGCTCTTCTCCTTTTTGCTTCATTGAGGAAAAACAAAAATAGTGGTTTTGAGTCCTTTATGTAATCTTATTCTAAGATTTGAATTCTTCTTTTGAATGTTTTGTGTTGGTTTTCAGAAATTTCTTTTGATTGGCAATGAATCATGCATTTATAGCTTCTTTCTAAATTTCACTTTCAACCATTTCTTGGTACTTTTGAGGCCATTCATCCAAAGAGTGGTGTTCTATGTGAGTGAGGAGGATATGAATCATGATATAGTAAGACATTCATTTGGTTAAAGTTACTATGTTTAGGAAGTATTGGCCATAGTTAAGAGGTTTTGATTGGTGAAATGTTGTGAGTTAATGATATTTTCTTAACAGGTTACACCAAAAACTTGTTTCTAAAACATTTGAGGCACCTTGAGGGGTATAGAGATTTAGAAAAGTGCTTTCAATCCTTATTTACTTGAGTAGAGGACCTGTAAAAATTTTGGTAGTTCATCTTAGCATTGATGCTAAGAAACATAATATGATATTTACTAATATTTTTGTAAATAATATATGGGTGGGAAGAATTTGGCATATTTTAGAATCCTTTCACTGAATCACTTCACTTGATTGGATAGTCTGAAAGGGTTTCTAGGACCCAAATTTTTTGTCTATCTCACCATATTGGGTGAAATCGACTAAGCCATAAATACCCTCTCCAATGGGAACATTATTTGTTCCAATTTCAAATGAGAATGTATCACTAATCTGAGACATATAAATCTCTAGATTCAATGCCAATATTTTCCACTTTATCATCCCCTCATTGGAAAAAAAAGACATTTTTACAAACTGATCAAGATCAATATTTTCAGTAGAAGACCTGTCAACATGAAGACTATTATGGTGAATGCAACTATGAAGTGGAAAATACATACAATATGATAGATATTTAGATATATCCTTAGCTCCTTCAACATAAAATAAGTTCCATGATCAAGCATACCTCCATGGACCACCACCCATATTTCCCTCCAAGTCCTAATTGGTTATCAAACTAATTATAATTTTACTCAACAGCTCAAGCATAAACAACGTAAGAACCTGGAGCTACAACTGGGGATGATTGTTCCATAGATATGCACTCGCCTCTAACATAAATGAGATGCATTCCATTGTTTGGTAAGATTACCATCAATTCCAAAATCAAAGGCAAAACCAAATGCCAGAGATACAAAGCCACCCATTTAAATTGATCCAGATCCAATCCAAAAGGAAGCAGAAATAAATCTTCTTCTTGTTCTTTCTTCCCCTAGTGTTCCTCTTGATGCATTGAATCCATTGCTTTCTCCTTCTCCCTTACACCCTTTCTTTCAAAATTCAACCGTCCCAATCATATCAAGGCTTTGCGCTTTCATTTTTTTTAAGCAGCAACACATATAGTAAGTGGAATGGTATTTAAGTGTTGGAGCTCACTAGCACCATACTTGGCAATGTGATTTTTTTTCCACAACTAGAGACAATGTTTCATATCCTTATTGGGAAGTCCAACAAAATCAATGTGTGGCTTATTTGAATACAAAATTTGCAAATTATTGATTTTTAGACATTCAAATATCTTGACAAGTGAGGGTGAAAATGAGAATCTTCCTTTGATTTGTTCTACTAAACCATCAAATCTCACTGAAGGCTCTACTCCTATTAAGAGCATAAAATAGGTTGAACAACAAATTAATGGGAGTAAACTTTTGACTAGTTGCAAAAAAGTGGATCTAGTGAAAGAATGTTGCAACGCTAATTATCAACCTGCCATCTCAAAAGTTGCAAGAATACTTTATTTTAAGGTGCCTAGGTTATTTATTCCAAATGATGTGTCAGTGTCACCTGTTAAACAACCTATAGTGAATCATTTTGAGAGTGTTTTAACTTTTCTTTCAATGGATGGCAAGCCATATTACCTCTAAAAATTCCAAATTAATTCTCCGAATTCTTTTCAATTGCAATGTGAATAGAGAATGTTATATGTTTTCCATGAACCCTTTAAAGGTGGCAAGAAATTGTATTTTTTCAATATTGACTATTTTAGGCTAAGGCCAACCTAGTCAGCTTTCTTGGATTTTTGGCCATGTTATTAGAACCCCATTATCAAGGTTCCTAGTGTAGTCAATGTTATTTATCCACGTTGTGTTCACTCTTTAAAATGAAAGTGCAACCCACACCTAATCCAATATACCATCATTTCGACATGAGTAGTTGATCCACATGGTAATTTTGACTAATCAATACTCATTAAATTATGCTTTGTCAATTTTGGATCTTTGGCGATGTTATTAAACCCCATTGTCAAGGTTCTTAGTGTGCTTCATGTTCAAGGTGATCAAATGTTATAGATATTTTCCCACTTTTAGTGGTATGTAGAAGTAATTGATTGATTTCTAGTAATAAAAGTTTGTTCCAATTATATATTGTGCGAGCTTTTAAAAGCCTGAAAAAATCTCTATCACTTTTCGGATAATATCATTGGATTTTTTACATATATAATCACAAAATGGTCTGCATTTTTTGATGCATTGGTGAGAAACCAGTCCTCATTCTATGTATTTCAGGACTGTTCCTGGAATCCCTAGTTATTGGTGAGACACCAATCCTCGTTCTCTGCTCAACTTATGTTACCTTCTTTACCAGTGCATTCTTCAAGCTAGCAATCTACAACATCAAAGATCAGGAAACCATTGACTCTTGAGATATCTAGAGGACAACATTCATTATCAATATTTTTCAACTACTCATAGGTCCTCAAACAAACAGACCAAAATATCCCTTGTTTTTAGTCCTTTTGATCCATGGAGAACAAATAAGACTATCATTCAAAAAGAAACATATTTTTCAAGAATCGTCCTAACACAAACATGTTATTTCAGCTCCTTAACCTCACCACTTTCCTTTTTGGAATGTGCAACACCAAGTTCAAAAGTTGCAACCCTCTCTACAAATTTTAGAGTGCCGATTGTCTCCCCATGTGCATCTAATTTAGGACTTATCTGCACAAACATTAGATTTTTTTCCTGTCCACCTTAAGAAAAAATAACAACATCATTACCACCCCATACTGGGGAAAAGTGGTAGTTTCCTTCCATAGATATTCATTAAGGAAAAGATTGAATTTTTTACCTAAAGAATCCTGAAGTAGTTGTGTGAGCTTGCTATTTCGGTAAGGAACATGGGAACTCTTTTGTGCAAGAGAAGCAATCATGTCTCCTAAAGCTGAAAGTGATTTTTTAATATGTTGTGCCTCCTTTGACATATCTCTGGTGGCCTCGGATTTGTCAACTCTCTCACTTCCAGCAAGGTCAAAAAGATGAAAACAACCTCGAATAATTGTTCCAGAAGTAAGATCTCTGCCCTGAACATGCACTCTCAAAACACTGCAAACAAAATTTTTTTTTATTGTTTGAAGAAAGGTTTCAAGAGAAACCATTATTATTGAAATTCTCCGAAGATTGTGTTTCAAACTTGTACAAACATCTACTCCGATCATTCAGAGTAGTTTCTCCCACAGCACGGTTCTTTTGTCCGAGGTTCATTAACTCCATCACAACAGATGTAGATGCAACGAGTATTAGATTTTCATTTGGAAATGTGAGTCCATTCTGCTATGAATTGTTGCGGATTTCCAATGTGCTATGGGTCAAGGATTATTTTATTCTGAGAAACTGAAATCCAAAGATTTAAAAACAAGAAAGACAACTCCATATGATCAAAAAGGATATCTTTTATTGGAACTGTCTGAAACAAGAAGACCCCAGACTTGTTCATTGTATATTTCAATAATTTGAACAACAACCTCATATATAAAGGTATCCTTTATTTGTTTTGATATCTGGAATAATTCATTCAAGGCTCGATAGTTCACACCCAAATTGTCCTCTGTAATCACCTTAGGAGTCAGCAGGAACATCACCAATTGTTGAGGGGGCTCTGAGACCAACTTTTTGAAAGCAATACAAGGCATTAATAGATAAATAAATTCTCTCTTTCAACTTTCCACCAGTTGAACCTTTCGCCTTTTAGACTTTCCTTTGGAGATAAATCATGAGAACCAACCTCTCAAATATTCATGTGGCCATTTTTTCTTAATATGCTGCAAGCATTCAAAACCCTTATGTGAAACATTTTATGCCCGTTGAGGTGCCGAGGCAGTTTCCTTCTCTACGGGATCAAAATTTTTTTAGTAAGAAAAAATGATCATAGGTTATAAGCTAATCTATTTTTTTAGTTTTACCCATAATTTTAGAATGAATTAAAAAACACAGCTTCAACAAATTCTGCATAAACTGAAAAAATCGTTGTGTGCAGAATAAGCTCTAGTACATCATGCAAGTTGATTTTGTGAGATTTATCTGGCACAAACCTTTGGATTCTTGTGCTGCTGAGTTGTCAAATATTTAAAAATAAATGAAGCTCTCTTGTGCTGCTGAATTGTCAAATTTTGTTACATTTCAAGCTAGAGTGATAGAATATTTTTAATGTGTGATAGCATATCTTCACCTGCAGGTGTCAAATGTGCCTAGCCCAAGAAATTAAGTAATCATAGTTGGGAATATCTTGAACAAATGTAAATCTTCTGGCTTGGTAGGGCCTACTTAGTTTGAAGAATAATTGTTGGGAGAAATCTTGAATGAACAATAGAGTCTCCATCTAAGAAGAAATTTCAAAAGGAAGGCCCAATGATATATACAATGAGAATTAGAAAGCCGAACACAATACCATATACAAAACTGACTATATATAAAGAGGCAAGGCTTCAACTATTGCAAGTAGGAAAAATACGCATAATTAGAACTCATAGAACATCTTTGTGAGCCATCATTATTAGAAATACCGTATTAGGGCAACGGTTAAATTATAGCCCTCATAATATTGTGTTGTTGAGAAATTTTGAAGATGGAAATAAGATCATTCTATATTGTAAAGCTTCCAAATGGACCCAACAGCTCGACCATGAAATAAAATCAACATGGGATCCAAAAGAGAAATCACTCAACTGTAGGCAACATAACTTCTTTGCAGATCATTCCCTTTTAATAAACTGAATTCGACAAGTAAAATGGAAACTCTGACTGAGGATATAATCATAATCCCCTTTCCTACAATTGACAAGATGACTAATGTCCATATTCAATTCAGCTCTAGAAGCAAAGATCACCCTAGACAAATGTGAAGTTAGGACCAGTCTAGACAAGCAAGGCACAAAAATTAGAGAAAATTATTTCTAAGAAAAAAAAATCTTCAACGGTGAACTCATTCCCTTATTAGTTTTGCAAGGTAGTGCTTCAAACTGCAATTGACTAACTAGAACCATTATGTATGTCTTTCCAAAACCTATTTTCCCATATGAAAAAATGAAAACATTGTAACCATCCAAAACAGATCTGATCAATGGCCTGGTATCCAAAAACACTATCTCTGCAATTCAACATAAATAATGTTATTATTTAAGAGATTGCACCTTACAATCATGTAAAAGGTTTTCAACACTCTAAAAAGGGAGCCAACCTTGAGTAGAAGATGCTCCAAATAATTTGTTGCATGTGAATGATTTATGTATGTCCTTTCCTTGCTTTGTAGGATTTGCAATCATAATTTGACCATCCTCCCCAATATAATCCACTGTACTCTAAAAGTTGGATTGGCCAAGAAAGAATGATCTGACTCGGAAATACACCCTTATGCTTCCTGAGAAGAATAGAAAACACAGAATCATCATGAAGTTTGATATACAAAATAGCATAAATTTGTTATCCTATCAAATGGCATCTGTTGTGCTTTCACTACCAGCTTGGTCAAGCAAGTATGCCCTGCCTCAGCTTCTAAGTTTATGTTTTATAAGCATAATAAGGTAACACAGCACCATGCAAGAATATGCCAGAGTGAAATAAGATTACATAATTTGATATTCTCTCCCATAATTACTAATGCTCATCTTCCAGGCCTGAGGCAAGATCGAACACTCAATTCAAACACAGAACCCACAGTCACACGAAGATGCAACATAGATAAGTTGTTCATACATCTTCACTTGTCTGGAAGCAAAATTACCCAGTTCATTTATCCATCTCCTACTCTATTAAACCAACCTCATTTCCAAATTCCCAATTAGTGGGAGCACAAGCTTATTTAAAATCACAATAAACTTCCCTTTTCTAGCATTTTTTTTCCTTTTATGTTCCTACTACAAGCTGTGGATATGTTCCCCCCACATAGAATTAGCTAAAACTATTCATTCACACTGAATTGGGAATAAATATGCAACATATTTGAGATATACAATTTAAAGAGACTCCTAATTCCTACTCCGTTATAATATTTTTGAGACATGTCAGTTAAACTATAACACTATGACAGACCAACAAGAAGCACACCTTTCAGATCTTGAACTTGATTGTATAGTTTTCAATTTTCCTCTAGAACTTTGTGGTAGCCTGCTATAGCCTGTGCTAGTCCACACATATTCTTTCCTGTGAAAAAAATAAATACAGTGAAAATTCAAGAATGCAGAAAAGTGTGGTCCAAATAATAGCAACTGCTTGTGCAAAGCTCACCAAGATTCTACAATTGTTTATTCCATTCCATTTGCATCGACTGAACACCTTCCTTCATGTTATGTCGCATCCATTTCAGTTCCTACCAATTTTATGGAAAAATCAAAACAATCCCTATGTTTGAATCACTATCTCACACACTCTTGTAAGATTTAAATACTTACTCCAATTCCCCTTTGTTGGAGATCAAAATGTGTTGGTAGATTTGGAACAGTTTTTTCATCCTCATCTACATCACTTGACCTATTAGAGAAGCAGTCCTCATGTTTTCCTTGTCTAACACCATAAATTTCCTCTTTTCCCTCATCTTCGCTGACATCAACCTTTAGATTAAAGTTTCAGTATCGGATTTTAATTAAAAATAGACATCTATTACAAGTATTTAGTGATGAACACAAAAATATTGAAACTCAAGCTCAACTCTATATTTATCAAAGTCCATTTCAGTAAACATCTGTAGTCAGATCCATTTCAGGTATTGAATTTTAGCTTTTCTGTAGCATAATCATTAACATTTTATGTATTCGTAGATAAGTATATCCTAGAAACTTGAAACTAAAGTAACTTTTACATATGTTGCAGTAAGGATTCTGAGAAAACCTTGGGCTCTACTGAAGCTATTGTTAGTGCTGCCAAAATTTTGACTTTGGGAAATACTTTCCATCCCCATTAACAACAAGGTCCTACACTACCTTCTTCAATTGCAGGCCACAATAACACAGCAGATGAGAATTTACTTATTAAGTTATTTTTCATCTATTTCTATGCATTTCCAAAGAGCCTCTCTTCTTAACTTTTCACATAGAGAAGAAAGAATTGATGTGAAAGCATGATATCATCAATTTAGTAATCAAAACCACCTACTCTATCCTAGAATTCAACTAGTTCCATCTTCATAGAATCTTTTGCCTCTAAAAATCCTATACCTGATTAGCGAATACAGTCATTATAATAACCTAGCCCTTTAGCCCCTTGACTCCTATGGTCTAGGTTAGGTAATTTTTTAAATCATGTGAAATCACTCATCAAATGAATTAGGTTATTTTTTGTTTTTTATATGCAAACAATCTTCCAATTTAACCGAGCATTTCAGGCGTGCTCAATATTTCCTCTTTCCAATGTAAAAATATATAATAATGAGCTAGCACAGGACAAAGTTAGGTTATAAAATTAAATATTACCAAAGCAACACCGTAAAATGTATGAAAGGTATAATGATGAGTCAAAATATGATAAGGTTATGTTATAAAATGCAAGAATCCATAAGTTACACTACAAAAACTTGTCACCAGTCCATTACAAAACCCTCCAAAACTGAGGTGTAATCATAGAACCCAAAAGCATACAAGATAAACATGTAAAATTATCATTTGAGAAAATCATATTTCCGTTATACAAAGCCCTAAAGAGAAAAAATCCTCAAATTTATAAAGGAGACTCAGTAGTCTACTTGCTCGCCCTACATGGCTAGACGCTGCTCAAAATCTTCCATTACTTTGCTAACATAGATTCCACAAGATGATAGAAAACCCTAGGAGTATTTAATGATATCAGTGAAAATCATAGATATGTAGAGGCAATAAAAGGGAACATCTTGTTATTTTCGAAGAAAAAATTGAAGAGCTTACTATAGGCACTTCTTTTGGTTTTTTGTCAGACAAAATTGACAGAATGAGTTGATTAAGTGGTTGTGATGAAGGATCCTGCTCAACATGATTCCCAAACATTTTCTCACTGCGAACAAAAATAATTGTGCGCATCATTACATATCATCTTAAGTGAAAAAAATAAAAAATATGAATTAATAAGGGGTTCTCTTAAATACCATCCCATTTGAATTCAGGGGTTGATCTTGATTCAAATTCTCCCTGGCAAGATATCCCGCTGGTAACTTTAAACCAAGATTATTCAGTAGAGTGCTTGAATCTGCAGCTGGCTGATAATTCTTCAATATAGACTGGGTGAATGGATCAGAGTTTCTCCCCAATTTAATGGGCAGTTTTGCCACACTAGGTGGCTTCAGGTTACCTCCATACTTCCAAAAACCATTTCCACCAGTTTTCTTCCAATCATTGTATGATTTCAAATATAAAATGCAGTTCACAACTTTCATCGATGATCCTCCCTGAAAGAAAGCTCAAGTAAGATAAGTGTACAAAGGATAAGCTGAGGGAATCATTTCATTGCTTGCAATATTTAGGGCTTCTTCCAGTGGATTTTTTAAAGTAAAATCATTGTAAAGGTGTGTGAGGTGACTGATTTGATCAAATTTCCCCCTTAACATTATGGTGTGCAGAAAGCACTTGCAAGTCATGTAGGAGAGGCTGATGCATTATCAAGCACTGCAAGAGGACTTGACAGGCAGCTGAGTGGGAATTATCTATTTGAACATCATGGGAGCAATATGGCTAGTTTGGATGATGATAGGTGGGCCAAGACGGTGGATGCTTTTGATGATGGTTTTGATATGCAGATGGATGAAGATCTTAGTGGTTCCTCTATTGTGTCTCAACCTGGACAAGGTTATAATACTAGCTCTGCAAGAAATACATGTGCAACACAAATGAGTATGAATGTCATCCTTCCTGGAGGGCCTTATGTGCAAGCACCACTTCCACAAGTTGGACCAGTGAGAAATAATTCTAATGCTAATAGGTGGAAGCATGACTCTGGTTCGTAGAAGGGTTTGATTCATACTCCATAGCCTTCTCTGCCCACAATTCATATATCAGAGAACCGATATGAAGTGGGAAAGGTTTTTTATGAGGATCAGTTGAAACAAAGACAAATTAAATCCATTCTTAATAAATTAACGCCCCAAAACTTTGAGAAATTTTTTGAACAGTTCAAAGAAGTGAACATTGACTCTGCATCATGTCTTCATGGTATCATATCTCAAATATTTGACAAAGCCTTGATGGAGCTAGCTTTTTGTGAAATGTATGTAAAATTATGTTTTCATCTTGCTACATGAATACCCAAATTTTATGAAGATATTGAGAAGGTTGTTTTCAAGCAAGTTCTTTTGAAAAAATGTCAGGAATAATTTGAAAAAGATGAAAGAGAAGAGGTTGAGGCTAAGAAATCAGAAGAGCATGGTGAAAAAAGCTTTTCAGCAGAAGAAATATGGGAGAATAAGGCTGCAGCACGATGATGAATGCTAGAAAATATGAGGTTTATTGGGGAGCTTTATAAAGAAATTATGTTGATTGAAAGAATTATGTATGCATGCATCAAGAAATTAATTGGTGAATTTCAACATCCAAAGGAGGAAAATGTTGAAGCTTTGTGCAAACTGATGAGCACTATTTGTCATATGATTGACCATTCAAATTCCAAGGAACATATTGATGCTTACTTCAATAGAATGGAAAAAATGTCCAATAACCAAGGGCGTCCCTCTAGGTTGAGGTTCATGTCAAAGGATCTGATTGATCTGAAGAGGAATGGATGGCAACGAAGGAGGAAAGTTGAGGGCCCCAAGAAAATAGAGGAAGTGCATCGGGATGCCATGCAAGAAATACATGGATAGGGAGGCCGCTCTCAAGGTACCAATATGAGACATTCAAGTTGGAGGCTTGTGACACCACTTGATCATGGTGTGAGAGGACCTGCGATGCCACCTTACATGGTAGGTGCACAGATGGGTTCACTTCCACATATGGGTGGGATTAAAGGGCCACGAACCCATATGGGACCACGTGACCATGGATTCACCAGTCAAGATGCTTAGATTGTGGATAAGGCTCAATTTTAAAATTAGTCTATGCCAAGCCCTTCAACACACAGAGCTTCTGATGGGCCACTTGACTCTTAGTCTTAAGGGAGGTCTTGGAAATGGAATAAGATGGAGGGCTCAGCCTTTTCCATATGCTAAGATTAATCTAGTATATATTCCACCATTCACATCTATGAGTAATAAACTAATAGGTGCAGGTCTGATTTCAGGTTGCAGTTCTGACTGGATGCTAGTTGGTATGACAGATGAAATTTTTATTAGGACTTATGTTGCAGAAAAGCCTTTATTTTCAAAATCATGTGTCCAGGAAAGAAATGTTTTGGATAATTACATAAGAGAGTTTAATAATTCATACACATCAGGTGAAAAAGGTGGGAAGACTGCAAATGTCGAATTTCAGTTGTAAGAACATTCTTCTCAAAGAACTTTGAGTTCACAACTCATTGAGGTCCAACTTAGGAAAAAAGCTGAAATGTAAATCAAAGAATATTATAGGTGCATTCCTTTACAAAGCTTCCATGTATTTTCATTATGCCTTTTAGAGAAGTTGACAATTTTCCCTGAATTTTTCTTAATTTTGCATGACATACCATTTAGCATGAGAGATTTGAAGGAGACAACTTTTTGTGTAGATGACCTTAAAGCACCATTGTTCCATTCAACTATGGTTTCTCTTTGGATATTAGATTCTTTTCTCGGGAAAGATGTTGAAATTGAACTTATGGGGAATCTATTTACACATTTATACAATTCTAAGCCTTTCTTGCTAAATCGAGGACAACTTAATGAAGGGTAGTGTGAATTTTTGTGTTTGTCCTTATTCAAGTTCGAATTTATTTAAGGATTGCTACAGTCTATGGACATTTGTGATTATTAATTATAACTATATATAATTTTGATGTTTCAAGGTTGGAAACTGTACTATTTTCATTGGAGGATGCGACTTTTGATGCACCGAAGGCTCCTATGTTCCTTGGTCATGTAGGGTCAAAATCTACTAAGCTGATTCCATGTCATTAGAACAATTTTGCATCCTTCTTGGGAAACAAATCCATTATGGAATAGGAGTTTCCCAAGAAGGAATTTATAACATGAAACCAAAAAATTACAAAAAATGTTAGTGAGTTTGTCTTTCCAAGGCATATGATAGAGAAAACTATCTTTATTTAGTGCTACTCATCCATATAGGGTTCAATGTGCAATTGGTTAACTAGATAATGAATTGTCTTTCCTCAATATATGTGCAATTATAATTAATGGCTCAACCTATTATTCTATCATGCCTACAACAGACCATGGGTAGGTATGACTAATGGCTCCTCAACCATTTTTTACTGTAGAGTAGGTGGTCTCAACAGAGTTATAACAGAGTCAAAAAGAACTATAAGCTTGACAACTATACAAATAGGAATTTCCCTAAACTTGACATATTTACTCTTTGTTGATTATGTTTTGCTTTTATGTGATAGGACCAAGGCAGATGCAATTATGTTGAAGGATCCCACCCTTGAAGAACTAAAATTCCTACCTTAAAAACTACCAACAAATGAGGAGCTACAAGAATCAACACCATCTTTGATTTGAACCTAAATAGTCTTATTATCTCTGAGTATTTCCCTAATCACAATGACCAGTAGATTCTCCTCATGGATTATTTATCTCATTCTATTTATTAGTAAAATTCATAAAATGTATCCCTACATTTGAATCTTGGGAAAAAAACATATAATTGTTATTATTTAAATTATCCATATCTCTTGGAACCCAAAAATCCATTTGCTTTGAATAAGCTTTATCTATAACCTCAAAAGCAACCCTATTATAAGTTTAAGGAAGATTATGTCCTCTTGGGTGTTGAAAAAGTATGATGGAATGAAATTGGGTGAAGACCAGATCCAGATTTACCATGTTAGAACCTAGGTTCATTGAGATGACAACCTTGGTTTCAAGATATCCACCATACAAACTAGGATCACCCATACTTATCGTTTCCATCTCTCTTTCATCATCAAGATTAACATACTGAGGACCTATAACCCATGGATTCCCATGGTAATCATTGCAATGTAATTTATTAGAATACATGCCATTTCTTAATATTAGATTTACCACATCGAAAAATGGCATCATTCACATCATTTTGAAGAACTCTACAAATTAGGTCAACATAATTTTTTTCACATTTAAGACTTCCCTCACATTTTTTGTTTCTTGAAGCTCGAGCACTTTCATAACAAAAATAGGCAAAGTCAAAAAAAAAAATAGTCCACTCTCTTTTCATTTTCTAATATTATAATGAAGTTTTATTAGAGACAATGTTTGTTTGTTTGTTTTGGTTAGAAAAAGGTTTGCTCTTGGTTTTATGTGACTTTCAATTTATCATATGTAGCATGTTGAGGAATGAGAAAGAATAATGTGTGACATTTATCTTTCAGAATTGATGTTCAATGAGTTGAATGAAAGGATACATAGTTTAACCAAGCTACAATTCACTTTGGTAAAGGCAGAGGAACATCTTAAAAAACTGCTTAAGAATACACCATATACAAAGATTGACCATAAGTAATATATGCATTTTTTTTTTTTTGCAGATATGTTGTTTTTTCCACCCAAGATATCACAACAAGAAAAATATTGATATTTTAGAAATTGTTTAAGGATGTCATTGAGGTCAATTTTTCTGATGTCCTATTTGATTGATACTTTCTCATATGTTAGGAAGGCTTTAAATATGAATTAATATGTTCATGAAAAAAATCCGATTCAAATTTTATATATATAAAAGATAAAAAATATGTCAATGCCTTTGTTTGATTGCTAATTGACTCTTATGTGGGCAGATTACAGGAAATGTGATTGGAAAAAGGATGGGGAGACTATGCATATCACGTCTTGGATATGGTTCATTTGCTGTTAGAGATCGCTTAGACATCTAAGCCATCGACTTTGGAAATGTTTCTAGTAGGAATTCCTATGGTTTTTAATGTTGTGATTATTTTACCTCATGGTTATTTTGGGCAAGAAAATGTTTTAGGAATGCCAGACACGACATAGGTGGACAGGTAAACAATTTTTTTATAATTTTAATTTCCATTCCATGATATCCTCTCTTTATTGTTTGATTGTATTTTGGATGTTTCTTTTTCTTTTGTTGTCTTTTAACTATGAAATTGAAAATACTTAGTACCATGTCCGTTTAAACAACAACCAAAGCTTGAAGATGAAATTAGTATGACACTATATTGATTGGAATCCTTATAGCTATTTTGTGTTAAAATATTTTCATGACTATCAGAAAAAGTTACTTTCATGTTGTTATTTGAGTACATGTTTATATACATGAATAAGTTCATGCATTAAAAAATGAAATTTTGTTGTGAATAAAACGACAAGGATTAAACATCACACCTCATATTATTTGTTTTCACAAGTTATCTACAGCTTGAGCTTTTTAGCATATAACTTAGTTGACATGATTGTTCCTAAGCTTTCCTTTTGTTAGTCATCAGCAATTTTTACCATCTATAGATGACTAAATATTGGTCCTAGATTTATAAAAACAAAATTTCCTCAATATTGTGAGTTTTAGAAATCAAATTGCCTTCATTATCCTTATGGAAATTTTTTCACTATTCTATCAACCTTGCCATTTCATGGTCACCCTGCTACTCCTAAAGGTATCCTTATGGGCTTGTGCCACTCATCTCATTCCTTTTTTCCCACTTATAACCTCATTACTCTATTTTTCTCTTTCCCATCACCCCACTTTCCATATTCACTAGGTTCCTCAAGCATTGATGGTCTCAAAACTATCCCTGTATACACTTTAGATAAATCAAGTACATTGGATTTTGGATCTTCAATACACCACCTTGCCAAAACTCTGTTTTTATACTTGAAGACTCCAAGCCAATTTTCAGTCAAAGACTAGGTCAAAGGACCCTCCCACTAGGTCAATTAGGGTTTCATGTGTTCCAAGGTAAATCATTGATGTTTCAGACATTGTTTTTCTTTATTAGGATCTGGTTCAGAGGTATTGAAATGTTGAGACATGGATATTCAAAGAAGATCTGAAAGTCTCCAAAGAAGACCACCTTATCAAATTCAAGTTTTGCAAAAGGTAAAGGTAGCTTGGCACTTCTGTACGAGTATTAAGGGACCCATCAGTAGAAGAAACTGATAAGTTAAATGATATAATCCTAAAAGAAGACCTCTTGCAGCAAGGAAGATAGGAAGCACTGGTGTTTGTACAAAATCAGGGTGTTTTGAGCCTAAAGGTCTAGTAGGGTGCCAAACAGTGATCAAATGTAGAAATGACCATGGAGGAGGCACACCAGAAACCAAAAATGAAGAAAATATTTTCAGAAATTATAGATGAAATAGGGAAAACGGTGAGGTGAACTAGAAATAAATGAATGAACTTAAAAGGGCTATAGAGAATTTAGGAGACAACTTTGATAGTTGTTTTCAAGCATTCCTGACACCTAGGGTTTTAGGGAAGTGTCCAGAGAAGGTGAAACCATGAGTTGAACTACATAATGGCAGAATAAAGAAGGATTGTGAAGGTCTTGATGTGTGCAAGCATCCCAAATTTTTCCAAAATGGCTCAAGAAAAACCTACAAAGAAAGGATATAAGGAGTATCAGTAAGAAAGGTAAAATCAGTGTTTTCAGGCACCTGCAAATCAGAAGTGGCCAAAGAAGGTAAAAGGCATGATTTTTAATTCCATGGTACAGGCCAAAGAGGGTTTCAAAGGTGTTGCTATGAGAAATCTTCCCATAGGTGTTTTAATGAGCTTGTCAAGACAAAAGGAGCAACAAGAAGGTCAAAATTCACCATCTCAGTCACCTACCAACAAAAGTGTTAAAAGGACATCAATGAACCAAGAGAAGCCAACTTTATGACTCAAAGCAAAACTGCAAAAGGATAAAGTAAAGAGTATCAGTGAAAAGAGAGTCAAATTATCATTTCAGTCACCTACAAAGTAGCAGTTGTCAAAGGATGAATAACATGATGATTGAGCTCTAAGGAGGATGAAAATATGATTTTAAGGTTGCTGCTATGTCAAAAAAAATATGTCAAGTTTTCAAGGTCAAATAAAAATAAAGTTTCACCATTCCAACAACCTACAAACAAAAATCCAAGTTAATGTTTTAGTCTGATGTAGAGGCAGCAATGGATTTAAATAAAGCCACAATGGATCTTTACAACCCAATAATCATTCCTTGTTCCTATCGGAACCAAAAGTCTTTGAATAGACGTAAAAATATTTATTTTCTCTTTAGAGACCCAAAATACCCTTTAAAGCATTCAAAACAACATTTGAACGTCTTTTCCAACAATTTTATGTGTATCTCCGCACCCCAGATCTGGCCGATCGGACGGATTAGATCAATTCGCAGTATCGACTGTCAGCAATGCGGCCCTCCAACTATTGGTGTTTTCCACAGTGCCGATGCGATGCTAATCGGTGATCGCAAGTCGCAGTGGTTGGACTTCTCTTCCCGTAAGCGATGTGATATCCACTGAACCCGATATCGTTTCAAAGCAACTTTTACAGTCCTTCGCGTCCGCTTTCCTTTGCAACGTGAAGCGATATGGGAACACCTCTCCGACCTGATGCGATGGGTTTACACGGACCCGATGAGTCCCAAAATCAATCTATATATTGTTTCAAATATGTTCAAAGGTTCCGCTAAGTGTTTTTTTTTGCCAATCCTCTATGTTAACAGGCTTTCCCGCTTGCAGGCTCAAGCTATGCCAGATTTACTCTAACACAGGAATTCTTACAGTTAAGAATAAAAACACAGGCCCACAACCACTTCAATCTAATACATGGAAAAGAAAACGCTCAAGCCTCTATGGGCTCGTCATACGATTATGCACACAACATTAAATTTATTCATAATATACAGAAGAACAGAGTCTTGCCTTAGGCCAGATTACACAAGGAAATGAACTCTGTTACACAAAACATAGTTCACACGCACACTCTGATCTCTCACTCCACTCCAAGCCTCTCCAACCTCTCACTCATCACACTTTTTCTTCCTTTTTATTACTCAAAATAATCTCTCTAACAATATCTAACAGCAATCTTCTATTTTTTTTAGAGATCTAACAACAATTTCCTATCTCTTAGCTCTCATGCACACCTATGCTAAAAACTCTATCTCTAAATCTAAAATAATATAGTCCCTCACTTATTACAATAATAAATTATAACAAACTATTTGAGAAGTCCAACCCTCTCAGTAAAACTGATTTTGACCAACATTCAATGAATTTCACCCTGTTTAGCCACAACATGTGAACAAGTTTTCACATTGCTGGCTAATCCCGATGCTCTTGCATCAGACTCTCGGGGAAGAAAATACTTATCCTTCAAACTTTCAGGACTTACTCCGTATTTCTGTAGTTCAGCTGTTGTCAACCAACTAGAATCTTCCATTGGATGCTCCTTCCACTTGACTAGATACTAGAAATATGTCTGCCCTCAGGTGTTCTTGGATATTCTTTGAGCCAAGATAGCTTCAATTTATTTCTTGAATGATTTTGGTACCTATTCCTTCCAATCCACGGTTTGAACTTCATCACTTGTGGCTTCATTCTGCAACTCGGTCTCTGCCTCTCTGAATGGATACAAATCTGCAACACTAAAAATGGGGGATATTCCAATCCCTTCTGGAAACTTGATCTCATATGCATTGGCTGAAAATTTCCTTTTAATTTTACAAGGTCCTATTTTCTTCATTTTCAGTTTGTTATAAGTTTTTGTAGGAAATCTCTCTTTCCTCAAATATGCCATGACTAAATCTCCTACTTCAAACTCATTTTCTCTTCTTTTTAGATCTACCCTCTACTTGTATCTACTGCTGCTTTCCTGCAATTTACCTTTGACTTCTTCCTGTAACCTCCGCATTTGTTTGACAAAATCTTCAGCACTTGCACTCCTGGCTTCCTATTTTCCCAAGTCCCTAAGCTCATATACTCCTCTCAGATGCATTCCAAAGACAATCTGAAATGGACTCATTCTAGTGCTTCGGTTTGGTGTATCATTGTAAGCAAACTCAGCTTGGGCTAATGCCAAATCCCAATGTTTGGGATTCTGATATACCAAACTCCTTAGTATATTCCCCAAGCTCCTGTTCACTACTTCAGTTTTTCCATCTGTCTGAGGATGGTACACTGAACTAAAACTGAGTTTAGTTCCTAGTTTCTTCCAAAGTGTCCTCTAGAAATGCCCTACAAATTTAGTATCTCGATCTGATAAAATACTTACAGGTAAACCATGCAATCTTACAATCTCTGAAAAGAATAAATTTTCTATGTGTTGCATCACTAGTTTTCTTACAAGCAATAAAATGTGCCATTTTAGAAAATCTATCTACTACAACATAAATAGAATCATTTCCTCTCTGATTTTTTGGTAAACCCAGAACAAATTCCATACTAACTACATCCCATGGTAGATCTGGTATGGGAAATGGCTGATATAGTCCTGTATTCTGATTCCTTCCTTTGGCATACTGACATACCCTGCATTTCTCAACAAACTTTTTAACATCAGTTTGAATTTTGGGCCAGTACTAAAAAGAATTCACCTGAGCGAAGGTTTTATCTTGTCCAAAATGACCAGATAACCCTCCACTGTGCTTCTCCTTGATTATGTTCTCCCTCATGGAACATTTAGGAATATATAACTTATTGCTTTTAAATAACATACCTCCTTGAATAAGTTAGTCCATCCACTGACTTCTGTTATGGCTCACTAGATTCTGAACTATTGTGTAGATGTCTCTAAAATCCTCATCATCCTTGTACATTTCTATCATTTCCTCAATACCTACAATACCCACTTTAAACTCTTGCAAAATAAAACTTACCTTGCTCAATGCATCTGCTACTTTATTAGACTTAGCACTTTTATGCTTTCTTACAAAAGTGAAACTTTACAAAAATTCCACCCATTTGGCATGCTTCTGATTTAGCTTTGGCTGGTTATTAATAAACTGTAAAGCATGATTGTCTAAATATAAGATGAATTCCTTTGATAGTAAGTAATGCCTCCACTTTTTCAATGCCTGCACAATAGTGTAAAAATATTTTTCATAAGAAGAATATTTCTTTTTCACATCATTTAGTTTCTCGCTGAAATATGCTATCAGTCTTTGCTCTTGGCACAGTACCGCACCAACTGCTACTCCACTTGCATCGGTTTCTACTTGAAATACTTTCTCGAAATTAGGCAATGCTAGAATTGGATTTTCTGTTATCTTCCTTTTCAGCAGATTAAAGTTCTTGTCCACTGCTTCTGTCCATCGAAATGGCTGGTTGACCTTCTTGATTGTCTCAAGGATTGGTGCACAAACTTGACTAACCCTTTTATAATATTTCTATAAAAACTAGCAAGTCCATGGAAGCTTCTTACCTCAAATACACTTCTGGGAGTAGGCTAGTTCCTGATTGCTTGTACCTTCTCTAGATCCATTTTCAATCCCTCTTTGGAAACCACAAATCCTAAGTACACCAGCTCCTCTTTCATGAAACTACACTTCTTCAAATTGATTAGTAGTTTTGCCTTCTGTAGAGTTTTTAGGACTAACTTCAGATGTTCTAAATGCTCCTCTTTACTTTTGCTAAAAACCAGAATATCATCAAGGTAAACAATGACAAATTTACCTGCATACTCCTTCAAGACCTCATCCATTAGTCTCATGAATGTACTGGGTGCATTAGTGAGCTCAAAAGGCATCACTAACCACTCATACAGTCCACTATTTGTTTTGAAAGCCATTTTCCATTCATCGCCTTCCCGAATCCTGATCTGATGATACCCACTTTTCAAATCTATCTTAGTAAAGTACCTAGATCCACTTAAATAGTCCATTAAATCATCCATTCTGGCCAAAGGAAATCTGTACTTGATTGTTATCTTGTTGATAGCTCTGGAATCTGTGCACATGTGCCATTCTCCTCCCTTCTTCGGACTAAGTACAGTTGGCATAGCACACGGGCTCAGACTCTCTCTGATCAGCCCCTTGTCCATCAGTTCTTGTACTTTCCTTGCAACCTCTGTGTTTTCCTGGGGAGTTAGTCTATATGCAGCTTTATCGGGTAGACTTGCTCCTAGTATTAAGTCGATATGGTGGCTAACACTTCTAATCGGTGGTAATTCATTCAGTAATTCATCCACGATGATATCCATAAAATTATCTAACACAGCTTGAATTTCTTCAGGAAAATTGTTTAAATTCGTAGAGGTTAAGATTACCTTGGGTCTCCCTACAATAGCGAAGTGCAACTCCTCGCTTTTTTCGACCTCCTGTAGCAATTCTTTACCACTTATCAACACGATACTATTTTCAAGCAGTCCTTTATCAACATCATTCTTCACTGGCAACAACGTGTGCTTAGTTCCATCCTTCTCTATGGTATATATGTTCCTTCTCCCATCATGAATCGCTTTCCGATCAAATTGCCATGGTCTCCCCAATAATATATGACATACATCCATGGGCATTATGTCACATAGGATCACGTCTTTGTATGTGTCGATCTACATTTCCACATTACATTGCTCTATCACAATGAATTGATGGCCCTTCTGTAACCAAGACACTTTGTAAGGTGCAGGATGTGTCGTCCTTGCTAACCCAAGCTTTTCCACCATCTCTGTGGACACAAGATTGTCAGTACTCCCACTATCAATTATGATCTTACAACACTTACCCTTTGATTTACATTTGGTTATGAAAAAGTTCTTCCTTTACGCAGGTTCTCCAGTCTCCTTTTCTGCTCTAAGAAAAGTTCTTCTAAATAGCAGTGATTCACCTTCTTCAAGTGGTTCCTCTTTCTCCACAAGTCGAGGTGGTTCTGGCTTTTACTCAGTCACATTTTCACCCCTATCGCTTGCTGATTTTTTATGAGGACAGTCCCATGACATGTGTCCCCATTCTCCACAGGTATAACACCTAGCATCTCTCCCTCGACCTCTTCCTCTGGGCGCGAATCTTCCTCTACTAGATTCACCCCTCTGTGGTGATCTGCCACTCAAACTTCCTGTTTCATGTTGATGTTGTGTTCCTCTGGATCTGGCAGCTCCTCTACCTATCGCTGAGCTCTTTCCTCTGTTCCTTTGCCTCTGTCTCCTCAATATTTTCTCCTCTACCTTCAGACTTGCTTGATAGGCATCCTCAATAGTTTTCAGACTTAACAAGCTAATCTCATCTTGTATTTCATACCTTAACCCGTTTATATATATCTAGCTATTTTTTCCACATCATCTTCTACATGCCATGTTCTAATACTTAATCTATAGAATTCTTCTGTATACTCCTTAACAAAGATTCCTTTCTGTTTCAAATTTTGCAATTGATTAAAAAGATTCAAATGATAGTCTTTAGGCAAAAACTTGGCTTTCAGTTTACTTACCATTTTATCCCATTGCTTGATCTTAGATTTCCCTTTCCTTGTTCTTAATGCCTGTACCTCGTCCCACCAGATGGCTGCATGACCCTTCAATCTGGTGATTGCAAACTTCACCCTCTTATTCTCCTCAACCTCTTCATATTCAAAGTACTGATCTATGGATCTGATCCAATCCAGAAGCTCCTCCGCATTCAGACTCCGTTCATACATAGGAATCTCCATCTTGGGTTTGCTTCCAACTTTTTCTAGCATCTTGAGGACTTTGGTGGTTTCATTGTCTTCTTCTACTTCTTCCACATCTGCAGCAGATTCTTCTGAAGAGCTCTCGGCTCCACCATCAGGCGCTCTTCTTTGGGCTGTCTCCATTGTCTCCATTCGTGTACGCAAATTCCGCACTTCTTCTAACAAAATTGCATTTGGTTCTGGTCTTCCTCGACCAATTCATCTTCTTGGTGGCATCTTCACTACAAACACCTCTTTCTTCTAGCTCTGATACCAAAAATTGATGCAGAGGCAGCAATGGATTTAAATAAAGCCACAATGGATCTTTACAACCCAATAATCATTCCTTGTTCCTATCGGAACCAAAAGTCTTTGAATAGACATAAAAATATTTCTTTTCTCTTTTGATACCCAATATACCCTTTAAACCATTCAAAACAACGTTTCAACATATTTTCCAACAATTTTATGTGTATCGTCACACCCCAAATCTGGCCAATCAGACGGCTCAGATCAATTCGCAGTATCGGCGGTCGGCAATGCAGCCCTCCAACTATCAGCGTTTTCCACAGTCCCGATGCGATGCTAATCGGCGATCACAAGTCGCAGTGGTTGGACGTCGCTTCCCGTAAGCGATGTGATATCCACCGGACCCGATATCGTTTCAAAGCAACTTTTACAATCCTTCGCATCCGCTTTCCTTTGCAACATGATGCGATATGGGAACACCTCTCCAACCCGATGCGATGGGTTTACACGGACCCGATGAGTCCCAAAATCAATCTATATATTGTTTCAAATCTGTTCAAAGTTTTCGCTAAGTGTTTTTTTCACCAATCCTCTATGTTAATGGGCTTTCCCACTCACGGGCTCAAGCTATGCTAGATTTACTCTAACACAAGAATTATTATAGTTAAGAATAAAAAGACAGGCCCACAACCACTTCAATATAATACATGGAAAAGAAAACGCTCAAGCCTCCACGGGCTCGTCATACGATTATGCACACAACATTAAATTTATTCATAATATACAGAAGAACAGAGTCTCGCCTTAGGCCAGATTACACAAGGAAATGACCTCTGTTACACAAAACACAGTTCACATGCACACTCTGAGCTCTCACTCCACTCCAAGCCTCTCCAACCTCTCGCTCATCACACTTTTTCTTCCTTTTTATTACTCAAAATAATCTCTGTAACAATATCTAACAGCAATCTTCTATTTTTTTTTAGAGATCTAACAACAATTTCCTATCTCTTAGCTCTCATGCACACCTATGCTAACAACTCTATCTCTAAATCTAAAATAAGATAGTCCCTCACTTATTACAATAATAAATTATAACAAACTATTTGAGAAGTCCAACCCTCTCAGTAAAAGTGATTTTGACCAACAGTCAATGAATTTCACCCTGTTTAGCCACAACATGTGAACAAGTTTTTCACATTGCTGGCTAATCCCGATGCTCCTGCATCATAGTCACCTATAGAAAAGGGTCAAAAGAGCATTAGGGAAAGAAATGAAAAAGGTTTTAGACATTAGGAAATGGCTTTGCAAAGATTAAATTTAAATACCAGGCATATAAAGGGTCATTTTTCTTTTCATTCGACTTATTGTTTCCTTGCAAAAAAGCTGAGAGAATTGAGGAGAGAAGGCTGTCGATTTTCTGGGTGAAATTGGACAGGTTTACTCGGAGTTGTGCGTTCAAGTCGGCGCTGTGTGCCTGGAGTTGGGCACTAAGCCCCTAGTCGTTTCTCCCATAAAAATTTGTTCGGTGTTACGCACCTGTGAGGTGGTGTTGCACGCCTAGCAACGTGTTGCGCGTTTGCCCGACAAACCCAACAAGCCCAACAAATAACTTTGGTGTTGCGCGCCTGGCACATGGCGCTACGCCTTTGCCTAACATGACTCCTCGTTCACCTGGGCGATGCATGCTTGGCAAGGAGGGCCTCCTACACCCTGTAGACCCTCAACTCAACTCAAAATCTTTTCAAGCTACCACCAAAGGTTTTTCAAGCAATGCTAAATGGTAAGTGGATGCCTTCCCTTCCTCAAAGCATTTTTATGGTTTGAAATTAAGAGAAATTGAAAAACCTAAGGTGAAAACCTAAGTTTCATGTTTAAAAACACTGATTAAGCCTCGCTCATCTGCAAACAAGGAAATATCAGTCAAAACAGGGGTAAATAGGATGGTTGGAGTGGTTTGAAATTGGTTATCCTCAAAGCTTAAAATCTCTGTCCCGTACACTGAAAACAGATTGACCTTGCATTGCCCTTTCTTCATTTCAAATTGACATAAGTACAAGGTGTGCCAAAATAGAGTCTTTCACAATTAGCGGGGGTGGTCATTAAGTTTTTCCTCTCACTCATATTCCTATACCCTTACCCTCACTCACCCATCCATATCATTCACTTGCAAAGACTGTCATCCTCCATGCCTTCATCTCATTTTTTTATTGTGTAGTCCTAGGGTTTTTCTCAAAATAGAGTGATCAAAATGTCAGAGAAGGTGACAGTGATAGTGGTGAGTAAGGCCAAGTGCCAATGAGGCATCAACACAAAGGTGGGAGGATCAACAGGTTTGAACCACTAAACACAGTGGAGCTAAATGCATCTCCCTTAACTTTCTCTTGCTTCCAAAATGTAGACTACTATGAATTTTGTGAGAAAGTACAGCAGGTGCAGAATCACCCCAAGCTGACTAGGCTCTTCATACTTAACCTACATGAGAAAAAAGTCAACCTTACAGGGGTAAACTTTGAGCTTCCTTCAGATCCCATTATTATTGCCACTGGGATACCTAGTGTGGGTGAAAAATGGTTCAAGCAGGCCAATTTGGACATGAGCTACTATGAGCCATACCTTAAGCCCAGATACAAAGACTATAATAAATCCATTTTTCCTTTCTCACATTTTCTTGAGAGGTATGCACCCATGATGAGGGTCATTATGAAATATTTCACATGTGAAGGAATATTCTCCCTGCTTTATTCCTATCACATCAAGTTTCTCATGCACTTTACTAGGGTTAAGTTGTTGCATCTACCCTACTACCTCTACAGGTGTATTGATAAAATGTCTTATATTGTACAAAATAGAGACCATCCACACCAGATGCAAAGCTTCTTTCACCACTCTCTTATAAAAATGGTTTTGATGCATCAATTGTAGCAAAAGGGTATTCCATGGAAGGTTTTCATTGCCCATGAAGTGTTCACAAACCCCCAACCCCATCCTTAGCAAAACATGCCTTCATCATCTCATCCTCCTGTCCTTACTCCTCCATCATCTCCTGCTAAGCATGTTTCACCATATACACATATTCCTTCACCTCAAGACAACCCTCCTTCATCACCCTCTCACAATGCATCATACAATGAGGGAGAGGGAAATAATGAGTCAAGAAATGAAGAAGAAGAAAGTGAGGGGAAAGATGTCAATGAGGAACAAAGTGAAGAGGAAAATAGTGAGGAGTCAAACAATGAAAAATCAGTCAGTGAAGAAGATGAAGGTAGTGATACAAATGGTGATGAAGCACAAGTCAGTGGATCAGATGAGGAAGATGAGGTTGATGTCAATGAGGCAAATAGTGTTGATAAGGGCCCTGAGGACAATGAAGATACAAATGAATAAAATATAAAAGATGATAGTAAGGGCAGTGAGGCTGATGATAGCAGTAAAGAGCATAATGAGGGTCACAACAATAAGGAAAAAAATAGTGAATAGGAAGGAAATGAAAAGGCCAATATTAGTGACACAGAAGATGTCAGTGCAAGGGAAAGCAATAAAGAAAAAATTAGTGATGTCAGCATGGAAGATGTAAATGAGGCAAAGATCATGGAAACAGATGAGAGAAACCATGAGAGAAGCCAAGAAATCAAAGAAGCAGATATTAGTGAAGATGAGGAAGATAAATTAGAAAGCCGAGATGCTAGTGCAAATGTAAATGAAGAAGATGTTAATAATGATGATGATGATAGTCATGACGGCAGTAATGGTGAAGACACTGAAATGATCCAAATTGAACCTTTTCCTTTAACTTACAAAAGGGGAAGTAGGCATGTGTTTGCTTCCCTCAAGAGGCAAGGGGCCATGTCTTCTACTTCAACCAAGGAGCTTGACAAAGGAAAAGAGAAGGCCATGGATGAAAAGGAAGAAGACCAGCATGAAAATGAACAAGAATTTGAACTCATTCATGTTGATAGTGACAATGAGAATGAGGCAAGGATCTCAAGCATTTTAATCAAGATAAGAGATGCCCAAATAAAATATTTTCTAGCCAATCTAGCTAGGGCCAGGAATGTCATCCACTATTATGAGGTTGAAAACAAGCAGCTGGAGGCACAAAAGGCCATTTATGAGGTGAGGGCAATCAGAGCCCGGAAAGAGGCTGAAAGGACCAAGGTTAGGCTAGATGAGGTCTTGGGTTTTATTGATGAAAGTGAAGATGAAGAAGGGCAATTGTTTAGGAGAAGGCCAAGAACAATGGGCTTGAGGAAGGCCTTAGCCAAGGAGAAGGAGCAAGAAATAGCATTGGCAGAGCAGCTCACTCCAAGTGAGCTGCTTGCCATGGAGATAGAGTATGATAAGGAACCTTGGTTAGAGAGGGCTAATACATACTTGGAGGATCAGCTGGAAAAGACACAAAGAGACCTTGGCCTTTAGAAGAAGATGGCCAAGCACTATGCCTTAAGAAATCAAATTGCAAGGGCCAAGATCCAAAGAGCCCTTGCTAAAATTAAAACTCTCAAGGAGGCCAAAGGCAAGAAAAACCTTGAAATCCTTGCTGATGCTTCTCTATAGGAATCCCAAACACAATAAGCAAGACAATCTCAAAATTTTGGCAACTTTTGATAATTTTGGTTTTTCATTGTTTTGGAGGGCCAAGGGTGCAACGCCCCTAGCACTGCGCTCTTTTTTGGGGCACTTTATTGAGGAGTGGTTTAAATTTTTGGGTTCATCTTTCCAAGTACATCACACACACGAAATTTCATATCTTTTGGAGCAAATTTGGTCCCCCAAAAGGGTCAAAAACATGCAAAAATTCACCATTCTGCCATATTTTCAAGGTTGACACTGTACCCTGAGAAGTCTTGGGATATTTCGTTTTTTGATAGGAAAATGGACACCAAATGGAAAAATAAAGGAATTTTTGGAATTTCTACTCGACAAGATTTCCAACAAGCTATCACAGAGCTCATTCTGACACCAGGAAGGCCTTCAAAATTCAGTTGTAAGGTGACCTATTTCTCTAGTGCAAGCATTGCACCCTTGGACCTCACTGTTGCGCCCTTGCCTGCAAAGTCAAAAAAAGACACAATTTTATTGAAAATATATATTTTGTGGTTTTTTGGGAAAACCACTCCAAAGTTTGGTGTTAGAAGTTATTTTTCATTTATTGCATTAGATATTTGTTAGAAAATTATATATTACAGAGTAATGCAACACATAAAATATGCAGAAAACACAAGCACACAAAACACATAAAACTAGAGAGATACAGATATATGTGGTTCACCCAATTTTGGCTACTTCCACCCCAAACAGCCAGTCCTTCCTTTCTATTATCCAGAAAAATGAAGAGACACAGCCTACAACAGATCCAATGTAATATCCTTTGTTCTCTCTCACGGTCTGCATATCTGTTTCTCGCTCTGAGAATACACATAATATACACATTCACAATACAATACCCTCATACAAAGCAAGGGGTTGCCTTCTAGGGAAAAAATTCCTAAACTAAACGTAACTTCTACCGTCATATCATCCGCCTAATGAACGACCCAGATTGACTAGAAATTACTATACTTTTACATGGCAATTTTACATTTGTTTTTAGCTTCAAGGGAGCTGGTTCCATAAAGTCACAGCTTCCCCCCCCTAGACCCCCCAGGTAGTGTTTAATTATGGGCAGCGTTGCCATCCCATTAAGGTACAGGGGTCCAATGCTGTGATACAGAATAAACAAGATAATCAGGCTCCACACCCAACAATATTTTGTGCCTTAGGCCTTGCATGGTCTTAATGGACAAATTTAGCATTTATGATTTATTTATGACATGTTGGAAACCCTAGTTAGGGTTTTTGTCCTCTTTTTTTGTTAAATACAACATTGAGGCCTCATTTACATGTTGGATGATTATTGAGAGTAATACATAGACTTTGAGATTGAAGAGAAATTGGCTTTGGTTTTTGTGGATGGCTTGACTTTCTTGACAATGGAGAAGGATCACTTGCAAGATTCATGAGCATAGTTAATGGTGATGTGTTCCTTATTTAGTTCTTGTTTTCTTATGTTATCATTTTGTTCCATCTTTCTATTGCAGTAGGACAAAAGTTTTAGGCTAAGAAATGTTCTTTAGAGGCACCTTAGCTCTATTTGTTCTCTACTGCTTCTATGTTTTCCTCTGCTAGGTCAGTTTAGAGAATTCTTAGTTGATCTCTAAACCCACTTATGCTTGTTTATCTTAAAGATAATTAGATAAGGAAAATTTCAAAGTAGTCATATGGTTAGCCCTGCTCTTTGCTATTGCTTAAACATTGTTTTTAAGGTCTTTTACTTTGAAGTATTGCTGATTAGGTTTAGCTAAAGAGGTCTATGATTTGCCATGCCCTTTTGTTTATCCTAAATGGTTGCTTTGGAGGTCTTTATAGCTTTATTAATGAAGTTATCAGTTCCCTCTTCTTTGATCTTTGCTATATGTTTATCTTAAATTTTTTCTTAGCTTGAAGGTGAAATCACTAGAAGATTTACAAGTTTCTTGCCTTCTATAGTTCATTGGATTGTTGCCTTAATGCTTACTTTCTAGGGTTTAGTCAAAGAAGTTATTGGTATGCCCTATCTTTGATTATTTATTCATGCTTAGTAGTCTTAAAGGAAATTCTCGTTAAGGTATTTGTTGAAGGATTCTTAATTTCCCTTCTGCACCTACTATGTTCACAAATTTGATGTTCATTTCATTCACATAAGCTTTTAGATCCATTTGACTTTGTTAGATTTTCCCTGTGATACACCCTTGACCTATTGTTAAAATTTTCAAGACCTTTTTTAGATTCCATAACCCAATGGATTAAACCTTTCTCGCTCTATCTATCATTGCTTGACAACCTACCCAACCAACCAACCAAACAAACAAACCCTAAAATATATCAAGTTCACATCCTTTACACAAGTATAGAGAGAGCCCTCTCTGAGTCCAGGAAGGATAGGTCCTAGGACTCCAAAGATTGGTTTGATGTTACCCCTATACATTTGGTCTTGCCAATATAACAAATTACGGGGACTTGACACCTTGAAAGTTGAAAACTAAGTTACTAAGGTGTTAAGTTTCTATATATGGTGACATTTTATTTGCTTTGTTTATACAGGTTATCTGGCCACATTATAGTGGCAATTATCGCCCCAATGAAGAAAATTTGTTCTACTTTCTTACTTGTATGGGGAAAAATGGCTTTGACATTGTTGATGTTGAGGTATATGTCGTAAACTATTTATAGTATAATTTAGTTTATATTCTAGTGTTAATTGTCTTTCATGTTTTATACTCTACATTGCATCTTCTTTTGTTTTCAGAGAATGAACTCAGTATTGATGGAAAGAAGCATGAATTGAAAAAAGAGGGGAGAAATAACATTGGAGCGACAAATGCAAAAAGAGAGAGAGGAGAACTGGTCTGGTGATACTCTTAGAGCCAAAATCCTGCATAAGACACACATATAAAGATCGATGGTCAAGTCTTTAAAGTTGGTGAATTCACTTGAAATGCCTTGAAAACACAACGATAATGTTTTAAAGTGATGAAACACCATTTCATGTGTAAATTGTAGTCCAACCAATATTAAGCTGGAAAATTATATTCTAGTACTTTAACATTTCATATAATATAATTTATGTGGTTGAAATTATTTATAGTTGAACTTGATATTGTTTAGTATTGTAATTAAAATATGTGACTTTGTGTTTTCATATTAGATGAACATAGACATTGTATGACATTTTTTAAATCATACAAAGTAATTTATGTTGATTAATAATGAACACAAAATCAATTTAAAACTACTAAATTAGTAGTTTCTATTGATTAATTATGAACACAAATAAAATGAATATGCGACTAAATTATTCATTTATAATGATTATTAATGAAAGTAAATGAAATGAATATAAACTAATAAATTAGTCGTTTATATAATAAATAAATGACCACTGCAAATGATAAATTTGTGACTACAAGTGATGACTAAATTTTTCATATATATGACTATTAGTAGCTAATTTACAGTATCTTATAACACGACTAAAATTCAGTCATATTTCTTTGGTCATTAATTGGTTTCAAATGATGACTGAAATTTGCATATATATGAATATTAGTAGCTAATTTATAATATCTTATAACATGACCAACATTTTGGCTGTATTTCTTTGGTCATTAATTGGTTTTTTTGGGTGATCATATAGTAATATATTTTGTTGTATATTTGGTCATTAATTGTGACAATTAATGACCAAATCAAAGATTAAATAAATGACTAAATCAATGAGAAAATTAATAACCAAATCAATGGCTAAATTAATGATCCAATCAATGACTAAATTAATGACTAAATCAGTGACTAAATTAATGACCAAATATACAACCAGAGAAAAAAATTGAGATAACCAATTAATGACTAAGCTAAAAGCGACCAAAAGTTGGTCGCGTTATAAGATACTGTAAATTAGCTACTATTGGTCACCGACCGAAAAATAGTTGTTTATATGCAAATTTTAGTCGTTTTTTTAGTAACTAATTAGCCATTTTGTACTAGTGGACCTTTCAGGTCTTCAGAATTGTTGCAGAGGTTTTATATGGTGGATCAGGGCTTATCGTAGAGATTCAGGGCTTCAGCATGTTTGAACGGGGGTCAATGGTTTTGGGTTATGGCGCAAGGGTGGTTTCGTGGTTTTCACATGGGGAAAGAATGGTGAGGTGGTATTTTTCGTGGGGGTGCGATAATACGGAGGGAGTGACACATGGCAGGATGGGATGGTGGTAAAACTGCCCATATCACAAGGTCAAAGGGTGTTTTAATGGTGGGCTTTTGCATGTGTGATGAGGTGCGACAACCGTTGGATTGGGGGGGGGGGGGGAAGATCGGTGAATTTGATCGTGGGTTAGTTCAAAAGGTGGGATCGAGTAAAGTAAAAGAAGCAGTGGGTAAATATAAATTAGGGCCAGGATTTGAATGGAGAGCGGGGCTTTGAAAGGAAAGTGGGGCCCAGGTATATTAAGAGTGGAAGTGCTTAATCATAAGGTGGGGCCGGGGTTATATGAGGATGGGGGGTCTAGGTTTAGAGCGGGGAGTTAATGTTTATGTGGGACCCAGGGATTTATGAAATTGGAGGAGTAAGGTTATTTAAAGCATGGGATTTAATATAGAAAAGGAGGCGGGGTTTAATATAACGGGGTTGGGTATTTTTAAACCAACGGGGTTTATTTAAAGGAGTGGGTCCCAAAACAAATTTAATTTATTTTTAAAACAATGTAAAAAAGGGTTTTTTACATTGTTTTGATGGAAGAAGGGAAATGAATGAAGGGGAGAGTTTTTGTGAGGAAAATGGGGTTTTAGGAAGGGTAAAAGGGTAGGAAAGGGGGGATTAGGGGTTTAGACATGGTTTTTTCAGAGCATGAGAGTAATCTAAATAGGAAAACTGAGAGATAATAAATAGGTTAAGTGAAGATAATGAAGGTAGTGAGATTTCTGAAAATAAATCATAGTTAGGGAATGTTATTTTCAGCTAACAGTAGAAAATACATATTCATTTATTCATACTGTAGAATACAGGAGACTAACAGTGGCTCTAGCTAGGGAGGGTACCTCCTTTAGGAGGTGTCAAGAACCTTAGATCTCTGGATTTCGTAGATCAGTGACCTGTTTGTACTTGGCTGATTTTCCTACTGTGATTGCTGAGTTGCTGCAATTTTTGTGACTTTGGCCTTCGGAAATTAAACATCATGCTTCCTGCAAAGTAATTCTTCCTACCCATCATTGTATTCTAACATTTTTTCTTCACTCTTTGGGTGCATTTAGATATGCAAGCCCTTGACATCATTTTTCTTTTGAAAGAAAACTATCTATTTCTATTGTTATAACTTCCAAAGGCTCAAATTAGACTGATGAGCTCTTTTATTCTCTACCTAACTACTTGTCTTTCAAGATTAAATAGGTTGACAGCGTTTTATTCACTAAATATCAACATGAAATTTGAAGCATGAATGAATCAAGATTAAGCAGTTTGATAATCATAACTTGTGGCATTTTGGACAAGCTCCACACAATATTTATTTTGCAAAAAGTAAACTAAACTGAGGGTTTTGGTATTGGATCTTTCATTTATCATTCATCCCTCATTTTTCTAATTGGTTCAGATTATGCTTGGGAACCAATGTCATTTTCTATCTATTTGCTGATAAGCCAAGTTTAAACATTTTGGTAAATCTTCATTTTCTAACTTATCCTAAAAAATTCAAAAAAATTTCAATCATGATTAGGCTGTATGATTGAAAAAGATTTCCTTTTCAAAATTAGTGGCATTTGGACTTGCACACTTTCAAAAATATCTATTTTTTGGTATGGAGCTTAATTTTTTTCTTTTTATGTGCCCTCTTTTCTTCTTTTCTTTATTTCTTCTCTTTTTGTATCAATTTTTCTAAGATTTTTGTTTCAGCAATGTTATATACAATGAAAAACTTAAACTAAGATTTGAAAAATGCTCAGAGTGCTGAGCTTATTTTCACCTCTACCTATCCTAGTCTAATCTCTAGAGGCATATTTTTACTAAGTGAGATCCCTTCTCCAATGTAGCCAATCTACTAATTGACTACGTGATTGGTTCTTTTTCATCTTTTGAGGAATGGTGAAACAACAAAAAGGCCACTCCCATTTTTCCTGCTCCTGAACAGTAGTGTTCAAAATTTTCTTTAAGCTCTGCAACAAAATATTATTGGCATAGTTTACTCTTTCTTTAAATGTCTCTAAGAAATCAACAAAAGGATCTTTGAATAATATCTGGCCCTGAGGGTTGAAACAGTAAGTTTCATCCAGGACTATTCCTTGCTCCACTTTAGTGTGCTTGGGATTCTTTTGAGAAAGAAACTTCACCTCTTCTTAATGATCATTTGTCTTGGCAGCCTCACAATATATTGTTATATTGCCCTCCAGCAAACCTGATATGCTTTGATTGAGTGGAATGGATTCTGCCTGTAGGCCATTAATAGGGGTGTTCCTCGGTAATAGGTCCTTTTGAGAAGGTAGTACAGCATTAGTATCAATCTGTTCTATAGTTTTTGCATGAGAAAAATCTTCAGTAGATGAGTCAGCAATAGAATAAATAGAAATAACTTCTTTACATAAACATTTGGAGGCTGGATGTATGTTTAGGATTTGATTGATTTCTTCTTCAATTAATAGAGGAGGCATTTTTCGTTTTCTTTGGACAAGATCTCAGTTTCTTTCTTTCTCTTGTGAAGATTGATGATAAGTCTGAATGTCTTTTTGAGCCTCACACAAGAGATCAGATGAATCATTGTTTTTCTTTTCAGAGAGGTCTTGTGGATCTTCTTTCATTTACTGAATTATTCCATTCTCAACCAACTTCTCTTGGTTGTCATGACAGTTAACTTGATCATGAAATTCATGAATTTCCTCTAATAAATCCTCAGGATGCCAATTTCCCAAATATTCATCAATATTTACAAGTTATTGTATGAGATATTCAGAATGATCACACCAATTTTCAGCAAATGATAAAGATGGACAATTTTCTTTATAATTCTCATAAAACACCTTTTGAAACTCCTTTAAAGAAAACAAACTAGTAGGTTTCAGGCCTTCATACCATTCCCTTGATTTCCCTTCTAATGTTAGCATGAAAATCTTCATGAGGCAGTCTTCATGCCATTCAACCTTCAATATCCATGAGTGTATATGAAATTTAATGAGATGTAGCAAATCATTTTCTTTTTCTTGATCATAAAAAATAGGAATATTTCCATCCCAAGTTACTTGAGGCATTTTGTGTGGGAATCCAAGAATGTGATCTCTATTCATCGAAGCATACCTTTGTTGTATGCTTGCAGCCATGTTGTCAATCAAAAAAGGATCACTGCATCTTTACAACCAGTCTGAAGTCTTCTACCAATGGAGTCTTTTAGGCCTGCTGAGAGCTGTGGAGTTGCCAGGTGGATGATTTTAACTATCTTGAGGTTGGTTGTTGTCCACCATCAGCAACCAAATACCAGTCTTGGATAACACTTGATTCATCTAAATTTGAGTGGGGTTTCCTGAGTTATTTGAGGAAATATTAAATTTTTTTAATAACTCAGTCCCTAGTATGGTCGCCACTATGTTGGAGCCCCATGATTTTCAAGATTGGAAAAAAAAATCTGTAGGGAACCACATGATACCACTTTGGAGTCTAAGGACCTATCCTTCATGGGCTCATAGAGGGCTATCTCTATTTTTGTGATTTAAATAGTTTATCTTTACGCTTATGTTTTCTGATTTTAGGCTAGTTATGAAGTTCTGGGATTGTTTTGTTTTGTTTAATTGATTATTTGATTGACTGATTGTTTGATTGTAGGTTGAACATATAGACTATGTGAAGCTTAATCCATTGAGATATGGATTCATAAAAGGTTTTAATCGTACATCAACTCTACAAGGGTTTTCATAGGGCAATTGAACAATATCAAGTGGATCTTTTTAGGTAAAATGAATATGAAATGACAACAATTTGTGATTTAGTAAAACTAAAGGGAAATTAAGAATACTTTAACTATAATTCAACAAGAAAAGCATTTAAGATAACTGTTTAAGAGAAACTAAAGAGAGGGACACCCCTGAATTATTTAGCTAAAAATCTACTAAGAAAACCTTTAAGATAACAATCCAGCAATCCTAAAGAGTAGGACACCCCTGAATTCTTTAATCAAACTTCAAAGAAGGCCTTTAAGATAATAGTCTAGTAATACTAAAGAGAAGGACACCCATGGATTCTTTAATCACTTACTTTAATAAGAAAGCCTCAAGGAAACAAGCTAGGTGGAACTAAAGAGCAGGACACCCCTGAATTCTTTAATCATACCTTGCAGAAGAAAACACTTAGATAAAAGTAACAGATAGAGTTAAGGTGCCCAAACAACATATCTTAATCTAAAATTTCTATTCTATTATCAGAGAAATTATTCACAATATGGTAAACAAAGGAGAAACAATGACAAAGAGGGATAACATCACCATTAACATAGCTCAAGAATCCTGTGAATGTTCTTGTATTACTGATGTCCAAAATAGTTACAATACTCCACTGCAGCAGTCTTTGCAACTCAAAGTCTGATCAAATCCAGTCTAGCAATCAACCAACTCACCAACCAACCAACAATAAAGGTGAACAATACATGCAGTACTTATCTGCAGATGAGGAGGTTATCCTATTCTAGGGTTTCTGACTACACTTATTAAAGAGTAAATGTAATCTTGAACTTTGAGACCATGCAAGGCCCAAGGGAAAATATCTCTGACTCATTCACTGTACTAATAACTTTCTAATTACTACTGAACTAGCTTTTAGATATTGTTGACTATTTGGCTTTAACATTAACTTTTACAATAACTTCCGAGCTGCTAAAAATATCTCTGACTAAAAAAATTAACTAAGGTATTTTCCTTTAGTAAAATTAGGCTATAGGTGGCAAATTTGATTTGAAGAAGTAATTGCTAAGTGCCTTAGTCATTTGGCTCTTTTTTTTCTTTGTTTATTTGTCTTTAATCTCTTATTAGTCCTTAAACTTTGATTTGTCCTTTAATCTCAAAGCCGTCTTCATCTGTATCTTCTAACTGTTTTCTCTTTTACTACCTTTACTGTCACTATCATTTCTTTATTTATCTCTGCTCTTTGACTGTTTTATCTTTGATCTTTCTGTGATTTTCCTTTAACTTCATTTTCTAACTGTGTCTTTCATCTTTTACCTTTGATTAATCCTTTAATCCCTTATTTATTTTGCTGTCATGGTGAATATTTTCATTGCCATTGCTCTTTAACCGTGTTATTTTAATTTGTCTTCATCTCTGCTTGCACCTCTACTATAAAATCTCTTCATTTCTTTACCCTGTCTTTTGAAAAAAAACTTGCTGCATTTGAAGTAATCATATGATAATTAATGGTCATGATCCATTGATGATTTAGATTTAATCTTAAGCTCCTGATCCTTTTGATGAATAAGGCTTCTGGATCATCACCGAGATAACCTGATTAAATAATTATTGGACCTTAGCAATGTAATTTTTACATTTGTTGGTACATCCATCACCTACAAAACACAAACAATTTTTAATTTAAAACACATGGCCTTCGCAGGGACATGATATAAATTGGGGGTAGCAAGGAAACTCTGGACAGAGTCCGAACATGGAGGATTTTTAGTTTTCTGTGTGCAACTATGAACTTTCAAGTCTTCAGAGGTGTTGCAGTGGTTTTATATCCCAGATCGGGGCTTATCACAGATATTCAGGGCTTTGGCATGTTTGAACAGGGGTCAACAATTTTGGGTTATCGCACAAGGGTGGTTTCTTGGTTTTTGGATGGGGCAAGAGTGGTGAGGTGGTATTTTTTGCGGGGGTGCTATAATACGGAGGGAGTGATGCGTGGCAGGATGGGATGGTGGTAAAACCACCCATATCACAAGGTTTAAGGGTGTTTAAACGACGGGCTTTTGGATGTGCGTTAAGGCACGACGACCATTGGATGCAGGTGGGGCGAAGATCCAACGGTGGTTGGGTGGATTTTATAGTGGGTTAGTTCAGAAGGTGGGGTCAGGTAAAGTAAATGAAGCGGTGGGTAAATAAAAAGTGGGGTCAGGATTTGAATGGAAAGCGAGGGTTTGAAAGGAAAGTGGGGCCCGAGTATATTAGGAGCGGAAGAACTTAATCATAAGGCGAGGCCAGGGTTATATGAGGATGGGGGGTCTAGGTCTAGAGTGGGGGGTTAATGTTTATGTGCTACCCAAGGATTTATGAAAGCGAGGGAGTAAGGATATTTAAATCACGGTCTTTAATATAGAAAATGATTTGGAGTTTACTATAACGGGGTCGATTATTTTTAAACAAACAGGGTTTCTTAAAAGGAGTGGGTCCCGAAACAATTTTAATTTATTTTTAAAACCATGTAAAAAAGGGTTTTTTACATTTTTTTGATGGAATAAGGGAAATGAATGAAGGGGAGGGTTTTTGTGAGGAAAATGGGGTTTTAGGAAGGGGAAAAGGGTAGGAAAGGGGGGATTAGGGGTTCAGACATGGGCCTTTCAGAGCATGAGAGTAATCTGAATAGGCAAAGTGAGAGGTAATGAATAGGTTAAGTGAAGATAATGAAGGCAGTGAGATTTCTGAAAATAAATGATAGTCAAGGAATGCTATTTTTAGCTGACAGTATAAAATCCATAGTCATTTATTCATACTATAGAATACAGGAGGCTAACATTATCAACATCAAACTTCAGTAGTCCTTTCATGGTGATCTCCTTGGCTTCTCTATTGAATTCATTCTTCTCTCCATACACTGTAGACAACCAAAAATATTCATTTATGACCATCAAATAAGCCCTCATTATAATCCTCCAAAGCTTATAGTCTAATCCATTAAAAAATGGAACTAACTCTGGTGATAGCTAAACCTTATTAGCCATTATTTCCTTTTGATCTAGATTAAAGAAGTTAAGCTTTTCCTGAAGGAACCATGATTTGATACCAGTTGTTGGAAACATTGTTTAATAGTGAGAGGGGAGTTAAATCAGTATTAAGGATAATTTTAATTTTTATTTCTATTTATATTATCATGCAAATTTTTCATTCATAATTTGAGAAACCACTATCATAACATGTGTATAAAATGAATTAATCAACACATAAACACACACACCAAGAGAAAAATACACACAAGACACCAAGGCTTAACATGGAAACCCTTCTAGGAGAAAAAACACCAAAGCTTGATTGTTATTTGATGTAAATATGCACTCCTACTCTATTACATAAATGCTTGTTAGCCACCACTAACATGAAGCACAAAATTCCAATGATTTTTTGCTAGCGCCCACTGTTAGGAAGAAACAACTCCCTTATTTTATATACACCTAATCAAACTACCAGAAGCACCAACTTCATGGATTTACTGCAAGCACCAACTTCATGCTCCTTGGATTTATGTAAGCACCAACATGTAGGAGGAACCAACCACCAAGATTTCTTCAAATGCCCACTGAGATGGAAGCACCAACTTCCAGTATGAAGGTGCCAACCCACACTCAATAAGGAACTTACTTCTCATTGTAATTGGCATCCACTATGCCTGCTTATAGCTCTTTTTTCTCCTCTTACCTTGGCCCTACGTTCTGCTCGACATCCTTCACTCATACTCAGCCCACACAACACTGATCTCTTCTCACTCTTTAGTAGCACATTTTTCTTGACCCTATGATCTTAGAAGCATGTAATTGACACATTTTCCCTTCTATTTCATGGGCTCTCTTGACCTCTCTGATGAGACAGTATTGCAACAAGAATGCTGCAACTACCAAGGCTACCAACTTTAATTATCAACTCAGGGTTCGTAGAAACTTAAGAAGTATCAGCACTATATGTGCAGCATACAAAGTTTCATTCTTTTGTTGATGTAATTTAATGGATTGAATGTCATGAAATCAAAGGCTAAACTAATTTCATAAATGGAAGTGTTGCTTTGAAAATAAATTAATCCTAGGAAGGAGCAACAATTTGTAATTGAAATCCTAAGAGCGCGAATTCAAATAAATAGACCTAATATAATTGGTAAAAATGCATGTCCTAAGTGGTATTTATTCTTCCTAAATCATGAATTTATATCCTAGGGGTCATTATTCGAGCCTAAGAGGAAAAAACCAATCATTTAGATCAAATATGGTTGAGTTCACATGTGTTACAAGAGTGCTACATAAAACCTTGTTTCACTACAGAAAGTCTATTTTGGAAGAAACTCACCTAATGACCAAGTAAATATAATGAAAATGGTATGGGAAATTTTTTTAAAGTAATTAGGATGTATTAGGTCTCCATTCCCACTAGAATCACTCCCAAGTACCCATGTTCACACGTGCTAAAAAATAATAGAAAATTACTACTCTAAAATCTGGAAATTCAAGAACTAGTGAGCTAGTTAATCTATAAAATGCCTAACCTAATGAAGTGAAAATGGAATGGGGTGAATTTTTTTATTAAATTTAACATTATTATGAACTAATACAAGTCAAAAAAAATCAAATAGATCTCATTAACCCATTAAAAAATATAGCAAAAATTTACTACTATTTCGCTACAAGTCATTTCCAGAATTCTTATATTCGTGAACTACTAACCAAATCCAAGTAGCTTAATGATTAAGATGAAATTACAAATTTTTTATAAGGACTAATAATGATTTTGAACCTACCTGAAAAATAACTCACTTAAATCATTTAACACAATCCTAGATCAAGAAAAGAAACAATACTAAATAGAGAAATATGCAAAACAAAAATAAGAGATGCATGTGAATAAGAAGTGACAAGAGCATACATACATTGTGCAAGAGGGATCTGAGGCTCCTGGGATGGACAAGCCCAAGGAGGACTCAGAGTCCTATGGAAGAAACCAAGTCTTAGAAGCTAAAAATTACACCAATCTGCATCATTAAATCTGTCCAAGTACATCCCTGCAAGAAAAAAAAAAGTGGAGTTGCTAAACAACTAGTTTTCTCCACAATAAGACTAAACAATACATACCCCTAGAGGCCAATTCGAATTGGTACTGATACAAAATTATGAGGAAGCATTATCCTTGAAAGGAGGAAGCTTTCCCCTTTGAAATCCCTCAAATATTGGATCTAGTTCCCAACACTAGGAGTTTGTAGTAAATGAAAAGGAACACATTCGTAGACTTTCTCAATCATCAAAGTTCCAGAATATCTCCAGAATTTCTCAATAATTTCATGATATTTTTCTCATTTATTCTCCAATATTGATCCTCCAATATTTGGGAGTGATTCCCTAAATTATCTCCTTCTCCAAATCTCCATAATATTCCCAATATTCTCACAATATCCTTCAAAAATAAATAATATTAGGCACAGATATGAAATTATCTATAAACATTCCTAAGAACATATTAAAGCTTAAAAAAAACATTATTAAGTGTATAAGGATAGATTTAATATATCTTTGATGTGCCTAAGAAAGGTTAGATGGGCCTTCATTTATGTCTAATTTAGAGGCCCATCAATCTTGACCTCTCCTCAGTAGTGCACACACTCCTCATAGCTCTCCGCACAACCCTATCAACATCACTACAATTCTCCCTAATTGCACAATCACAATATTGGGTTTTATTCCTCTATTTCACATTGTGAACAATGCAATCCTTGTTGTTAATTTCACTATCCAAAACTATACTCAAACATTTATCTCCTTCCTACTATTGAATCAAAATTACTTACCCACTACAACTGAATTAATTCAAGGAATGGGCACCTGAGTGTTCTTCCATACTAAGAATTATTTATCAGTCAATTTTTTTTACTCCAGCAAGGCTCCCCATGCTAATTAATCACCCACAAAACTTTTATTTTACTTTATATATGGCGCTCTTGGTTTGTGGCCAGACCTTCTGCACTCAACAACCTTATCGATTAAATTCTTCATGGCATATAGGAAATACTAGGGATGGAAAATAATGTTCAGGGCATGCTCAATTAATTCATTCTATGAATCTTGGTCCTTGATTCAACAATCTCTACAGTGGCCCTTGACACTAAATATGCAATATTTAGTTTCCTACATAATCCATGCCTTTAATATTGTGCCCTTAGTTCCTTGATCTCAACCCTTAGTTTTTTAGTCAGCTGCTAAATTGTTCATGTCCACATGAAATACACATACAACCTTCATTCTTCCTCTTCCGACACCTTTTTCATTGAAGTAAGCCCAAAAGCCCTGGGTCACCTTAACATGTAAGACCACCACAAAATGACTCCTAGATGCCTCTTTACCTTTAAGCCCCAAGGGCTTATCCTACATGAATCTATCCTTTCGTGCCCTTTGTCACATGACACCCACCAGACTATGTTAAGGGACTCTTTTTTTTCCTCTAGGATGAGCATTATGTGATTCCATGTTCAGTGGGACCCCACTAGTGCCTTTCTCATTGGTTGACGCTCTCTCTAAAGCTTCATCAGCATGATGCCTGTTGAGCCTCAAAATTGTGCTTTCTTCCATCTCATTTTACCTCATTTTCCCTTGTCCATTGCTATTCTAGACCCAATTGATCAATGAATATGGTTAAAATTACTTTTAGAATGATTTACATGACTAACTTGCTAAGTTTTGTGATTTTTGCCATTGTAAAGCATTTTGACCGGAACTAGCTGCAGAATGCAGACATTCCGTAGCTAACCGGCGATTCTGCAGCTGTCTTCATGTTTGGGTATGTTCCAGGTGGCCTCTTGAGAAAAACCACATATGGGCAAAATCCACGTCATGTCTACATGGTTCGTTGCTCATTATGGAGGAATAAACGAATTCTGGGTACGGTTTTTGAACGTGGAAACACATTTATGGAAGCAGACTTCTATTAGGACTGTCTCAGTCCAGATGTCTTTTTCCTCTTCACGCAGCCACTTCAAGAGTTCTAATGTGATTCTGATAAGGAAAGACAGTGTTCCTAAATTATTGCAAGTCTTGTTATGTGCATTTGCCATATAAACACTTGGGAAACCGAGAGCTAGGTTAGATTGGATATTAGATTTTATGCTAGATTTTATTTAGATTCTGTGCTACATTTCTGAAGACGCAGAGTGTTATGTTCAAGTTATTTCATCTTTAATGAAGCAGACAGAGTTGTTTTGAAGGCGTTGATTTAATTTGGAGTTAAATTCCGTCAGGTGGTAGAGGGCCCCTGCCTTTTGCACGGATTTTATTTGCGTAAATTAGATAAGTATTCTAGCTGCCTTTACGTTTTTAGAGTTGAATTCATAGTTGTTTTAATTAACTACTGTAGTCATCTCCATTCTGATCCTTCCACAAGAATAAGCTCTTCCAAAAGATTATAATGATGAATGGAAAATGGTTATAGTACTATAGGATTTGAAGTTGAATTCATAGTTGTTTTAATTAGCTACTATAGTTATACTCATTCTAACTCTTCCACAAGAAGAAGCTCTTCCAAAAGATTATAATGATGAATGGGAAATGGCTATAGTACTGTAGGATTTAGTTGTAGTTTTTGTTGTTCATCATCACAGTTACACTTGTTCCAATCACTCTTCCACAAGAAGAAACTCTTCCAACAAATTCTTAAAGAGTCCAAGACATGACCGTGATAATGAATGATTTAATTGTGTGTTTGTACTAAGTATCATCTCTGTTCTTGCTCTTAAACGCTTGCTCAAAACATTATAATGACGAGTAGGATATGGATATGATATCTTAGTTTTTCATTGCTTTCAGTCCTTTATATTTGCATTTGCACTCAATTACACAGTCAGAATTGTTCTAGCTCTTCCAAAAGAAGGAATTCTTCCAAAATATCAATAATGATGGACAAATAGACTGTATAATTTCATTGAATAATGCATGGTAGCTTAGTTAGGATGCTCCGGAGTTTAATTGCACTTAACTCATGTTCAGTTACTTTGTTTTGAGTTTGATGATGACTTGTAGTTCAACATTGTTTTAGATTAGTGGCATCTTAAGTTCATTCTTCGATTAACTCATTGCACTTGCACTTCACATTCAGATTGTCATCCACTGCACATTAGATTAACTTCAGTTGTTAAGATTAATAAAACAACCTTCATTATTTACAAACATCTTCTTGCTCTAAAATCTACAATTGATCCATAATCATAAGAACAGAAGACAACATCATTTTAAGGCCTGAAGTACCTCTGCAATTTCCTTATCATTTCATAAACAGAGCCCTCCCTCAAAATATTACCTTGAAAAGAAATCAATAACTCTTGAGCAAGGTTTTGTGACATTCAATTAAATTGCAGAATAAAGTTAGGAACTAATCCTAGAACAGAAGATCTTAGGATGGTATCAATGTTTTTCCTTCAAATCGGTCTCAAATCTCTAATTAAGGACAAAATATTGCATCATTGTAAGATTAGTTGTTTAATTGTTTAATTAGAGGAATTGCATACTTAGTGATCATTTCTCAAGTTTAGTTTGTGTTTTGAATCATTTGCTTAAAATTCATTATCAAACTTTGCTTTTGCTCAGTCCTAGTTTAGATTTGATTCTGCTTCAGTGCTTCCAATTGCATTTGCCATTTTTCATTCCATCAATTAGGCTTAACTCTTTTTTTGACCACCAGCTCCTTTCCATTAGTTTTCTAGGCATTTTCCTTGTGAACATAAAATCACCAAAAGACCAAAAACACCATAAATCATCACAAAAGACCAAAAACATCACAAAACACTACACACAATGCATTAGGAAACAAGCACCTAGGTACATACAGTACACTTCACTTCAGCAGTTTACCAACCCTGGTTGACAATTAAATGAGCTCAGTTTAGGAGACTAGATTGAGACCAAACATTTTGGCGCCGTTGCCGGGGAAGTGAAAACTAGGTAACCTTTGTTTCTTAGCATCCAAAAACAATTTTATGCATAGGGAGAGAGATTCAAGGGGGATATTTATAAGCAGCAGAGGCAGAAGCTTGATTTCTAGAACACCACTTGTTTCATCTAGATCTAGATCAAGTACACCTTCAACTCAAACCAGTCTTCCATCCTTTACTGATCCTGGACTTCTAGAAGATCTAGGGTCACCTATTCCATTAGAGAAACCTTCCACTTCATCCACTGAACCTGCCATAGAAGAAGATCTAAAGACTCTTAGTAGGGATACAAACCTTTCCATTTCCACAAGGGATTCAACCATGGCAGAAGAAGGGGGAGGAGGAGTTTTTAATGGAGAAAACACACTATTTGGAGGTAGAGGTAGAGGTAGAGGAGAAGGAGGTAGAGGTGCAGATGGAGGAAGAGATAGAAGAGAAATAGGAAGCTCTTTTGGGTTCCCTATACTTGATGAAGAAACCAATACAACCATGAAAAATATTTCACCATCTGTCCTTCCGAACTTCTATGGGCTTAAAACTGAAGATCCTGAAACTTTCTTATTCGAATTTGAAGTGTTGTGTAGAACTTATGACTACTTACAAGATGCTCAAAAACTGAAATTATTTCCTTCAACTTTGAAGGGAGCAGCATTGAAGTGGTTTATGAGTCTAAACAGTAGTTCTATTAGAACATGGGAAGATATGAAACAAGCATTTCTAGAGAGATACTTGGATTATTGTATGCCGGTTAATCATAAGGAAGAAGTGTTCACGATGTTACAAAAAGAAGATGAAAACTTAGAAGATTTGTTGGAAAGATTTAAATACAACATCAAAAGGGAAAAAATGGAAAACCTAGATCAGGACACCTTGAAAGCTCTTTTGTTGAAAACAATTAGGGATGAATGGTTGGATATCCTTAACATGATGGCAAAAGGGGATATATCACAACTCACATTACCTGAAATATCGGAGTTATGTATTAACCTTTCAAGAGGGAAATCTAAAACTGTCAAAGGTCTAAGAGATCCTGCTCTTGCAAGGGTAAGTAAATCTGCTTCTGGGAATTTCACTACAGTGCATGGACAGTTCAGTGGAGACCAGTGAAAGAGGTAGATGAAAGGGTTGAGATAGATATCAGTTGTGACATTAGTTGTGCATGAGATTTGCACCACACTTGGAGGAATTGCCCATGATGATTGTGCTATCAAGCCAAGGAGATTCGAACCTTGGATCTCTCATTAGACCAGCCTTGATTGCGCAATAGAGGCAGGCAATTAGTGGATGAGTTTTGAACCTGTGACTTGTTCAAAACCAAGCTAGTTTGTGTGTAACTTCATGAGATAGTGCTGAGTACTTGTGAGGAGTATTGTGCTATGTACTGTTACATGTTCTCTCCATTATAATATACAGAATAGCTGAGGGGTTTTCAGCTATAAGCTTTCCCCATTACATATTGTGTTTATGTGCGCATGCGACTGTTTTGATTTCCGCAAATTGATGATTGATTGTAGAAGAGATTATGTGTTTCATATGAATTTGAATTAGTATGTGATCAGGATAATCTCGGTGGATAAATATTCATTATTCAGCAAATTTCTACATGGTATCAGAGCGAATCAATCATCGGGATCTATTGCAGTGATTACAATATTATTTCGGTAGATAGAGTCTGTAACGGGCCAGGTAGCCTCTGGATCCATCCTTTCTATGAAAGGTGATATATCCAGTAAATGCCCTTACAGTCGATCTCTGTGCTAGAAATAATCTGTTCTCACAGATCTAGAAGCAGTTGAGTTTTTGAGTTTGGAATTCGAATTTTGCTGCAGTTTGTTTTCTTGGTGTCGGAGTTGAAAATGTATTTCAACGGTTTGCGACTCGAATATGCTCTTGAAGGCAGTTCGAATTATGTTGCATGGAAGGATCGCATGGAGGCAGTATTAGAAGATAATGGACTGAAGGAGTTCATATATATGGATTTCCAAAAGCCCACTGATCCTGCTGAAGTCGAGGCTTGGCAAAAGAAGATGGCAAAATGTCGAAGGATTCTGTTGGAGGGCGTAAAGGATCACATTGTATCCAGCCTGCATGGAAAAGCTTCTCCATATTTGATGTGGAAAGCGTTGACAGATATATTCCAGAGTAAGAGTGACCAAAGGAAGCTGGCGCTCAAGGATAAGCTCAGAAACATTAAGATGGAGAAAGGTGACAGTATCACCAAATACCTCACGAAGTTCACTCAATGCAGAGATGAGCTGGGAAGTGTGGGGGTGACTGTCGAAGAAGAGGACATGGTAGACCTGGCTCTCCTTGGTCTTCCGAAGGCTTGGCATTCCTATCAGGATAGTGTCAATGGTCGGCAGAGGTTGCCGGGATGGGAGCGACTTTGGGCGGATCTCATGCAAGAGGAGATAAGGAGGACTACCAGGGACGGATCTTCATCAAAGGTATCTGATGAAGAAAATTGCGCTTTGGCTGCCAAAGCAAAGAAGGGGAAGAGCAAGAAGGCTTCTCAGTCTGGTGCGAGAGGCAAGAAGCAAGACATGTCCAAGGTGAAGTGTTTTCACTGTCATCAGCACGGACACTATGCCACAAATTGTCCGCAGAAGAAGAAAAATAAGAAGGCTGCCGGATCTGAAGCGGGAGAGGCATTGGCTTCTCAATTCGAACTAGATTTTTCACTGATCGCATGCTTGGTTTCAAGTGTGGCGGGATCAGTATGGTTCTTGGATAGTGGTGCGTCATTTCACATGACCGGAGATCGAGATCTGTTTTCAGATCTGGAGGAAAAAGATCTTGGAGTGCACATCGAGATGGGCGATGATGGTAGATACAGTGCGACTGGTATTGGTACCATTTCCTTTGAGAGGGAGTCTGGTAAACCTTTCATATTGAAGGAAGTTTTGCATGTTCCAGGATTGATGAAGAACCTGATCTCTGTGGCGATGTTGGAAGACAAGGGGTATGATGTGGTCTTCAGCGAAGGAAAAGCCTTCCTGCGCAGTAAGACTACTGGTGAGACCCGGAAGATAGGGGTTCGAACCAAGAACCTTTATCAGTTGCAAGTAGATGGCTGCGCAGCAATGGCATGCAAGGCGGGAGAAGTGGTGAGCCGGGATGATGAGGGTGAACTGTGGCACAGGAGATTGGGCCACCTTCACCATGGAGCTTTGAAGATCCTGCAGCAGATTTCTACTGGGCTTCCTAAGGGCACTCTTGCGCAGTCAGATCAGTGCAAGGGGTGTACTTTAGCGAAGTATGTGAAAGCCACCTTTCACGAGAAGGATAGTCGCACCATGATGATCCTTGAGAGAGTTCACACAGACGTGTGTGGTCCTTTCTCTATAGCTTCGACAGCAAAGCACAAGTACTATGTGATCTTTGTTGATGATTTCTCTCGGAAGTGTTGGATCTTCTCCATGCAGAAGAAGAGCGAGACATTTTCAAAGTTCTGTGAATTCAAGGCACTGGTAGAGAAGGAATCGGGGAAGCATGTGAAGGATCTTAGGAGCGACAATGGTGGTGAATTCATCTTGTCTGAATTCAAAGACTTTTGCAGCGCAGAAGGGATTTGGAGAGAGCTCATCGCACCCCATAATCCACAGCAAAACGGGGTGGCTGAGTGGAAGAACAGAACGATCGTGGGTGCTGCACGGGCGATGTTGCATGATCAGGGCCTACCCCTTCACTTGTGGGTTGAGGCATGCAATACAACAGTGTATCTGCAGAACCGTTGTCCTCACAAGGTTCTTGGCATGAGTACACCGGAGGAGGCGTTTTCTGGCAAGAGGCCTGATATTTCTCATCTGAGAATTTTTGGCTCACCTGTCTACATGCATGTGACGAAGGACGCCAGAAAGAAGCTGGATCCGACCGCAGAGGTTGGAATATTTGTGGGGTACACTGATACACCTCACAACTATCGGGTGTATTTGCCAGACAGTCGCAAGACTGTTGTACGACGGGATATCAAGTTTCAGGAGGAGAAAGCCATGCAGTGTTCGCTTGAGAGGGAGCTACACTTGCATGCAGATGAGGAGTTGTTAGTTCCTAAGGAGGAGCTTCCGGATGTGGATCAGCCACAAGAGGAAGTTCAGGAGGTGGAAGAAACCACCCATGCAGCGCCAACCATCGGAGGGCGCATGCGCACTACAGAAGCTGAGCGACTGGCTCGAGATGCAGAGAAGGTTGTAGGACCACCTACAGCACAGCGCAGACAGAGGCAGTCACCGGATCGGTACACTGGATACATGGCTCTTGTGAGTCAATGTGTCGTGACGAAGCCATCCTCTTTTGAGGAAGTTGTGGAGGAACCCGCATGGGTAGATGCCATGATCGAAGAATATGATTCGATCGTCAGAAACAGTGCATGGGAGATTGTCCCAAGACCGGAGGGGAAATCAATGGTGGGTTCGCGATGGATCTACAAAGTGAAGCAGGCGGCTGACGGGAGTGTGGAGAAGTACAAGGCGATATTTGTCGCCCGTGGCTTCTCACAGATCGAGGGGATTGACTATGAGGAGACCTTTGCACCTGTCGCAAGGTACTCTTCCATACGGACGATCCTTGCTCTCTCAGCGCAGATGGGATGGCACATTCATCAGATGGATGTGAAGACTGCGTTCCTCAACGGAGTCATTGAGGAGGAGGTGTACATAGAGCAGCCTGAAGGTTTTGAGATCTTCAGCAGTGAGTCGCATGTGTGTCGACTCAAGAGAGCACTGTACGGGCTGAAGCAAGCACCTCGTGCTTGGTACACTCGGATAGACAGCTACTTCACCGGGCTTGGATTCTCCAAGAGTGAGGCGGATCCTAACATGTACCAGATTGTGGTGGATTGTGTTCAGCGGAGAATCCTGATGCTTTCATATGTTCCAACGGAGGATCAGGATGCCAACATCCTGACGAAGGCGCTCACCAGGAGCAAGTTAGAATTCCACAGAGGCAGGATAGGGATTGAAGATAATCCATATCTTGTTGAGAGGGAGTGTTGAGAATGCAGCAAGATGATGGAGCTTGGTGAAATGAAGTCGCCTTCACCAAGTGGGCCCGCAGGCGAATTCTGGCGCAAAGTCTATTTTTAGACTATGTCTATTTTTAGACATATGGAGCATGGTTCGGGGATTCCAATTTGAGATTCTTGGAGCATTGGTCATGTTGGTAAAAATAGATGAGACTCTATTTTTTAGGTCGAAGAGGTCAAAGGATATTTTTAGACTGCCTCTCCTAAAAATATGGAAGTCAAATATTATTTACCCTTAATAATATTTGGACTCTAAACAGCAGTTTACTCTCTTGGAGCACTTCAGTTTGAGCTACGGATGTGGCACATGCAACTGCCAGAAGGAAATACACTTTTCTTATGGGGTATTGAGCTCATGCATGGTTGACTTCAGTTAGGACTTCAGTGGTAGAAGTTTGGTGGAGTTAATGAGACAGATAGTGGAGTTGTGTTCTATTTATTTTAGTTGAACTAGTTGAGATTAGTTTAACTAGCTAATCAATTAGTTATGAGTGGAGTGAATTAAATATTATTTAATTCATTAATAAGTAACTCATTATTCAACTCAAGAACACATCATTTCACTACAGTGCATGATCAGTTCAGTAGAGACCAGTGAAAGAGGTAGATGAAAGGGTGGAGTTAGCTATCAGTGGCGACATCAGTTGTGCATGAGATTTGCACCACACTTGGAGGATTTTTCCATGACAATTGTGCAGTCAAGCCAAGGAGATTCGAACCTTGGATCTCTATATAGATAGGCCATGATTTTGCAATAGAGGCAAGGAAATTGGCGGTGAGTTTTGAACCAGTAACTTGTTCAAAACTGAGCTAGATTGTGGGTAAATGTATGAGAAAGTACTGAGTACTTGTGAGGAGTATTGTACTGAGTTTGTTACTTGATTTCTCCATTATAATATACACAATAGCTACGGGGTTTTCAGCTATAAGCTTTCCCCATACATATTGTGTTAATGTGTATGAAGATTTGATGTGTTATCGCTTGATTTTATTTCTGCATGTGTGATGATCTGAGTGGAAGAGATTATGTGTTGCATTTTAATTCGAATTGAATGTGATCAGGATAGTCTCGGTGGATAATTAATTATTATTCAGCAAATTTCTACACACTTGTTGATTTTACTTCTGAATCTGTCCACCAACCACATCCAGTTCCTATTCTTATAACCACATGGTTTAATACTATAGCCCAAATATAAAAAAACCCTCACTTGCCTCACTCTCTAATCACTATCATATATCATCATACATGATAACACCTACTAAAAAATAAATATACTATAAATAATAATCTTATTAAATAAATAACAACATCTATGTATCTCGTCGCTCAGACTGCCACGATGTCGAAACGGCGGGATGGATTATGATGGTGGATAAGGACACAAAGGTTTCACAGGTTTGCAAAGAAATCATAATTGCATTGTCATAAAAGAAAAACCTTCCGTTTTGGTACTCATAGGGATCACAGGTGATAAGTGTGGTTCATTGAAAAGATTAACGGGTCCTGAAGGAAAACTCAATTCCATTGATTAGAAGGATGTGTAAATATATTTTAATAGTTTTATCTTGTGGCTTTTTCAAATGAATTTTTTATATCGGGTAGGGTTTTAATTTTTTCCACCTTAAGTAGTAATTACATATTCTATCGTCCTCGGTCCTCTATCGTGTCTTTTTAAAGATGGCTATTACATTATATTATGTTCTAAAACTACATTTTATTTAGTTAAGTGTGTGTTTTCTATTCAGCCAAGCGTTAGTCTTTCAGTTTTTAGTTTGGTTTTTTTTAATGTTCAAGGAAATAGGTTAATGGTCAACCTCTAGAGGTATCGATGTATCTGCTAAAAGTGAAAGCCTATTTTCTTATGGATTATTAACTGGTAATTCTAGATAACAATAATGAGTAAGTTTGTATTTGCAAATAATAATAAATGATAGATATGTTATTAGTGATTGAAAATTGAATTATGACTAATTTTTTACTATTTAAAAATAAATTAATCATTATATTTAAAATTTTTAAAATAAATTATATTAAAATTATTTTTATTGTGAATGGAAATGTTTTCAAAATATTTAATTTTGAAATTTTGAAAAACTTCATATAAATTTATTTAAAAATAGAATATTAATTTTTTGGATTTGATTTTAATTTTAAATTTAATAAATCTAAATTTTAAATATTGGTTTTGTTAATATTTTTTAATTTTTTTTTACTAATAATTTTGTAAGCGTGACATTTTTCAAATTTAGCCTCAACATTTCAGTCTTTGTAACAAAGTATTTATTTTAAATAAATAAAAGAATTATTGATCATTTAGTTGTAAAATTGGTCATTTAGTTGTATGTTTTACAAAAATGCATATTTATTTATTTGTATATACAATATTCATAAATTAACTTTTATTTATTTGTATATGTAATATTCATAAATTAACTTAGACAGGAGTCAATACAAAACCTTGATTGGGTTTTCTTTCCCATGGCTTTTGAAGCATGCTTGATTGAATCTTCCACCCATTCAACTAGGAAGAGCATATCCAGCTTCCTTATATTATAAGTGCATGGGTTATATAATGTATGTTTGAGAGCCTCCATCTTGATGAGTTTTTCTTGCTCCTAAATGAGAGATTTTATGAGGACATCTTCTAAGTTTTTTCCATTTATAATTTAGTAGTATCCAAAGAAGATAGGAAAATAGAACACTCAAGACCAAGTTTTGAGAATATGGAGAGGCTTAGTTGTTCCTCTTTACTATCAATCCCACATGCCTCAACTTGAAGAAGCAAATACTTGAACTTGGTGAAAAAGTCATTTATGGTATTAAAATTGCTTGGGCTCAAAGATGAGCTCATTCTCCATTTAGTGTTCCAATATCTTGTCCTGTTTCTTAATGTTTGATCTTGGGCTTCCATTAAGGATCAATTATATGGTGACCTAGTCCATTGTCTATGTGCACTTCAATCCACAAGAGAGTATGTGCTCCTTCATACAAGCTCCTCCTATGATCTAATGTCATGTAAGATTTTTGAAATTTTGATATCATAAAGTTGTCATACCATGTTAGTACACAAGAATATAGTTGTGAAAATAGAAAGAAGAGAAAAAGTAAGAGATTAATTCAACTTGAGACAATAGAGACAAGCTAGAGAAAATAGATTGTGAGAGCAAAGAGGTCAACTTGAATTCACGGTATTACATCCAATGTCATGAGCACATATTTATAACACTCTAGGGGAGAGGATCAATGTGCACTGGGTTGGGGTTCTTTAGTGCATGCACAAAAAGAAAAGAAAAAAACTCATACACCCAACTCTTAACCATAGAAAAACAACAAAATCCAAAAATTAGATTAAATCTAAGAATAAAGTGATATCTGGAAATAGAAAAAAGTATACACTTGTATAGGAGGAAGATAAAGATAAAAGAGTACATTGTTGGTGTCATATCATAACCATGTCACTCTCTAATCTCTATCTTTTTTTTTCAGAAGGAGAAAAAAATTGTTCTATTAAAAATAAAAACAATACATAAACCAGTTCATTACATTCGGTGTTGTTGACATAGCAAGGAAACGTCGATTAACAGAGCAAGGAAACTATAAGTATTACATCCCTTCTAAGAAAGAAAAGAGTAGAAACCTTCAGCCACCTAAGGCCAACATAGTTCCTCATCATACAACTATTACACCAAAGGATTGAAGGCATAAATAGTTACGGAATGACTTAATTACAATGATATTTCTACAACATTCCATATTTTAGAAAACTTCTCATTTCGAGACAAATTCTCGCCAATCTATATCTCCCCATGATATATCAATTACTTCGCATGATAACCACAAGGAAGGAAAATTAAAAATAAAAGAACCTCGCTTGAGGCATTCCATAAGCCAAAACCGCCTTGCTTGACAAACTTATGTTGAGAGAAAAACTCAGGCTCGCATGTAGGAAACAATCCCCGCCCCTTGATTTTGAGAGAAGAAAATAGGCTCGCTTGCGGATCAAAATCTATATTTATGGGATTCGAATCTCATTGTTCCAGATTTGAATCCCATCCCTATATTGTATAACCTGCAAAACCCAAAAGTTAGAGTTGATACCTCTTTTAGATAATCCATCAGCTCTTGTGTTGTTTTCTTTGTAGATATGATATAATGGTGGCCTGTCCAAACGTTGCCACAGATTTTGAGTCCTCTTAAGCCAACCCTGTAAACATGGAAATGCAAGATTGAGTTTGCTAGATATACAACCAATAATCAGACTCGAGTCTCCATAGATGCTAACAGCCTTCATATTCAAATTGATCGCAGCAAGAAGGCCACCCCATAAAGCCATCAACTCTACCTTGTTGTTGGTGCCAGTGCCCCCATTCCAAAAAATATGAATTCTTTCCTTCTGAGATATTTTAATCCATGCACCACATCCTAATCTGCCATCTAGGCAAGCCCCACAAAAAAAATGGTAGGGAGCGAAATATCATGAGGTCTCAAACGACGGGAGCAATCCTTGATACCAATCATAGCATTTTTTCTCTCATCAATCCATCTCATAATAACAGCATGAATGATGTAAATCCTAACTCGTCTATTCTAAAAAATGAGCCTATTCCGAGCAAGCCAAACTTCCCATATAAAGAAGAAGGAAAGAGATTGAAATTTACTAGATAAATTATCCCAAGCCAGTGCGGAACTGATGAAGTCCACATGTGTCCAACTCGGGTCCATATAAAAATAGTAGAAAAGCTTCCAAAGTGAGCTTACTATGGGACATTGAAAGAATATATGATCTATCGTCTCCTCCTGAAGACAACAAATAGTGCATCTGCTCGGACCAATTGAGCCCCTTCTGATTAGAGAGTCCCATTTGAGGATTTTTTTTTCCATACAAGCCGCCCGAATAGTACCATCTTTGTGGGAATTTTCCAATGGCAGAAAGGCCAGAAAACCCCGGAAAGATCCTCCTCATATAATTCCCATGATCCTCCTCCTTGACGATCATGGAATTCCCATTTTTAGTCCCATCCCATACAATACAATCCTCACTAGGTGAATAAATGATCCCTGCCACCCTGATAGCATCCTTGAAAGAGCCCCAGTCCTCCGCATCAAGACCATAACGTTCCAACTGATTCGAAAATTTAAGAATAGGGGCACCATGTGACCAGCAAAGAATTGTCTCTCAAATGTATAGGATGCCCTGATGAGCGAGACAGTGTAGAAGTCGAGGGTTTAGTTGCGTCTCCTTAGACAATCCGAAAATACCATCATATCCCAAAGATATGCGCTGACCATCACCAAAACGCCAAGCTAATATTTCTGCCATACACAACATCACTTTCTTGAAACTCTGCCAAATGGCTGACATGGCACGAGGGAAAGATAACTCATGGCAGTATATACCAAGAAGGGTATCACCTGATAAGTACTTGCATTTGATAATATTCGACCAAATACCCGAGATAGAAATGGCTCGCCATAGGGACTTCATTAGCAAAGCTTTATTGAAGACCCTAGTGTTTAGAATGCCCCAACCATCATGTTGTTTTGGCCTATTTAAAAGATCCAAATTGCACAAATGATACTTCCTTTTCATAGCAATGCCACCCCATAAGAATTATGTTAGAGTCTGATTAATAGTGGCCACAATATGATCAGGAATATAAAATAGATGCCCCCAGTAGACAAGACGCTGAGAGAGAACTACCTGAATCATAATAAGTCGGCCGCCCATTGATAACCATTTATGCGTCCACTTGTTGATTTTACTTCTGAATCTGTCCACCAGCCACATCCAGTTCCTATTCTTCTATTAAAAATAAAAATAGTACATAAACCAATTCATTACATTCGGTGTTGTTGACATAGCAAGGAAATGTTGATTAACAGAGCAAGGAAACTATGAGTATTGCATCCCTTCTAAGAAAGAAAAGAGTAGAAACCTTCAGCCACCTAAGGCCAACATAGTTCCTCATCATACAACTATTACACCAAAGGATTGAAGGCATAAATAGTTACGGAATGAATTAATTACAACGATATTTCTACAAGATTCCATAGTTTAGAAAACTTCTCATTTTGAGACAAATTCTCGCCAATCTGTATCTCCCATGATATACCAAATTACTTTGCATGATAACCACAAGGAAGGAATATTAAAAACAAAAGAACCTCGCTTGAGGCATTCCATAAGCCGAAACTGGCTTGCTTGACAAACTTATGTTGAGAGAAAAACTCAGGCTCGCATGTAGGAAACAATCCCCGCCCCTTGATTCCAGATTTGAATCCCATCCCTATATTGTATAACCTACAAAACCCCAAAGTTAGAGTTAATACCTCTTTTAGATAATCCATCGGCTCTTGTGTTGTTTTCTCTGTAGATATGATATAATGGTGGTTGTCCAAACGTTGCCACAGATTTTGAGTCCTCTTAAGCCAACCCTGTAAACATGGAAATGCAAGATTGAGTTTGCTAGATATACAACCAATAATCAGACTCGAGTCTCCATAGATGCTAACAGCCTTCAGATTCAAATTGATCGCAGCAAGAAGGCCACCCACCCCATAAAGCCATCAAATCTGCCTTGTTGTTGGTGCCAGTGCCCCCATTCCAAAAAATATGAATTATTTCATTCTGAGATATTTAAATCCATGTACCACATCCTAATCTTCCATCTAGGCAAGCCCCATAAAAAAAAATGGCAGGGAGCGAAATATCATGAGGTCTCAAACGACGGGAGAAATCCTTGATACCAATCATAGCAGTTTCCCTCTCATCAATCCATTTCATAATAACAGCATGAATGATGTGAATCCCAACTGGTCTATTGTAAAAAATGAGCCTATTCAGAGCAAGCCAGATTTCCCATATAAAGAAGAAGGGAAGAGATTGAAATTTACTAGATAAATTATCCCAAGTCAGTGCAGAATTGATGAATTCCACATGCGTCCAACTCGGGTCCATATAAAACTAGCAGAAAAGCTTCCAAAGTGAGCTTACTATGGGACATTGAAAGAATATATGATCTATCGTCTCCTCCTGAAGACAACAAATAGTGCATCTGCTCGGACCAATTGAGCCCCCTCTGATTAGAGAGTCCCATGTGAGGATCTTTTTTTCCCATACAAGCCACCCGAATAGTACCATCTTTGTGGGAATTTTCCAATGCCAGAAAGGCCAGAAAACCCCGGAAAGATCCTCCTCATATAATTTAAAATTTATATGGTCACATATTTCCTTGACGATCATGGAATTCCCATTTTTAGTCCCATCCCATACAATACAATCCCCACCAAGTGAATAAATGATCCCTGCCACCCTGATAGCATCCTTGAAAGAGCCCCAGTCCTCCGCATTAGGACCATAATGGCCCAACTAATTCGCAAATTTAAGAATAGGGGCACCATGTGACCAGCAAAGAATTGTCTGTCAAATGTATAGGATGCCCTGATGAGCGAGACAGTGTAGAAGTCGAGGATTTAGTTGCGTTTCCTCAGACAATCCGAAAATACCATCATATCCCAAAGATATGCACTGACCATCACCAAAATGCCAAGCTAATCTTTCTATCATACACAGCATCACTTTCTTGAAACTCTGCCAAATGGCTGACATGGCACGATGGAAAGATAACTCATGGCAGTATATACCAAGAAGGGTATCACCTGATAAGTACTTGCATTTGATAATATCCGACCAAATACCCGAGCCAGAAATGGCTCGCCATAGGGACTTCATTAGCAAAGCTTTATTGAAGACCCTAGTGTTTAGAATGCCCCAACCATCATGTTGTTTTGGCCTATTTAAAAGATCCAACTTGCACAAATGATACTTCTTTTTCATAGCAACGCCACCCCATAAGAATTGTGTTAGATTTTGATTAATAGTGGCCACAATATGATCTGGAATATAAAATAGATGCCCCCAGTAGACAAGACGCTGAGAGTGAACTACCTGAATCATAATAAGTCGGCCGCCCATTGATAACCATTTATGCGTCCACTTGTTGATTTTACTTCTGAATCTGTCCACCAGCCACATCCAGTTCCCATTCTTATAACCACGTGGTTTAATACTATAGCCCAAATATAAAAAACCCTCACTTGCCTCACTCTCTAATCACTATCATATATCATCATACATGATAACACCTACTAAAAAATAAATATACTATAAATAATAATCTTATTAAATAAATAAAAATAAAATTTCAATATAAATTTTGAAAAAGCTACCCAAAATTATCTGAAAAGACGCTGCTAGCCGCCCCAAAGTATTTGAATTTTTGAATAACCTTAACGCTATCCTCAAGTCTCCCATAAATTCGTTGTCTCCAAGCATGCATGTCATAGACCTAGGGTTATGCTCAAATGAGGACAATTGGAAGTGATAAAGTGGGACGAAGAGAAGCAGTGAGGTAACTTCCAGACTATAGTTTACGTCACATCAGTGCAATTTTAAGTCCATGCGGGGTCATGTTGTCTTTCTTGCACAGGAAAACTCGATCTTACTACCCAAGGGGAAAAAAATAACAATCAATCGTGTCATTTAAAAGGGAGCCTCATGGGTCATCCACCATGTTACGCAGTGATTGGTGATATACAGCAGGTTCCATTTAAAATCAATTAAAATTTGGTGTAACATTAAATATTGTGTAGTGGCATAGATATTGAACACCATACATATCTACTATTTATTTTATTTTATTTTAAGAAAATTAAAATGTTTATAGTTTATATTACACATATTTATTATTTTTTTATTTTATTTTAAGAAAGTTAAAATGTTCATTAGGAACATTTCTAAATTGAAAAACATTTCAAAATAAAAGTCGTCAAAATAATTTGGGAAGAAAGTTGAAACATATGTGACGGGGTACTATGGGTGGGGTCGTACTATGCTGTCCCCCCAATAAACGGAGTATGATGCACCGTCCTATGTGAGAGCGATCTTTGTTTCCTTTAAAATATAATTCAACCACAACACTCGCATGCGACACGATGTAATATTTGTCAGAAGTGATTCCATTGAAGACTATTGATTTCAGATTTAACTGTTAACTACAGTTTAGAATTTAGTGATGCCGATGAGTACAATGGGTTTTAAAAGTCGTGAAAATAAATATGAAAAGAAGATATTTGATTGGATAATTACAAAGAGGTGGAAAAGTGGTGGAAACTCATGTTGAAAAAGGAACATAATTGATGCTCATGTGAGTGGAGTGCTCAAATATTTCCATGCCGCACCAGCATGAAATTAAGAGAGAAGATGATAATGAGTAGTATAAAGAGTGTGTATTGTAAAGCTTCTGGATATTACTCCAAACTTTCCGTGTGGTAACGGATTATGATGCAGCCCCCCATGATACATGTGACAGCTGCCCAGAAAATATCATTCGATGACCTGCGACAAAATGTCGACATGGAATCTAATCCGTGGATGTCGCTTAGTTGGAGAAACACCATGTATTGTAAATACTTTTGTAGATGGAATGTGGACATGGCAATATCTATTACGTTTATGCTACTTCACAACTCCTTTTACCATTCACCCTTCCACCTCTTAATACTTCTCTAAATTTTACCATGTTGACTGTGAATGGTTAAAAACGCAAATCCAATACACAGAATTTTGCTTCTCAACATAATATTACAATATGAGGCATGTGGACTATGGTAAACCTCCTTAGAGAAAGTCATTTTTATAAATGACCGATGAGCAGTTCTCCTTGGTAACATTTTATATTCTTCTCATCTAACAATTAGTGACTTCAGTGCATCTTCGTTTCTGTTTGATCCCATCCCTTCCTGTTTGTAAGACGTAGTAGCTATGGAGTCCGGTTCCACAGAACCAGTGTCAGCAACATACCACATTTTTAGAAATCACAGGGTCCCGATGTGAAGAAGACTCTAGCTAGCCTCATCTACCATCGCCTCAAATCTTGTGGGCTCCCCGTGTTTCTCCCGCAATTGTCGGAGCCATTAAGTGCGTCAGTACATATTTCCATTTTCAGTAAGCGTTATGCTAAATCAAAATGGTGTTTGTCAAAATGGTGTTTGTTGGAATTGTGTTGGATTTTGAGATGCAACAGGAACATCATTCCTATGTTTTATGACGTTGAGCATATAGACCTCCGTTACACTGATAGGGAGAGTGGACGTTACACAGAAGCCTTTGAAAAACACCAACGCAAAGAAAGAGTCTCCATGAAAGACATCAATAAATGGTAGACAACCCTCAATGTTGGAATTTCTAAAATATTCTTAACACACAGAGGAAATAATAATTCCTCAACTCAACACAGAGATTCAATACAAAAATAGTGGATAGAGATGCATAAAAACTATTTCATTAAACATAAAATCTATTACAAAATGAGATTCTGTATTCAGAATGAAGTTCTTGATTACAATGGAAATCTTCTTGCTGCTTCACACACACAGCGCTTCAATTTTTCTTCTCTGTCTCTCTGTTTCTATTCACTGCTACGCACACAGTGCTCTCTGTCTTTTTGTTTCTACCTTCGGGCAAGAAATTACATTACACAGTCTTACTGCCTTTTCTCTTCTCGGCATATGTTTTTATACAATGCACACGGCATATGTATTTCTTTTAACAAACTATTACAATATATATATATATATATATTATAAAACATTCATTATCTAAGTTATAAACCAAAATGTTCCGCAGTAAATAAAACATTAACCCAAAGTTAAAACTTTGAAACATAATACTGCAGATAAAAAATCAAAAAATTAAAAAACTTTGTTCACTCCATATTCCGTGGAGTGCTTGGAAAGCCTTTTCACTAGTTTCTTTACCCCACAGAGTTTTTTTCATTGGTACAGAGGAAGGTGATGTCACCGCCTCTGGTGGGTCAAGTTTGCCTTTCGTTGCTCATGGTGGATGCTGCCACACTGGTGCGGGAGAAGTTTAATTCAAATCACATGCGGTTGGTGAAGAAATTATTGTAGGTAGATGTGAATGGTTAAGGCAGGGGGTTGCGTGGATATGAACCACGATTCACAAATCTGGAAGCTACGATGTTGTACAAATGTCTGTGATTGCCTTGAAAATCTCCGTAAAAAATGCCTAGTCAAGTTTCATGATGAGGTCCAAGATCATGAAATGGTATGCCGACCGAAATTTATTAGAATTATCTCTGTTTTTTTTTTAATCTTTTCGCCAAAACTATTGTTCCAATGGGATATTATACACCCCAACTTCTTTTTTCTCCTTGATTTTGAGATTGATGGATTCAATCTCCCCAGCCATGTGGTTAGTTACGATCCAGATGGTAGATACGATTATGTCTACCTACCAAAGACACAGAAAATTAGAATGCATAAGAAAATCAGGCAATTGGCTAGACATATCGCCAAGGAAGAGTTTGGTGTGCTCCCAACGCGTAACCCACTATGGCTCAGCTGCTCAAATGATGTAGAGGAAATAATGTTGAAGATACAAGTAAGCATATTTCATCCCTAGATTTTGTCGTATTTTTGTCTAAAGATCCACCACACGTGTATTTAATTGAACTCCATGAAATGTGTTTGTTAGGGCGGAGCCAATTCTTGTTTGATACGAGGGATTCAGACTCCAAAAGTTGAGCATCTGCCAGATTGTGCGAATTACATTCAAGGTGTTGGTGTACGCCTCTTTGTAGTTGAGGTTCCCATAGATTTGTCGACACTTTTCGGTGTGTGGGATATGTCAGGAGATTTGGTGTGGCTTCGCCTGTGCAATTTCAACTCCATCTATTTTCCAGATACCATTTCACTGAGAAACTTGAGAGTTCTGGAACTTGAGGGGCATGGGGACCTCAAGCAGTTCTTCCGAAGATTTAATAATATGGTAAGTACATCTTTAGTTTGTTGATTATTTTTTGGTGAAATTTATCCCACTTTGTATTAAACAGTTGATCAATTTAAGCGAGTTGATCAAGTTCAATTATGTGAGAGTGTGTGCATGTCAATTTAGGTTAAATACCCTTCACCGGGTTCATTGTATTCAGTTTTGTGATTTAGAGTGATTGAGATTAATTGAAGAGCCGCAACTCATTGTTTTGTGTGTGAAATACTTTTGTTATTGTGTGATTGGATCCTCTGGCTATCCAACAATTGGTATCAGAGCTGACGAAGGATCAAAATATCCATGGGCGAGCAGAGCCAGTGAAGAAGGCCAAAAGAAAAAGGCCGTAAATTTTTTTTTACAAAAAAAATATATATTTTTACCCGCGGAGGTCCGCACGTTTCTAGTGCAGAACCTACGGAGGTCCGCATCTTCTCCCAAGACAACCCGTGGAGATTTCAGCAACCTTATAATTTAAAAAATTTTGAGTTTAGTCCATAGGTTACCTTCATCAGGGGTGCGGAACCCAGTTTAGAAAAATTAAAAGGCCGACAGCAGTCCAATCCATACGGCCGACAACAATCGTATCAACAGTCGATACGACAGGATTTCTTTCAAAAAGGGCTCTCTAAAAGAAGATTTGGATTATACGTGGGTGTTTTTAAAAGGGTGAGTTAATATATAATATTAAGCCCAGCCCAAATCTTAAAGGCCATTCGATTTTTGAGTTGAGTAATGCCTTAAAAGGATTTTGTTTAAAAAAAAGTATTTTTATAATATTAAAAAAAAATAATTTAAAATAGTTTTAAAAGGAGTGGGTTATTATAAAAGTTATATATATATATATATATATATATATATATATATATATATATATATTTCTTTTATAAAAAGAAGGATTTATTATATAAAGAAAAATACAAGGGAATTTTTTTAAGGAGTTTTGCAAAGCTCTCATAAAAAAGAAGAAGAAGAGAAATTTAGGGCTTTTATCCGAGAAGAAGATTGATTTTTTTTTTTAGGCAAGATGGCCACATCAAGTTTTCAGCCACAACTTCCTTCTTTCAATGAGAAAGATTACGATGTGTGGGCTATTAAAATGGAGACTATGCTAAAAGCACATGATGCATGGGATCATGTCAAGTTTCGGTTTGCAGAACCTCAAGATGATGCAGAAGAACGAGCCCTCAGTGATGCAGAGAGGGAACAATGGAAGAAATACAAGCGGAAGAATGCACAAGCGTTTATTATTATCCAGCAGGGAGTTGACAGAGAAGTGTTACAGAAGATCATGATAACCTCTTCAGCAAAGAATGCATGCGAAACTTTGGCGACAAGCTCTCAAGGTATGGCCAAAGTTAACATTGTTAAATTGTAGAATACTAGGAGAGACTTTGAAATTCTGCAGATGAAGGAGACAGAGGACATTGATTCCTTCATGAATACGGTCATGTCTGTCATCAATCAGTTAAAAATCTATGGTGAAGATGTTAAAGATCGAACAGTGATTGAGAAGGTTCTTCGATCTTTGTCTACCAAGTTTGATGTTGTGGTAGCAGCCATAGAAGAAGCAAAGGACTTGGAAAAACTGTCAGTTGATGAGTTGATGGGATATCTTCTATCACATGAGGCAAGGATAGACAGAAATAAGGATTCCACTTTAGAAACTGCCTTCAAAAGTCAAGTTTATATTTCAAGAGGTCGAGGCAGAGGTCGATCAAGAGGCAGAGGACGAGGCGGCAGCTATGGTGGTCACAGAGATGGCCGAGAAGAGCATGAGCATCAAAGTGGAAGCAGCAGTAGCAGAAGCTTTCATAACAATCAAAGGTCTGACAAATCAAAGGTAAAGTGTTATTATTGCAATATATTTGGTCATTATGCTCATGATTGTAGGAAGAAGATAGCTGATCAAGGAAATCAAAGAGCTAATGTTAGTACAGAGAATACTAACTCCATGTTTCTAGCAGGCAACACCATGCATGCACCGTCTGATAAGGTCTGGCTATTAGACAGTGGTTGCAGTAACCACATGACAGGTAACAAGAATTTGGTTGCAAAATTGGATGCCTCCGTGAAGACAGAGGTAAATTTGGGAACTGACAAGACTGTGGATGTAGATGGCAAAGGAGTGGTCAACATTGTGACCAAGCAGGGGGAGCCAAAGACCATATCAGAGGTATACTATGTCCCTGGACTCAAACACAATTTGATTAGTGTTGTTCAATTGACACAGAAAGGATACAAAGTTATCTTTCAAGGGAAACAGTGTGTTATTTACGACAAATCCCCAAGCAAGCAGTTGATTGCAAAGATGCAGATGACGAGGAACAGACTCTTTCCTCTAATTATGAACTACAATGATCAAGTTAGTTCTTTTACAACTGCATGTTCTGATGATTACTGGTTATGGCACTTTCGGTTTGGACACTTGCATTTTTCCGGTTTGAAATTGTTGCAGTAGAAACAAATAGTCAAAGGTTCACCTCCCATCAAAGAACCTGCAAGAACTTGTGAGTGTTGGATCTTGGGAAAGCAACACCGTGAAAGTTTTCCGAAAGGATTTTCTTACAGAGCAAATAAACCACTTGAATTGGTGCATACCGACTTGTGTGGACCTATGAGGACACAGTCGATTGGTGGAAGTTGTTACTTCCTCACTTTTATTGATGATTATAGTAGGAAGACTTGGATTTACTTCTTGAAGCAGAAGTCTGAAACGTTTGCAAAGTTCAAAGAGTTCAAAGCATTAGTGGAGAACCAAAGTGATCGATAGATCAAGGTATTGAGATCTGATCGTGGTGGAGAATATGATTCAAAGGCATTCCATGAGTACTACAAACAACATGGAATCAGAAGACAATTTACGACTAGATACACACCGCAACAGAATGGTGTAGCAGAGAGATAGAACCGAACCATCATGAACATGACAAGGAGCATGTTGAAAGCAAGACACTTGTCTAATGAGTATTGGGCAGAAGCAGTTGCATGTGTTGTTTATGTGATAAACAGATCTCCTACAAAGAGCATGATGAACAGAGTTCCAGAAGAAGCATGGTCAGGTATGTCATGTAGTGTATCTCATTTCAGAGTTTTTGGATGTGTAGCCTATGCACATATGCCTAAGCAAATAAGAGGAAAATTAGATGATCAAAGTGAAAAATGCATTTTTACTGGTTTTAGTGAGCAATCAAAAGCTTACAAATTGTATAACCCTGTCACCAAGAAGACAATCATTAGCAGAGATGTTGTGTTCAAAGAACAAGAGTCATGGAATGGGACTCTAGACACACTAATTGATGCACAAAAACCATTGATGGAAGAGGATGATGTAGAAGAAGAGGAGCAACAAGAATCAAGAGAGAAGACACCAAACAGAGTCACACCAGCAAGGACTCCAATATTTTCAGAGCAGCATGGATCTTCAAGCAGATCCATAGACCAGAATTCTCCAAGCAGTGAATTAGTTAATGAATCAAGTAATGGTAAGAAAAATATGAGAAGTTTGAAAGATATTTATGATGATTTGGATGTTGGTTCAAATTTTTCATTGTTGGCATTTCAACCTTCTTCGCTTGAAGAAGCAATCAGAGATGAAAATTGGGTGCAAGCCATGGATGAAGAGATGAATTCAATTGAAAAGAATGATACATGGGATTTGGTTGATTTACCAAACGATAAAAATCTAATGGGTGTGAAGTGGGTGTACAAGACCAAAGTGAATGAGAAAGGTGAGATTGACAGATTTAAAGAAAGACTTGTAGCCAAAGGATTCTCGCAGCAATCGGGAATAGACTTTGGAGAAACATTTTCTCCGGTAGCCAGATTGGATACTATAAGAGCAGTTCTAGCAACAACAGCTCAGAACAAGTGGAAAGTATATCAGATGGATGTCAAATTAGCCTTCTTGAATGGAATTCTAGAAGAAGAAATTTATGTGCAGCAACCTCTAGGATATGAAGTTGAAGGTAAAGAAGATAAAGTTTACAGATTGAAGAAAGCGCTCTATGGACTGAAGCAAGCACCTAGAGCATGGTATAGCAGAATCAACAGTTACATGATTAAGAATGGATTTTGCAGAAGCAACATTGAACCTACCTTATACAAAAAGGTAAATGAGCATGGATAGATTTTGATAGTTTGCTTATATGTTGATGATATGATTTTTACAGGTGATCTTAAGATAGATGAATTTAAAGCAACCATGATGAAAGAATTTGAGATGACAGATCTAGGTCTCATGAAATATTTTCTTGGCATTGAAGTTGAGCAATCTGAAAAAGGAATTTTTATTTGCCAAAATAAGTATGCAAAAGATTTGTTGAAAAGATTCAGGATGGATAATTCCAAACCTGTACCTACACCAGTTGCAACAGGTACAAAGTTAAGTAAAGATGATGAAGGGGCAGATGTCAATCCAACTCTATTCAAAAGATTGGTTGGCAGCCTCATGTATCTCACAGTGACAAGACCAGATATTATGCAGGGAGTAAGTTTGATTTCCAGATTTATGGAGACTCCAAAAGGCACACATTGGAGTGTTGGAAAAAGAATTCTGAGATACATAGCAGGAACTAGAGATTATAGCATAATGTATGCAGGTACAAAAAAGAAAGAATTGATTGGATATACAGATAGTGATTTTGCAGGAAGTTTGGATGATCGGAAGAGCACATCTAGTTATGTTTTTGATCTCGGTTCACGGGTGATAGCATGGGCATCTAAGAAACAACCTATTGTGACACTATCATCAGCAGAAGCAGAATATGTAGCAGCAACTTCTGCAGCATGTCAAGCAGTATGGTTAAGAAGAGTATTGGATGGCCTCAAGCATAAACAGCAAGGATCAACAACGATATACTGTGGCAACACATCAGCAATTGCACTATCCAAGAACAATGTGTTTCATCAAAAGAGCAAGCATATTGATACTACATATCACTTTATTCGAGAACTTGTGAGCAATGGAGAAGTTCACTTGAAGCCTTGTAGAATGAGTGAACAATTGGCTGATATCTTTACAAAGCCATTAGCAGTAGATTTGTTTGAGTTTCACAAAAGAAACTTGGGAGTTGTAAGCCTAGCTGAGACATAGACCAGTAGGCATGTTTGAGTTGTCATCATTTATGTTTTAGTTTAGCTGTCATAATTAAGGGGGAGTGTTAAAATATATAATTAGTTCCCGCATGCAGAGTTAGACAAACAATTAAGTGAATCAGTTGAGTCGAGTTATAGATAGATTTGGTGAGTGAGTGAGAGAGTGAGTTAAGCAAGTTGATCAAGTTCTGTTATGTGAGAGTGTGTGCATGTCAATTTAGGTTAAATACCCTTCACTGGGTTCATTATATTCATTTTTGTGATTCAGAGTGATTGAGATTAATTGAAGAGCCGCAGCTCATTGTTTTGTGTGTGAAATACCTTTTTTATTGTGTGATTGAATCCTCTGGCTATCTAACACCGGAGGGAATCAAAAATCAAAAGTCTTTAAGATACCTGAATTTACTATCTACTGATTTAAAATGGCCCTTGAATGTCAAGCTGCCAGAAAAATTAGAACGAATAAGAATAGGGGAACTTCCTCGAGAGGTGCTTCAATCTGATTTTTCATCAACAGATCATTTACAGGGGACAAAGCTATGCCATTCTCTGGACGATTTGAGGACAGAGTTACTGCAGTTTCTAGGTGATTTGAGGCGATAAAAAGAGTTGAAAGAGTTGGTTTTGATACATTTCAGAGGTCAAGAGTGCATTTTATGGAAGGAAATTGCAGGGCCGAATATGGAAGTTTTGGTTATAAGAAATTGTCCAATCTCTACCTTTAGTTTTAAGAAACGGGCCATGCAGCTTGGCACTGTTTTAAGAGATTTCACTTTGAGTGACACAAAGATACCCAAGATACATATTCCTGGAGATTTTTTAGCCAGCCTTGAAACTCTTGATCTTTCACGAAATGGAGAGCTAAAGAAGGTTGAAAACTTTCCATTGACATTAGTAAGATTAAACCTGCAAGGATGCTCGCAATTGAAGACAATAACAAGACTTTCAAATATGGTAGACCTCAAAGTCCTCAAGGAAAATCAATGCTCTGTGTTGGAAACCTTAAAGGTTGAAGGTCTGACATCGTTGAAAGAGATTCAAGAGGAGGCGTGTTGGGAGCTGAAGAGCATACCGAGAGTGAGTCAATGGGATCAGTTGAAATGCCTCCGCATTTCAATAGACACTTGTGCTATCTGGAATGACATTTGAAATTTTTTGGTTAGTATTAATTATTACACAACCACGTATTCATTCATGGTTAGTCGTGTCTGTTGGAATATTAATTCCAACTGCCGTATGCATAGTAATACAGGACGGCGAAGTTATTCGTGAAGGGATAGAAAGACGGAAAAGTTAAGTCTGAATTAAATTTTTTGAAGGTCGGCGACAGCAAAGGCGATGCGTTGTTATCCACAATCATCACCTACATTGATGCTTCACCAACTGCATTCATCGCAAAGTCGGCGATGTTTTGAAAGGAGGCAGTAAAGTGCGCACAGGAGAAGTGGTTTCGGGGGTCTTCCATTGTGAGCCGCGAAGGGTGAACACAACCCCCCGGAGGAGGTGATGTCACTCACCTGCAGTCCCACCTCCTCTTCAATCAAAGCAGTTCCGGTAGGTAAAGAAAACCCATGGGAAGCTCCTCCAAACAGCCGATAAAAAAAACATAAAGGGATAAGGTTTTAAACCTTGGCAATAAAGTTTTGATTTAAGTTTTAAATCTGCGGCATGAAGTTTAATTTATGTTTTAACTATGGCTATATATAGTATAAATATGAGATATTTATAATATATATATATTATATTGTAAAGTTCCATATATATATGTCATGAGCATTAAAAAAAAATAGTGAGAGCATTGTTACTGCTATGTATTTGTTACTCTTTGCCCGAAGGCTGAAAACAAAGAAAAGACTAGAGAGATAGAAGAAGGAAATTCCTAAAGCGTTGTGTGTGCAACAACCAGTGAAGTTTCCGCTGTGAATCCAGAACTTTGTTCTGAAGAATTTTGTTTTGTAACAGAGTTTGATCAATGAAATAGAATTCTTTATTTCATCTCTCTGTGTCTGCAATTTAAATTTTTATTTTATCTCTATGTTGTAGAAGAGAAATTCCAACATGGTATTAGAGCTAGTCTAGGCGCTCAGTGAAAGAAGCAGAGATCGCTCTTCACTGCAGAAGTTGTAAGAAGTTTTTTTTTAAGCGGATTTCTCTAGCAGAGAAAGTTTCTGTTTGTTTTTTAAAACAAAGTCAAGGAAATTGTCTAGTTTTTTGTTTGGTTTGCATAGTTATGATGGCAGCAGTAGACACCATTCTGACAAATCCCCAACTTCCACAATTTAACGGGAAGAATCATGAATATTGGGCTATCACTATGAGAGCTCTGTTTGCCTCACAGGACATATGGGAGCTAGTTGAGAATGGCTACCCAGAACCAGCAGATGCAGCAGCGTTGGCTACTTTCACAACAACAAAAAGAGATTTGTTAAAAGATAATAGGAAGAAGGACTCCAAAGCCCTCTTCTATCTTTTTCAATCTGTACATGAGAGTATTTTCCCAAGGATTGCAGCAGCAACAAAGTCTAAAGAGGCATGGGATATTCTCAAGACAGCCTATCAAGGCATGGAGAAGGTGAAGACAACAAATTTACAAATGCTAAGGAGAGATTTTGAAACTCTCTGTATGAAAGAGTCTGAAAATATAGAATCATTCTTCACACAAGTTATTGGATTGGTTACCCATATAAGGTTTCATGTAGAGACGCTTAAAGTGTTAGTCATCAGTATTTTTCACTGGTTAGTGATGACTAGATCCATAGTTGAGTTTTCTAGAAGCTGATTTCCATATGTCAATTTGTCATCTAGAAAACCCTCATAAACTTTTTTTTCGCCCTCCTACTTTTCAGTCTGCCCATGTCAAAGTCAAAACTCATTAGCACTATCCTATCTAGCTTCAGCCCTACTGGTCTGCCCATCGGCTTTAAAAGGCAAATCCAAGTCTGTTTCAAAAGCCTCCCCTAAGTTAGGAAGTGGCGCTTTAAGGCATTTTACCCTTGGCAACCATCAAAAGGCCAAAAAACCTCCATCTGATACAGACCATTCATAACAGACCTCCCACTCTGCAAATCAAGTTGATCACAGCTCTAAGTCGCGCCACTTACACACCCCTAGGTCTCAGCACTGCATAAACCACAGTCTCAAGCTGATTATTAGGTGTTTCACAGGGTTTTATGGATTCTACAAAGACAGGAAATATAACTTCATCTCAGGAGAAAATTCTTGAATCTACATTTAGAAGAACAGCTGCTTCTCAATGTAAACATGAGCCTGAGATATATCTGCAAGACAGAGATTTACTCATCAAGACCTTGCAGCTTCCTTTCAGCATGAAAATCACAGTAAGAGAAAGACACCACTGTCACAGCAAACTGGTAATTTGTCATGGCCAAGAACCTCCTTCATTTACAAGCAGAGGGTTAGGGCGCCTCCTTCATCTACAAGCAGAGGGCACTGGCCAATATTGACTTTAAGGATTGCAAAAGCCCAGGTTTTCTTTTTACTGAACAGTGAAACAGTGACTCTAGGTTTTTCTGAGTATAAGTGATGATCATAACAGGGCTAGCGTCTGAAGTATGCAAGTTAAAGGGAAAACAGAGTTTTGGTATTATAAAGGAAGTCATTTGAAGTTTTCAAATCATATGAATTGTTAAAACCTTAGAGAGACATATCATTAGTGAAAACAACTCTAATCATAAGCAGTCTGCTGTTTCAACAAGACCAAATTGAAGAAATGTTGACAAATCATGTCATTACCCAGGCAGAAGAAAAGGTGGTTGTTTTTCAAAAGGGTGCTAACCTCCATAGTCACAGAGATTATCTTTTAAATGATCTGTCATAAATTGACCAAGGCAAATGGTGACATTTCAGTTCCCCTCAGCAAAGAGCAGTACAGTGAGACAGTGACACCTTGACTAGGGTTTTCCTGAAGCACAATAGTGATTGCAGGCAGAGGTAAAAGTATTAATGTTTTCAAGTTTTTTTGCTTATCATCATATCCAAGAAAAACTTTTGTCAGGCAGGCTTGTCCAACAATCTTCAGATACTTTGCCAAGTGAAGGGCCTCCTTCATTCATGAGCAGATGGCCAAGGCATTGACTGTTTTTAAAGACTGATTGGTCAAAAGATGCAGTGGAAAGCAGACAAAGAAGGAAAGAAAAAGTCATTACACAGGTAAAAAATGGTGTTTATGTTTCAAAAGGTATTGGTTTTCCTACTCATAGGGAAATGTCTTTCAAACTATACATCATAGTGGGCAAGAGACAATTTGAATATGCATGCTATTGTTACAAAAAGGGGCAGTTTCCTTAGGAGAAGAGGTCAAACAACACCTCACTGTCACATTCCAAGAAGTCTAAAAGAGTTCCTTTCAAGTAAACAGAGAAAGATAATATGAATGGATGCAACTAAAAAATGGCACTAATCATCAAAGGCAAAGGCTAAGTGCCACCGCTCCAAAAAGAGACATCTCCTCCTCTAAGTAGATAACAGTCAAAGTTTCAAAAGACATTTTATCCACAAAGTTGTGATCTGAGTTTTGAAAACTTTGAAATGCATGGAAAGAAAATCAGCAGGCAAGGGCAATTTGAGTTCTATCACCAAGAGACATCACCTTTTGAATTATTGTTCATCATGTCCAAAAAAGGGTCATTTGGCATATTGTCATTGTTTGGATGGTTTGAAACAAACACAGTTTTTCATTATTCAAAAGGATAGAGGTATTGTATGATATATTTTGAGCAGGGAAGTATTTTGAAAAAGGGGCGCCTTTCTTAAATCAAAAAACCATAACCAAATCCAAATAATGTCAGCAATGTGGGCACCTGCAATAGGGAAAAGGTTGAAGAAGCAAGTGGAGACAGAAACAGTCCAAACAAGTTAAAAATACAAACCCTACTTTTTCAAATAGCAAAGTAGTCTTCAGTATTTTCTTGGCAGTTTTAAAGAGGGGTTACTTTACATAATGAATATCACCAGCATTATTAACATAGTGGCAGAGATAGTCTGAAGGTCATTAGGTTATTTTTCAAATTTGAAGTTGCTGTGTTAAATGGTCACTAGAGAGTTCTTTTTGCATTTCAAATAAATGATAAAGGTGACCGTTGAAGAGTTTGAAATGACATAAGAGTAAATCGAAGAAGGAATTTTCATTTTCAAAGTTGCAAGCAAGTTTTCACAGCATCAAGCAAAGAAGTTTCGGGTCAAATTGCAGAAGTTTGCCATTTTTTTCACCGCGCGACGCACCTGGGAGAAATTTTGAACTGTCGTTCAATGGCTACGCGACGCGCCTATACGCGTGCACGACACGCCTGTACACGGCGCCCAGCCGACCCGACAGATCCACCCGACAGCTTGTGCGCGGTGTGTTTGCATTCAAACACGTCGCGCTTGATGTTTATACCTCCGACCTGCTTCAAACACCCCCAGAGCTGGACTAAACGCATTTATAAGCTTCTCCATCATACTCTCAAGAAGTGATTCGAGGTGTAAAAACTATGGTAAAACGCTAGATGTGTCATTTAAGGCACCTATAGGAAAGAATTTGTGCCGAAGAAGGAGCTGTGTGATTTCACTTTCATTAATCAAAGGACCAGGGATCCTATACCTTCAAAGCATCAAAGGGCAAAAGTTAACCCTATAGACCACAGAAGGGGCAGTTTTCCTGAATTTGCCACTTGACTGTTGTGTTCTTCAAGCTTACTTTGACAAGTTGATATTCAGATGGGGTAGAGGTTTGATCCGGATTTTATGCAGGAACGCAACAGAATACAGAAATAACCATGAACACAGAGATGCAGCGGAAATAATGCTTCATTTCATTAATATCAAATAACAGAAATATGCTTACAGGCATAATGGAAATAAAATAGCTAGGGTGCTGGTAGCGAATCTCTGAGAAGAGATGTGATAGCTACAGACCTCTGAACTGTGTTACAATGAGGCTCGATGGCCTATTTATTGTTGAGAAACAATGTAGAATCTGAAACGTCCAAAAACCTAACCGTAGGAGATGAGGCACCAAAACTGTGGGCGCCCGTTTGGGTAAATTGGTGGTTCAACTTTCCTGGGGGCATAACTTTGGCACCCGATCTCTGTTTTACGCGTTCAATAGCTCGTTAGAAAGATCTATCCGAGGACTTCAATTTTTGAAGAGCAACATTCTTCGTTTTCCCAAAAAATGTCGTTTAGGGCCTCAAAACGGCTCCGGAAGTTCAGGACCCGAAAAACTACTAAAAATACTAAGTTTTGT
>CM076570.1:171882330-172080595 GCA_034641835.2 Pinus albicaulis
CTCTGCTTGCAAAATTCTGTTTTTCAGTGGAAGAAATGACAACACTAGTTAGCCATTTATGAGGGAAATGGATGTAGCTCACCTAATTCTAATGTATGAACAAAAAATATAATGCAAAACAAATTCAAATGCAAAACCAATTCTTAGGGCCCACAATAGCCATGCTATACAAATCGTAAGGTCTCACAACATCCATGCTATACAAACCTGCAACCTCCAAAGGGTCGCAAAGCATGAACCCTCCAAGCCAAAGTGACACATCACACAGTTCAACAAAAAATGAAACATAAAACTTATATACGTCAAGAATTATAATGTGAAATTTTTTTACATAGATTCAATTCTAGCATGTCACAGACTCTCAGACATGCACGTGATAGTTCAAACTGCACAGTGCATGAGACCCTCGCTAATATCTATTTTAGTCACTAGGTTATGTGTATATTATAAGTTCTGTGTATATTATAGGTTTTGTGTATATTATAAGGATCAGAGTAGGCCATGCATCCTATAATCACCTAGGGAAGGTTCCAAACCAAATTGGAATATTTTACTCCCTGAACTGTATTAGAAATTCTTCTTGCAAATGGAATCAATTTGAAATTTGATGGATCCATTCCCAAGATGATGAAACAAATCCTTTGTCGAAAAAATGTTGCCAATAAAAGCATAAAAAAATCAAAGTTGCATGAGAAAGGGAAGGTTGAGGCCTGAAAGCACCATCATTTTTCATTTTTCAACATCATAAAAACATAAACAACATCATTTTTCACTTTCCTTTGCAAATTATAATAGGTTGAGGCCTGAAAGCACCTAACAGTAACATGCATTTGGAGAGCGTTAACATAGTGACAGTGACAACCTAGTATCAGTCATTTGGAGAAAATTAACATAGTGATAATGACAACCTAATATCAGGTGTTTGGAGAGCATTAACATAGTGACAGTGAGAACCTAATATCAGGAATTAGAGTTTACTATGTACTATAAATCTAATTTCAATGACAGAGGTGAAGGATAACATACTTAGAAATTTGCAGACGACAAGAGGACGAAGCCGCAACGATAAGACAAGCCAGTATATCGTTGAAGACATTGCGGAGGACGCAAACCAAATTCCCTGCAAACAAAAAAAAAATTATAATCACACAAAAAAATATCAAAAAAAATAATAATAATAAAAACAGAGCAACACCTCACCTTGTCGCTGCAGCACAACAGAGCAACACCTCACCTTGTCGTCGCAACGCAACAAAGAAACACCTCACAAACACATGCAAGATGGACAGACACGAGATGGACAGACGTGAGATGGACATAAAAATGCGAGATAGACAGACAGACGCGAGATGGTAATACGCCCGAAAGCTGTTAAGGTTTACGAGTGGATATATTTATAAGAACAATTTCAACTGGACTATTATTTCGGCCGAACTTTTGTTTCTGGTTTTCCCATCTCTGACCAAAAATATTTTTTCCCACGCCGCTAGTACGTTGTCAATGTAAACGGAAGAATGAGTTCAGCCGAACTAATTTTGAAAGTTCGGCTGAACTCTCGAACAGTTTGGCTGAACTTTTATAAATGTTCAGCCGCATTGTTGAGAAAAAAAGTGTTTCGCCCCCAATTCTTACAAAAGTGTAACCCAACTTTGTATTTTTACCCAGATGCCATTGTTGGGAATATCACAGCTCATCATCCTCCTACCCCAATTTCTCCAGCTGCTCATTCGCCTAGATTCCCTTGGATGGAAACAATTTTGAAACTCCATTGCAAAACTTGGGTTTAATGGTTTGGAGTATGTGAATTTTAGTTCTCAACAGCGGGTAATTCCACATGCTTTGACTATTCTTATGAAAATTCTTACTATTGAGGCCTTTTCTTTCTTGATTCCTTACTATTTTCTGTCTTGCATCTTTATGTTGGAACTTTTCCTCTGACTATATATACTTGGAGTGTTGACATCAGGATTGGCAACAGTTCATCGGAAAACACCACCCTAACAATCCCTTCTATGGCCTTCTACCATAATTTAATGGAGCTATCAGGTAAAACCTCTTAATCAATTTTTGTTGTTTATATTCATCTCAGTTTAGAGTATTGATTCTACGAGATTCTAATCGGAGGGTTTTCCTCTACGTCTGCAAACCACCAAGAAAGCAAAGGGCCTTTTTCAGGTAACTGATTTTCCTATGTTTTTCAAATTCTCCTTTCTATTTTTCACTCCACACGATTTTAGTCATATTCCTAATCTTGTTTCTCTTTTTCTTTCTTAAGTGTTTTGATAGGTAAGACTCCTATTTCTTTCTTTGGTGTTTCGATTTTGTGGAAGGTTTGACGACTAATCAGGTTCGGTCTTACTCACACTCTACCCTTTTTGTTTTAGGTGCAACAACTAACAACAGGTAAAGTTCCTATCAAGGTTCATTATTATTTCCAGGTTTTCACTGAGGAATTCCACTACAATCTTTGATCTAGGTCCCAAGGTTTTCTGGAACACGTGTGTCTTAAGAACTACATTGTAATACTTACTTACAGTCGTTCGGCCCTCAGTGTTTAAGTTTATATTTTTGCCTAAGTTAAGTTTTACTCTATTACAGTCCTCAAAATAGTATTAACTTTGTTTATAATGGCAATATGAATGGATAATCCAAGCTCTAGGTTCTAAGATAATGTTGAATCCAGCCTTTGAATCTTGTTCTTGTTATTGTCTGAGTTAATTGGTAATTGTGACTCTGAATATTTCCAAGGTCTTAGTCTTATATATATGATGAATTTTGTTTTAAATATGAATGAAATTTTGTCCATTTTTTTTTTCTTAATTTGTGCTCACTGTGTTACATTAATTAAATATGTATTCTTGTTTTCCCAAATCATGTATAATATCATTGGTTAAGCATGTATAATGCATTATCTGTACTTGGTGGTAGGCTTATACATACAATTTTTTTGTAGCTATTTTCCAAGTTATGTCATAGGACTTTTGTAATGAATTTTTTGGTATAACTGGAGGATTTATGATTTTAAATTTTCCCTCAACAAACTCACATATTTGGCCTATTTTCCTTTGCATTTCCATTGTAATTTATGGAGTTTATGGTTCTAGCAAGCCTTATTAACACTTCTTCCACAAATATTTGCAGTATATATATTTGCATATATGGGTCAACGGGTACTATAAGTCTTCAATATACTTCTTATTATTTACATATCTTATTCAAGAATAATTCAAGAATAATTCCTTGTTTTGGGTTGTTTTCTCTTAGTACATTGTGGTAGCCTAGGTATTGTTAGACTTTGTAAAATTTATTGTTATAGTGTCACTTATACTTAATACAGTTGTGGGTTTTTGTTGCATTTTCTTTAGTCAAATATTTTTACTAGTGGTACAAGGGTAGGTGGGACCTGGCTACTTACTAGGACCCACCATCCGCCTTGCACAACACTTAGTTATATTTTTAAACAATAATTAGGATTGATCTAGGTTGTACTTCTGGTTCAACTGTAGGATCTAACACGTTTCTACAAAATGTCCATAATTGATGATATTTTCCAACATACTTGAGCCATATTATCACATCATATTTTCTATCATTCCTCATACAAATATTTAACAACTTTTATCAAGCTAACATTAGGGTATTGATAAACATTCTCATTTCATTATCTTACCAAAATTCAAAAAATTATAATAATAGATCATTGATAACAGTTGAAGTTCCCATGAATGTTTACTATTTCAAATAACAGTTTTGGTTCTAGAACATAACAGTATAGACTTAAAAAAAAAATAGCAGTAAGAGTACTTATCTGTTAAGGTCAATTTGTCAAGGAATTCACCACAGAGAAAAACCACTCCTCCCAACCAATGAGAATGGAAATCACGTCCAATGCTCCCCCTGAACCAATTTGTCACTCTCGGTATAGTTTCTTGATAGTGACCTCACAAGGTCTATTCAAAGGTATCAAGATTGTACAAGTCCATCCAAAGAACTCACAGACTCACAAGTTTGTTTTAGGGATCTCATTAGCTCCAACCAGCTCAATAATTCCCTAATTGGCAGTGTCCTGCCTTCCTACAACAACCTTCTGGGTCAGGTTCATAAGCTTACAAATTTATTCTCTTCCCTTGGACCTCCTCCAACCAGGTACCAAGTTTTCAAGGTTTCCTCAGATTTTCTCTCCCCTCACCCTCTTGGCTCCCTTGTCCCAACTAATATTAATTATCTCTAGGGAGTGGAATAATTGTCTTCCTGTCTGTTGAGTGAAAATTTTCATTTAGTGTCTTTTCCTGTGAATTCCAAGACTTGTCATAACCTTTTAAAATAATTTAAAATAAAACTTTTTAACATTAAAGTTTTCCACTAGGATTTTCACTTATCCCATGATGTACCAAGTTTGTGCATTAAAAGTAAATTAAATATTTAATTTTCAATAATGGGTGTTACATATTCCCCCACTTGAGCGAAACACCATCCTCAGTGTTTTCTTAACCCTCAAACAGGATGGAGTATGCCTTGCACATAAAATTTTCATTATCTCGAGTAGCATATTCTGGATGAAATGCATCCACTGCATTTTAATATGAGAAATGGCTTGCTTCTACAGCATAATTTCTCTTAAAATACAAGTATTCAGAGGCTCCACTAGAATTATCTTGTCTGGTTCATCCTACGTTCAAAATTGTTTTCATTTATCATTATTTAAGTAGCATATATATATATATATATATATATATATATATATATATATATATATATATATAATCATTTCAACTTTATTAGTTGTCATTTATGTATTCAAAAAGGGTCTTTAGTATGCATCACAACCCAACCAGGGTTAGAAACTTGCACTCATTAAGGGTTAGCAACATCATTATAAGCCCATCAACAATAACAATAACTCATTCTTAATAACCAAAGGGCTAAGTAAATTGATAAGAACCCAACCTTGTGGTTCCACTATAAATTTCAAATTATGGGAGTACCAATTCCATTGGCACTATGTACTTAGTGGTGGTAACATTTTAGAAACCATTTATTGTTTTTATATTTTATGATAAATTGCAATTAGTGTATTATCATACTGGGTAGTACCATTTATAATTGTATCTTAATTTCAAATTATACATATGCATTAGTTATGCATGGATTAAAGTTTAGGATAACTTTGTTTTCTTGCCATGTTCATGGTTGTCTACTTTTTCAAGTAAAATTACATATACCCGTCTTGGTTGATTTTCTTTGTGAAAAATCAAAAATCCAGATTGCTACATTTCTTCAGTGTGACACTTTTTCATCCTGCATTTCAGGTTGATGAAGGCTATACATGGTTTTTTCATATGTATAATTGTGGGGTTTCTTCCCCTTGTACCCATTTTCACATTGAATTAGCTCGCAAAAACTAGGTTTTTTCACATCATAATATCTTGCAATTCCTCCTAAGTTTCTCTAGGTAATGTCATATTTCTTGTGTTTTAGTGAGTCCTCTTCAAGTGACGTTGATGGATATATATATAGGCTTCTTGACACATCCTTTTAGGTTGACTTGAAGTGTCCATAGGCCAACTTGTTTCTTCATGAATCCGACTTGATGCTTACACATTTTACATGATCTTGGAGGGTCGTTTGACTCTAATTTGACTCAAATAAATTATGTTTACAATATGTAACATGTCCAAGAAGGGTATTTCATACATGAAAATTACATTATTGACTTTATGAAAAACATAGAAGCACTTAATGGGTGCTTGATCTATAAAATAAATTCTCTTGAGCATGAAACTCATTCTTCAAGACTCACAATAATAAATTTATTTTTCTATTTTCATTAAATATATAAAATCATAATTACATATTTCATTATGAATACCAAAACTAGTTACATATTTCATCACTCCCTCTTAACTAAGGAGGTATTCATAATTTATACAAGTTACTTGGACATTATCAATATGAAGAATTATCATAAAAAAATTTGGATTGGTAATCCATTTGTACAGAATCATATCATCAAGAATTTTCACATAGCAATACCTTGACTAACATCTCTATCTCTCCATAAGATCAGAGCACAATTTTGGCAAGACCACTGATTTATAGACACCATCATCATTGTCTCTCAAGGAGCATGCCTCACTAGGGTGTTCACAAGATATTTCCTTCTAGGACTATTCTTATCTTGGATTCCCAGTCCTCAAATAATATCGGTCCGCTACGACTACTCTTATCTTGGATTCCCTACCACATCCTCAAAGAGTATCAAAACCTATATGCTTACCCAATCCTCCATTATTTCTTTCCAAGTAAATAAAATAATGATGTGTCTATCTATCCCTCTCAACTAGGGAGGATATAGCCATTACTATGAATAAATGTACCCATTCCTATAAAAGGAATGTACCCAACCTCCCTCTCAATCAGGGACATGTTTCCCAAGTTTCTCCTTAATCGGAAACTTGCTTCCAAACTCCCTCTTAACTAGGGACCTATTTCCAATAGCAGACTTTTCTTTATTGGTGGATACCATGGGGCCTTCAGTTGCTTGTAGCACTCCTCCATTCGATGTCATGAATTTCATTTTAGTATTATGGATTCTTCATCTTTTGAGACTTCTCTATAGGGAATCGACCATCCATTAGTTTCCTTCTCGAACCATGTCAGAAATTTAATCCTTCCTTTCATTGGAGAGTGATTCATTAGACCATATCTATATTTTCCTCATACAACTACCTTTTCCACTCCATGTATCATTTAAGATCTTCCATCCCTCCACATTGTTATTAGATGTAGATGACATCCACACCTTTATTTAGGTAGCCTTGTATCAACCATCCATATATTGTTCAAAAATAAAAAAATGAACATCAAATTAAAGTTACCTTTCATGATGGCCCTTCATCATGACATATGCTTGTTTCGACATCATCATCCTACATACATATTGACACATCTCCTAGATATTCAATTGTCAAATGTCTTCTTTCTTTCCATCCTTTCCCAAAGTCTTCATATCTTTCCTATGGAGATATCATAGTCAAACCTTCTAGGCCTCGAATGTTTATATCCTTGTCTATGTGATCATAGTTGCATCTTTCATGATCTCTTCTTTCCTTTTTTTGTCACATATTGTTCCCCAGAAACTTATATTTCCTTCATCCTTGTCATCCACCTTGTATTCAATACAAGAAAAACTCATGGTCCAAAGATGAATCCTAGCGATCCAGTTGAAGATTCTGAGGTTGAGCCAACTTTAATGAAAGGTAGAATGAGGCGAAGGCCAAATACCTTGCGGAGGTAAGTGAAAAGATTATGTTGATTTCATATAAACAATATGTGAAGCATGCCTTCATGAATTTTTCCAACGAAAGATATCCCTCATGAGGTAGATTATTTATCCCTGTTATTTTCAACAATTTTTACTAGGTTGCTTATTCACTAATTGGGCTTGAAAAATTGACCTTCTCTTACTAGATTTTGGCCTCCTATGGTAGCTATAATATCTTGGTCTAGATTTCAACAAGGAGATGCCCTAACCCTTCACATGTGTCAGATTTTTGATCTAAAACCGAACCAAAAAATTAAGTTATTCCTTCTCCTCCCTTCTCTAGAATATGAGGCTTCTTTTTTTCCTTTGATCAAACTTCCTTGTGCTTGAGTGATTCCTCTTCAAATGAGGTCGATGGCTCTATATATAAGCTTCTTGACACATCCTTTTACGCTGACTTGAAGTGTCCTTAGGAATAATTGTTGCTTCATGAAGAAAACTTGATGCTTGCACATTTGACATCGTCTTGGAGGGTATTTTAACTCTAATTTGACTCAAATAAATTATTTTTACAATTCCTAAGAAGGGTATTTCATACATGACAATGACATTCTTGACTTTATTAAAAACCTAGAAGCACTCAATTGGTGCTTGACGTATAAAATAAATTATCTTGGGCACGAAACCCATGCCCCAAGACTCACAATAATAAATTTATTTTTCTATTTACATTAAATACATAAAATAATAATTACATATGTCATTATGAAGACCGAACCTAGTTACATATTTCAACACAATGACCCCTAACAACCATTTCAAACATACATAGATATTTATATATATTTTTCCCTTCATGACTGCAATACCCAAGTATATGTGAAATTCTAAGCCAGAGTTAAAAGAATAGCCTTTTTCCATTTATTGTCCTTCATCTCTATGGACTCGACCAACCTACCTATTTTTCACATTACTGATCCCACTCTCATTATCCATGTTTGCACGAACTATCATTTTACAAATATTTCCGGCACTATTTTTTTGTCTTCTTCTTTTCTGCTTCAGGATATCATTATCTCTATCACTTTTAATTTTATAGTCTCAAATTTTTTCATTCATTTGTGATTTCAATAATTATTATGATATTTATCCTAGCTTACCAACACTATGTGGGTTTTCGATAGAGATTTCTTTTAAATTGGAACTTCTTCTAGAACACACAATTATATATTTTCACATAGTTCTTTTCCTTAAGAATGTCACTAGCTATGTCTATGCCATCATCCTTTAAGTTATTTCGATGTGCGGAACTGAATTTTTAGACTAGGAATACATCAATTTCACATAATCCACATTCAAGGAGATCACTGAATATCCCTTTAAATTTTATTTTATTTTTGTCCAGTCTCTTTTCTTGGGGAATATATGAATAATTTTAACTTTTATCAGTCTTGAGGGTCAAACCTGCTCCTGATAGCTATGGGAGTTTAATCACAGTCATAGTTACAATACTTAACATAATTATTCTCCCATTATGTTGCTAGTATATATATATATATATATATATATATATATATATATATATATATATATATATATATATATATATATATATATATATATATATGTAGACATTCTGTATTTCAAGTTCAGTTGTAACACAAATTGTCATTTGGTTCCTTTTGCATTGTGTTATATTTTATTCTATGTGATATGGATTTTTCCCTTTTACGTTCGTAAGTGTACTGACTATGTTACACTCATTATGTTACTCTAATGTAATTATTTTCTTCCATATCAATTCACAACATATTACTCAATTCATTCACAACAGGTTATTTTACTAACATGTAAGGTCCTGTGAGTAGCAAATTTATCCCAATTGAGAATAACTAATTGTATTATTATACCATTCACATAGTAATAATACTTGCTTCCACCATCTCATTTCTATTTTTATTCTAATTTAATTTTTTTCATTTTCAAGGAATATTTCCTTACCTTATCCCCATGATGGCTTGCAACCATAGATTTTTCATTTAATTACAGTCATAATTCATAATAGGAATAGGCCAAAACCAAACATTACTAATTATTTCACCTCACGAACTTCGCAGCAGATATGATCCTTGTCCTTTGTTGAAGTGGACCCAGTCTTTCCTGAATTAATTATTTGTCAATTGTTTAATTCATCTTTTTTTTCTTTGTCTCATCCTTTTCTTTCTGATATTTCCCAAGTAGGCCATTGAAGCATACTTAAATTCAGCAAAAGATCATAGGAGATTTACATCACCAATTTTACACATGATTTTCTCTTAACTCTCTTCTTGTGTTTACATCCCCCTCTATTTGGCACATTATTGATTAAGATGTTATTGTAGTTGCTACAACCCCGTCAAAAATTCTTGCCTATACCCAATTTTAGAGCCTTCCTTGGTCTTTTTCGTTGTTGTCGCAAACTTTGAAACTAGTTTCTTTTGTTTCCTGAGAGTGTTGTATTCCCTTTTGACAATTGGGAAAAGTGTCATATTTTGGCATGCTGGTTGTCACATTGTATGTATGAGCATGTTCTAGTGGTTGCAAGAGGTCACCTTTGTGCAAATGAGTGGTTCTAACCTTGTAAGTACCCATCACACTCATTTACAAAGTTTTGAACAATGTCGCACAAGGGTCTTCATGGTCATCGCAAAGTGTACCTTTGTTGTCACACTTGTCATAACTAGTCGTAAAGTTGTCGCATGAAGGGAAATGCTTTTTTTTTAAGTCATGGATGATCTATGTTTATTGAGGCTTAAAATTATTCTATGTGTGTGAACACAGCCGAAGTTTCGTCATTGATCTAACTGATCCCACATTTAGCCATTTTTGGAAAAACTTCCTGACCAAGAAACCTAGCTTCACCTAGCCTTCTCTGAGCTAAAAAATGTGTAGTCTCGGTCCTCTGGTTATGACCTTTCTACTTGGCACTGCACAGTGTGAAGTTCCTACCTCCTAGGACTACTTCATTACGCATTTTTTGTGACGAAGCCTCAACCTTGACCTCTAGAATTGCACAGTTATGTCCCCCAGCCCAGCTTTAACTGTGCACTTCACAACCAAATCCTCAAGATCATTCCCTAAGCCCTTGAGCTGCATATTAGTCCAACTTCCTTTGACATCTAGAACTGCATAGTAAGATCTCCCAGTGTCCATCCCCTTAGTAGTATTGTTCCTCTGCCCTACTTAAACTATGCACTATGTGTCTTAAGGCTCAAGCTTTCCCCTTGCCTTCATAAATTGTGCAACTGCACAGTCACTGAGCCACTCTTCCCAGCCTCTCACTTGTTTCGGGCTTAGTTTATGGATCAAAACACATCATCTTAGGCTAGTGTTTTTCATATTTATGTCATCTCTTCATGAGTGAATTTCAGGAACAGGTACTCTATCATGTCATGAAAATATGATGAAGAAGGAAAAGAAGGAGGGAAGCATGCTCAAAGACACTATTGCAGCTAAACTTACAATTTGATCAATCAGGAGAAAGCGAAGGGACACTAGTATGTGACCATTATCCAAGAGTTGAGATCATTGAAGACTCCTTATCGCCAAGGCATGCGGAGGTTAAAAAGAAAGCCTCTTAACAAAGACACTCAACTCTCAATAGTAGCAGTGGCTTGACATTGCCATACCATCAAGCAGTCCATGTCAGCAATGTCAGGACATGTCATGTCATGATTGGTTATATGCCACATCACTCTTTTGGATCATGTATATTGTATTCAAAAGGTATTGTAAAGTGGAAGTCCAAAAGGAAACACATAGAATGTAAAGAGACATGTAAAGTGAAAATTCATAGGAATTCAAAAATTCATGAGGGTAGTAAAAGAGTCGCCCTTGGTTATATATACTCCCTCATTGTATGAGCAAATGAATTTTCACCTTGGCTCCACCAGCAAAGCATTAGAGAGATAAGCTAGTTCTTTTATGGAGCAAGGAGTGGCTCCAATGCTCCACTATTTGAGCTAGTGATGTTTATTTTATATATGTGCCTTGGAACTTTTACTTAATAACAGAAGCCTTCAATCTCATCATATTCTTATGAATGTTTGTAAGACTATTCTGCGGATTTTTGTATTTCATGTTGACTTTCATATGTGCTAAGATAGTTCATTAGGGGAATTTTGAGGTCTAAAATAGGCATCCTAAGGAAAATGTACAATCAAAATTCACTTTATGAAAACCAATCACATTTTAGGGGATAAAATCATCCATAATGGTTGAGGTGGCATTGCTTGAGTTAAAGGTACTTACTTGTTAAATTTTCAATGGTGGATAAAAACTCATGGTTAACCATGGTAGTGCTCTAAGTACTTTTAAAGTCAAAGTAAAGTACTCATAATAAATGTCATTTCACACTTTTTGAATCAAAATATATTATTTTCATTTCATATTTCTTGAAAGAAACAATGCATATATCTATACATTTATTATATTATATTATTTTATTTTATTTTTTTATAGTACATTAATTACATGTTATTATACAATTTAAATAATATAAATTTTAATTAATAGCATATAATATAATTAAGAATTTATAGATTTATATTTATATTTTATTTGAAGTTATTTAAGTACAAAGGACAAATGCATTAGTTGTTCAATGATAATGATTTTTTCTTGAAAAGCTCATTCTTATTTATAGTCACATCAATACAATTTTTTTATTAATTTTATTTTGGTACAACACAAGCAAAGAAAATCCTAAAAATCATATGATAAACACTGTACATACATATTTAGAGTTGTTCATTTTGTTTAATGCTAGTGGTTTAATGATGTAGATAGCAAACTAGTAGATGTAGAAGATGTTCCATAGATCCATAATTGTTTTAGAGAAGTTATAGCAAAAGAAAAGATGAATATACCTAGCTCATCAAAACTGCAATCAGAGGAAGCATTGAAAAATTCAGAACATCAATCAGAGGAAGCATTGAAAAATTCAGAACATCAATCAGAGGAAGTAGTGAAAGATCCAGAACAGCCAGTGGATAAAGTGGAAGAAATTCCGGAAAAGCATGAAGAGACATTTCAGAAAATTGAGCCAAAACAGAAATCAAAGTTTCAACATTTGGAGGATGAGAATGGTTTATGGTCCATGGACTTTGATGGTGCCCTAGGGAAAGATGGGGCAAGCATTGGAATCTAGGACTGCAGCCCTTTTCATCAGCAGAATAAGGTCCCTACAAATGTTAGATTGTGCTCTTATAAACTAGCTTTTGATTGCACTAACAATGAAGTTGAGTATGAAGCACTGATTACTGACTTAAAGATCTTGAAGAAACTGGGTGCAATAAGGATTGTTGTGTATGGTGATTCAAAACTTGTGATCAAGCAAGTTAAATGTGAATATCAAGCTAACCATCCTCAAATGAGACAATATAGGAATGTTGTACTTGATATTTTGAAAATGTTCAGGAGTGTATACTTACAGTGGTACCAAGGAATAAAAATATCTTGGCAGATTCATTGGCTAAAGCTAAAAGAAATTTCAAAATCCCCATCTTTTCAAACAGAAAATTTGAGATTCATGTGAAGCATTAGCCCACTATTCCCAATAACTTGCAATAGTGGCAAGTTTTCTGAGATGATAAGCAGATACGTAACTTTCTCCAAGGTGAAGAAGAATTTGAGAATTTTTCTATAGATCAAATTTATAATAAACATGACTAGGATATAGAAGCAACTCAAATGGATATACTAAAGCTGAAAGATAATAATATTCCAAAATGTATCATAACTTTGGAAGAATTGTTTGACCAAGATGATGTAGTAATGAAGCCTACATTGATGCCTATGGAAAAGGGTGTTGAAGATGTAAATATTGGGACAGTCGACAAACAAAATATGTTTAAACTATCTAAGTCCTTATCTCCCGAGGTAAAGGTTGAATACGTTAAATTAATTTCTGAATTTTTTGATATTTTCGCATGGGAATATGCAAATTTAAAGGTGTATGACAAGAAAATCATTCATCACACTATTATGATCAAGTCTGATCAAAAGCCCTATCCGAAAAAGTTGAGAAGGAAAAATCTCAGATTGTTGCCATCAATTGAAAAAGAGGTAAACAAACTTTTCAAGTCTGGTATTATTGTCCTGATTAGATTCTCTAATTGGATTTCAAATTTGGTCCCAGTAAGAAAAAAGACTGGAAAAATCTGGCTCTGCATAGATTTCAGAAACTTGAACAAAGTGTCCCTCAAGGAAAATTATCCACTCCCAAAGATGGACCATATACTTCAAAGTGTTTTTGGTTCTTCTCGGATGTCACTGTTGGATGGCTATTCAGGCTAGAACCAAATTTTGGTGCATGAAAATGATCAGGACAATAAAGCATTTACTACACCTTGGGGCACATTCAAATACGCCAAAATTCCATTTGGTTTGAAAAATGCAGGGGCCACATTCCAGCAAGCCATGGACATAGCATTCGCTAATGAAAAATATGTTTTCTTGGTTGATGACTTGACAGTGTTTTCACATTCTGATGATGAACATTTTCACCATTTGAGAATTTTTTTCGAGAGATGCAGGAAGTTCAAAATATCTCTCAACCCAGAGAAAATAGTTTTCTCCATGGAGGAGGGAAAACTCCTTGGTCATATCATCTCCAAGGATGGGATTCGGATTGACCCTTATCGTGTTCAAGTAATTCAAAAGGTTGATTTCCCTCATAGAAAAAAGGAAGTACAAGCATTAAATGGTAAGATAAATTTCTTACGAAGGTTCATTCCTAATTTAGCGCAGCATCTTAGAGAATTTACAAATATGTTAAAGAAAGATAGTGATGTGAAATGGTCTGAAGATGCCCAGAAATATTTCCATTCAGTTAAGTTTTCCTTGACTACTGCCCCGGTTTTGATAAGTTCTGATTATACTAGTGATTTCATAATATTTTCATTTGCTTCTTAGCACACTATGGCAACAGTCTTGATGCAGAAAAGGGATAAAATAGAGCTACCAATTGCATTTTTCATTCGCAATATCAGAGATGTATCCCTTGGCCACAACATCATAGAGAAACAAGCTCTAGATTTGGTTAAAGAGCTGAAATATTTCAGAGTTTACATATTACATTCACACGCTCTTTCCTATGTACCTAATGCAGCTATGAAAAAATTTCTCATGCAGACAGACCCATAAGGTAGGAGAGGAAGATGGATAGCAAATTTATTGGAGTATGACCTTGAGATCAAGCCCACCAAGCTGATCAAAGGTCAGGGCTTAGCCAAGCTCATGGCAGAGTCAAATATTCATGCTCTTAACATCAACTTGATTTTAGCCTTATCTGAAAATGAAGAAGAATTGAATCTCATTCAAGTATCCGATATCTTTTTGTCATCTCCTTGATATTCTGATATTTTTTATGTTTTTTAACACCTAAACCCTCCTATAGAAATGACTAAGAGTCAAGGCAGGTCTTTGAAACTCAAAGCTTCAAAATATTGCATACTGGAAAATGCACTTTACTAAAAGGATCTCAGAGGTGTGTTACTAAACTGTTTGGTAAAAGAAGAATCTAAGGAAGTGATGAATGACTTCCACAAAGGAGATTGTGGGGGCCACCTTTATTGGAATACCACGGTCAATAAAATATTGAGATCGGGATATTATTGGCCGAAACTTTTTGTAGAAGTTTACAAAGAAGTAATGAGACGCCATGAATGTCAAGTTTTTCAGGGTAAGAGAAAGCTTCTCCAGTTACCACTCCAACATATTTCAGTACATGCACCATTTCAGCATTGGGGCCTAGATTTCATAGGCGAGATTCACCCAGCATCATCTGCACAGCACAAGTGGATATTGATAACCACAAATTACTTTACAAAGTGGATTGAAGTGATCTCGACCAGGCAAGAAACAAATTCTGTCATCATTCAGTTTTTAGAAACTAATATTTTGCCCCTTTTTGGTTGTCCTACTAAGATTATCATAGATAACGCGATAGAATTTAATTCTAAGAAGATGAATAAGTTTTGTGACAGATATAGCATTAAGTTGGGACACTCTACAGCCTACTACCCACAAGGTAATGGATTGGCATAGTCCTCTAATAAATCCTTGATCACTATTGGTGATCCCTAGTATTGCACCAAGAGTGTTGCAACTCCCATGGGTTTCCCTACTTTACTTTATCAACCTAAAGTTTGTAAAAAATTGGAGGTGACAGTGATATATACACAGCATATGCATTATGTTCATGTCATCCTATTCCGCTCTACAAAATGGTGCTACTTCTATGGGTTCTTAGTGAATTTTGTCACACTTAAATGAAACTAAACTAAATTGAAGAAAGGAAATGATACAAGGAAACTAAATTATATTGCTGAAAGGAAATAAAGGAAATGAGACTAATTTAATTTTCATAAAGGGAAATGACTGGAAAGAAATTAAAATATATTGCTGAAAATAAATGACAGGAAGGAAACTAAACTAAATTGCTGAAAGGAAATGACATAAAGGAAACTAATTTAAACCAAAATTAACTTGTCCAAACAGCTAAATGCACTCTACTTATCCTCTGGTCTATCTATCATGCTTCTATCCATGCAGCTAAGCTATCCATGACTTAATTCTAATTGAAAAAGAGTTGATTTGCAATTTGGAGGAAAATAAATGGCTAAAGAGGCTAATGGAGGGCTTAACACATGAAATGAGGCTTAGAAGTGGAAAGAGGGGGTTTAAAACTTTATTAGAATTTTATTATAGTGTAAAAAGGCTTTGGAGCAGAATAATTTGAAAAGTGTGATGACGGAGATGCGATAGAGCAAAATTTGCGATATGCGATATGCGATATCGCAATTCCAATATTGCAAAATTAAAGGGATAGCGGAAGTATTTTTCGGAAGCGGGAGAGAAATGCGAAGTGTGATGACGTAAGAACTGCAAATTGCGAAGTACAACGGGAAAAAATTTACAACATGCAAAATGCGATATCGCAATCGGCAGAAAGAGCAATAAGTATTAATGAAAACCAACTAAACAATGCGAACTGCGAAATGTGACAGGTGATGTGACGATGGGACCGTTGGTAGAGCGTGATCACAATATCATAATCTACAGTTGGAGTGGTAAGTGTTAAATGGAAAATGGAAAACGATGCGAAGTGTGATGTGTGATGCGGCAGAGTTATCGCATCAGTGAAACGAGTGGTAATTGTTAAAATAAAAAGGGAAAATGGTGTGATTTGTGATTTTCGATTTCGCAATATTGCAATTGGCGAAAACAAAAGGTAAGTGTAAAGGAAAAAAAGGTAAACCATGCAATTTGCAATTTGTGATTTTGCAATATCATAATTGGAAAGAAACAAGCGGTAAGTGCAAAGGAAAAAAGGTAAAAGTTGCGAAATACGATTTCGATGTGGTAAAAACTGTGATCTGTGATATCGCAATCGGACAAGGAGAGTGGTAAGTCTTCAAGGAAAAAGGTAAAAGTTGCGAAGTGTGATTTTGCAAAAAGGAAAAGTACGGTAGCGGGATAACCAAGGAGAAAAGGTGGAGGTCGATTTTTTTATGCTTTTGAATGGTTTTTAAGTTAGAAAGGGTTATGATAGCGGCGCAAAGAGAAATGAAGGAATAGAAGCGTAACAAAGGTGGTTTGAAGCATAAGACAAAGATGGAAAATGAACTTCTCTGGAACTTTTGATGTTGATTCCTACAACAAAACCTGCAGATTCATGCACCGAAATAACAAAAAATAATGCGAGATAAAACAGTGAACATAAATCAATTTTTTTGGCTTGTGGGAAATTCAACCCTGCTTGAACTCTTTGGAAGAGATGAGAGGAGAAGTATTGACCACAACGTTTTGGTTTTTCTCCTCTATTGTATTACTCACAAGAAAATGAAAACTACAGCAGCATACTGAAATAAAAACTAAACAGCAATTAAACTATTGAAAAGAAGAACTAATTGAATGATAGAAAGAAAACTAGCTAAATGGTAGAAAGGAAAGAATGAAAAAAGTAGAGAAGTTGAGGCACATGGGTTGGGCCCTAACCCACGAGCCGAGCTCTCTGGAATTAAATCATTAAAATGGAGTATGTCTACTCATTACATTAAAATACAGTCTTATTACATCCCAAAGGTCTTAAACAGCAAAATCCTAATAGCTTGCAGCAAAATTTTTGAATGGAATCAAATCCCCTAGAATTGTCTAACATTGAATAACTCTTCCTAGCTCCAGCTCTGCTCTATTTATTCTATAGGGAAGCTACCAAAATCTGCCTAATAATAGGTAATGAGTCCACTTGACTCCAAGTGAAGTATGGATTGAGTGCACTTGGTCTTGAGTTGCTTGGATGCCTCTAGAATTCGAATTGCTGGAGGGTATCTCATGAGGATCGTTTGGTTGCCTTTGAGGGTGGAAAACCCCCTTGAATCTCTCCAATATTTCTCCCTAATTTCCTGATATTCTTCACTCTTGATCTTCCAATCGCAGGAAGCAAGTCCCTAAATTATCTCCTTCTCCAAATCTGCATAATCTGCCAAATATTCTCACATTATTCTACAAAAATAACCAATATTAGGCACAAATATGCAATTACCTTTAAACCTTACTAAGAAAATATTAAAGCGTAAGAAAACATTGTTAAGTGTAGAAGGAGATATTTAATATATCTTTTCATGTGCATAAGGAAGGTAGATGGGCTTAAGAAAGGTTATATGGGCCTTATTTTATATCCAATTTAGAGGCCCATCAAGTATCATTAAGAAGATATTAGAGGCGAATAAAAAGAATTGGCATAAGAAGTTGATAAATGCATTGTGGGTAGATCGGGCAAGTAATAAGACGTCTATTTGTATCTCTCCTTTTCAAGTTGTATATGGTTTCGATATTGTGTTTCCTTCATCATTAGCAGTGCCGGTAATGAAATTGCGGCAAGAATCACGGACTGAGGAAAATAACATACAACACAGTATTAATCAAATGATACACCTTCAAAGTATTTCAGAATACGTCAAAACTTCATGACAGGATAAAGAATATCTATGGCCGGAAAACTAAGACAACTTCGAGATAAGAGATGTGGTACTCCACTGGAATGCCAGAAATGAAGAGAAGGGTAAGCATGGAAAATTTGAGAATTTATGGAAAGGGCCATATCATATTTCAACTTGTCGAGGATGGAACGCTCATTTTCTAGAGGAAATGAATGGACAGGAGTGTTTAGGAGGACCAGTTAATGGTAGGATCCTCAAACACTATATTTTCTTAAACAAAATTCTCGATCATTTTTCCATTTCATTGTAAATATCACTTACATTTTCTATAAGTGTGAAGTAGAGAATCACTGGAGTTCAAAGCCCAAAGTGAAGGCCATGGAGCTTCACTGATTTAATGTCATTTTCAAAAGTTTAGTTTTCAGTCAATTAAGTGAGTATTGAGTCAATTTTCAGTCATTTGAGTTTGTATTGAGTTAGTCTATTTTTCTGAGTTATTAGCTTTCGATGATGTTATTGTTTGAGTTTTGACCGTATTGGCCCAATGGAAGAGGCACTAATCTGCAAATCCTAAGTTATGTGGTTCTTGACACCTATTTTAGAGATATCATCCCCAATAAGGCCAATGTTAGTGTCAGTATTTTCATACTTCCCTCAGTAATCAAAAATACTCTTTTCATATCATTTTAGGAGTCTCACTCAAAAATTTTTAATTATTCCATTAGGTCATGCAAAACATTTACTCGCTAATGGTAGTCTTAGTCCAAAAACATCACTCCTCCTTAAAAATTTACATTTTTTGGCCCACCTTCATGTCTTTTTTAGCATACTTCATTCATGAAAATCATTTTCATCATGTCATTATGTCAGTCAAGTCACCATGAAATCTGGTCACTCAAAGTCTTCATTAGGTCTCTAGGTTTTCATTTTCCCAAGGTCCAAATAAAACACCATTTCATGGCATAAGGTCCAAAAAAGTATGAGATTGATCCAATAATTTCCCTTTACCATCTAAAGGGGATTTCCAAGCATGAATATGATGCTTTCCAAAGTTGTAATTTTGATTTCAAGTGAGTTTCATTCTGAAATGTAATTTATTTCCAAAAAATAGAGATGTAATTTTATTTTATTTTATGTAATTTTATCTTCTTTATATGTAATAAGTACTTAGTTTCCCAAAGCTTCCAACTCAGTTCCATATGCCAAACACATCAAATTTCAAAATCTGAAGAGTTCCTACTCCATCATGATCAATATGGAAAGCAAAAAAGAAAGAGTTAAAGGGTATTTTGCAAAGTTTTAAAAGTGAAATTGAACATTGAAAAAGTGGGTTTTAAAATCATCAAAATTAAATCCCACAAAGTATTTGAACCCAAAGGGCATCAATTCAAACTTCATTTTCTCTTTTCATCATCAAGAAACCTCAGCAAAAGCATGAAAATTCAAGAAGGAAGGTGAAATTTTCAAAACAGAGATAGGTGTTGTGCCCCTATGTTGTGTGTTGCACCCCTGCGTTTGGTGTTGCGCCCCTGCATTGTGTGTGGTGCCCCTGGTTTATGCATTGCGCCCTTGGCACTGGCGCTACGCCCTTGCCCAAAAAAAATCAAGAGCTCCAAAACTTATGCTATCACCTTCAAATCTTCAGCCACAGTACTCTACATCCTCCAGCAATCAATTAAGCTACCATTTGCACCATCAATCTCCTTATCAAGTCAATTTTTTGGTTTTTGAGCTTTCTTAAGGAGTTGGTGTCTATTTTGAGCTTGAAACCCTAGTATCATCCCCTAAATCCCAATTTCATTTAAATTTCACTCCCTATAACTTCCATTCCCTTCCCACATCATAATTACCTTATCCTCAAGCCCTATATCATAATCCTCTTTCACTAAAACCTTTTCCTTTGAAACCCTAAGACCTAGGATACTAATTTGCCTAGGCTCCCAAAATCCCTAACCTGTAATAAAATTCCCAATCCCAAACCCCATAACAGCAATACTCCCTATCACTTCCCTCATTTCATGAACCCGTTCCCCCATCTCCCTAAATTTCCCCATCCCATTCCCACTTTCCAAAACTCATTCTTCACTATCATTCCATCTCCCTAGGGTTTTCACACTAAGACGCTATGGAAGAAGAAAATAACAGAAACTACAGTGAGGGAGAAGAAAGAGAGGAGAGGAGGCCACACAAAGGAGGTAAACTCCTTAGATTTGAGCCAACAAATACCAAAGAACTCATGGCATCTCCCATTGTTGTGATATTTTTTAAGCATGTAGGATGTTTTGAATTCTGTGAGACAATACAAAGGGTCCAACATCATCCTATGTTGAGCAATCTATTCATCTCCAATCTCCATGATAACCTACCGGTGTCAATTTCACCTTGTCCACTGGCATTATATCAGCTACCACCGGAATCCAAAATGTTGAGGAAAAATGGTTCAAGCACAAAGACTTGGAGGAGCATTATATTGAGCCATACATCAAACCTAGGTATAAGAAATAAAGAAATGGGAAGTTTCCTTTCTCTTACGTCCTAGAGAGATATGCCCCTATTATAAAAATCATCATGTGATACTTTTCTTGTGAAGGTAGGTTCTCAAGACTTTACACTTATCATATCCAGCTTCTCATGCACTTCACAAGAGTCAGGATGCTCAATGTACCTTATTATCTCTTCCAGAGTATTGAAAAGATGGAATATATTTTCCAAAGGAGAGAATCTAAGCACCAAATTAATAGTCTTTTTGACCATTCCCTCATCAAAATCATATTCCTCCATCATCTCAAACAATTGAAAATTTCATGGAGTTCTTTCATAGCTAATGACATATTCACTGCTCCACCTATTCAACATTCCCAAGATGTGCCTTCATCATCTCATCCTTCCACATCTATTCCTCCATCTTAGCCCACAGTTCATGCATCATCATCATATCAGCCTCCTTCACCCATTTCACGACCATCATCTCCATTTCACATTGATACTGGCTCACCTAACAGAGCTGAGATCAATGAGCCTAAGAAGGATAATGTGGCTAAGATAGAGATATTGACAAAAACATACCAGAGAGGTCACATGCATGTGTTTTCTCTACACATAGTGGAAGGGGCCTTGCCTTCTACATCAACAAAGTAGGTAGACAAAGGGAAGCAAAATATGATAGAGGCAGAGATTAGACATGACGAGGAGGACCTCCATGAGACAGAACAATATTTTAAGCTTGTTGACCTAGATGAGCATGATGATGATGATATCACTAGCACAATCATCAAGGAGAAATCAGCCAATATTAAGGAGCTACAAACTAATATTGATAGGTCTAAATCTTTCATTGACTTTCTTGAGCAGGAGAACTAGCAGCTGAAAACAAAACATGTCATTGATGAGGTCAAATTCATTAAAGCTCAAAGAGAGGCAGAAAAATATGAATTCTTCCTTGAAGGGACACTAGAAACATATGGTGTGATAGATGAGGCAGAAGAAAAACTACCAAGAAGAAGGCCTAGGACTAGAGGGTTGAAAAGATCTGTAGCACTATAAAGGAAAAAAGAGGTTGAGCTTACTAATAGGCTCACTTTGAATGAACAATTTGCAGTGGTAATCAATGAGAACCGGGATCAATGGCTTGACAAAGATAACCATCACTTAAAGAATATTCTGAAGAAGGCAAATAGATATAATGATGTATTAAGAAAGAAGGCCAAGCACTATGCCCAAAGAGACAAAATTCCAAGGGCCAAGCTCAAAAGAGCCAATGCAAAAATGGAAGCCTTGACTACACAAGAAGAGGAAAGGAGGCTTGAAATATTGGTTGAAGCCTCACTCCATGCCTAACCACATCATTAGCAGCCAAATACCAAATTTTGAGAATTTTTTGGTTCAAATTTTGAAAATTTTGTGTTTTTTTTCAAACCTAGACTGTCTTATGACAGCTAGATTGTCAAGGGCACAACGCCCTAGGCGATGCGCCCTTGTTTGAGGCACTTTTTAACCAAAAGAAGACTACCACAAGATCCAAAATGAAAATTGAATTCCAGAAAACAATTTTTTTTAAGCTTGGTTTGGATAAATGGCAGGTGAAAAGGTGAAAAACACACAAAAAATCAATGTTCTGCCTCCTTTTCTGCCTTGGTGCTACGCCCTTGACCATCTGTGGGAGAATCACTTTTTGACATGGAAAATCAACTCCATTTAGAAAACTAAAGCTATATATAGAAAGTAGACAGGATAGGTTTTCCAACAAGCCATCCTTAGCCTAATTTGGACACAGGGAAGGCCTCCAAAAGTGGCCTGCAACTTGGCGTTGTGCCCTTGGCACTGGCGTTGCGCCCTTGATAAATGTCTGATTTTTTCAGTTTTTACTACAAATTTTATTTTGACTTGGGAAAATGATGATTTTACTTCTGTAATTGATGGAATTAAATGTAATTTTCATGTTTTTACTATTACCTAGGGTAAATACATTAGATGAAAACTCATGATGAGGTTTATTGAATCAATTCACTTAAATTAGGGATGAGTCAGTTTGACCACCCTATACTCTAGGTATTCAGCTCAGTTTTGGTGGAACTAGTCCTCCTCTCATGGATTCGACCCCTAAGGCTGGGAAGAGCTTGTTTGAGGCCTATATCATGTAATTTTTCAGTCATTTCACATGTTGGAATCAATTGGATGTTACTCAATTGTAATCATTTTGGTAGGAGCTTAATAAAAGTGTTGCAGCTATTTCTTTGGAATACATGTGGTATGGTTGTCTAGCATTATTTCTTCTTATGTCTCATTATGTTTGAATGTATTTTCTTCATAATCCATTGCACTTATATTATATTATCACTTTCAAGTTGATAAACAAAATTCATCTCGCATGCTCTGTTTTGGGAAAGTTTTCATATTTTGTTCATCTTTCTTCAGTTTAGGAAGAACAAATATTTTATGCTCTTCCTAGCTCCTCACCTGTTTGAAACATTCCATCCCAAGAACCCTAATGTGCTAGCCTTCCTACCTACCTTTCCCCATTGAATGGATTGTAACCCTAATCCTATTTTCCCCGACCTAGCATATTTGACCTAATATCCTCATCCAGAAACCCAATCAAATCAAATAAAAACCCCCTCTACATTTCATACCTAGCCTAAAACCCTAATTTATCCAACCCTCTTGGTTTTGACCTTGTGGAGAGAGCCCTCTCCGGTTTGGTAGGGCTATATACAAAGCCAAAATATTGGTTTGTGGTTACCTCTGTTGGGATCTCTTCTTCAGCCTCAGAGATCTTGCGGAGTGAGAACACGTACCATGCATCTATCATTTCTTATATCAAGGTTTTTAATGCTCCCATAACCAACATTATAGTGTCTTTTGTTCCATAAGAATGAAACCACTAATTATAATTTTTATAAGGTAAGTTTAATCCCCAACCTATATATGTTAATTTTTTTGCTCAAAATAGATTTTTACATAAGCCCATCATTAATTCACAAATGCATCTTTTCTTCATGCTTTCCCATGGTTCTATCCACACCCTACCATTTTCTCAAGACTTGATAACCTCTCTTACATGCACTATTTGTTATTTATTAGATTTTTTAGTTATTTATCTACATAGTTCACTTTGGAAATCATCATTAGAATTTTGTTTTAGATTAACTTTATATTTCAATAGGGGTACCACCAATTGTCCATGTCCCTTTCATGAGATTGACTCTCCATAGGGTTACTTTGTACTCCGATATTCAATTGTTTTCCTTTCCCAGATTATGTGGATACACTAATTGATATATATACATACATATAACTGAAATTAACAATAAAAATGTTTCCTTCTTCATAATCTCAACAAAAACTTACGTGTTTCACTTAAATTGGTGTTTGGGTCTCTGGTTAAATAAGACTTGCAATTTATGTAGGTCTCCAACTTGGATTATTTTGGATTTGTATTTACCTAAACAATTTTGATTTTTTATACTAATGTTTTTGTCGCTAATACATTTTAGGCCTCATAAAGGGATTTCTATTGATTCCTTTAAAAAAAGAGTTTTTTTTTTTTTTCGGTCTCGTCTCTTTTCTTGGGGAATAGATTATTAATTTGCACTTTTATTAGTCTTGAGGGTTAAACCTGCAACTGCTAACCATGGGAGTTTAATCACAATCATAAGTTACAATACATAGCATACTTATACTCCCATTATTTTGAAATTATATATATATATATATATATATATATCAGTTGTAACACAAGTTGTCATTTGGTGTCTTCTGCATTGTGTTATACTTTATTCTACGTGATATAGATTAATCCCTTTTACGTTCATAAGCGTAATGACTGTGTTACACTCATTATGTTACTCTAATGTAATTATTTTCTTCCATATCAGTTCTAAATATATTACTCACTTCATTCACAACAGGTTATTTTACTGTCCTGTAAGGTTCAGTGGGCAACAATTTTATCCCAATTGAGAATAATTAATTTTCTTATTATACCATTCCCACAATAATCATAGTCTTTCACCATCTCATGTCTCTCTTCTTCTTATTTACTATTTTCAAGGAATATTTCCTTACCTTATCCCCATGATGGCTCGCAACTAAAGATCTTCCCTTTGATTGAAAATGGCAACAAGAAAATAATGATTTAATTTTCCCTTGAATTAAATTAGGAGAAAACTGTAATTCCATGTCACAAGACAATAAGAATGTTTTAACTAAGTTAGTCTGACTTATTTGGCTTAGTTAATTCGAGTTGAGGGCATAACTTGAGTCATGTAAAGTGTCTCCTAAATTATATGAGCCTATGTTGAGTTTAATTTAAGTTGTAATAATTAAATTCATTTAAGGTCGATTAAACTAGTTCCAACTATTGGAGGAACTAGTGGGAGGTCTAGTAGTGGGGTGGTACTCAGTGATCCATCAGTTAACTAATAAATCAGCCATAATTAACTCATGCATGCATGATCTATGAGTTACCAAATTTAGATTGGATTTTAAGGGAAGTGTACTATCAATTGTATAATGATCCAAGTTGTACAAGTGGTGCATGCAGTCAGAGAAGGACCTATATGGATTTCACAGTTATGGCTCAGGAATTTCCTAAATAATAGGGGCTAATTCCCAAGGAAACATCACAAGAAAATAGGAACTTGGGCAAGAATAAATTTGGTTAAGTATACTAATGTTTTTGTCGCTAGTACATTCTAGACCTCGTCATTTCTCTTTTATTGGGGAATATATGATTAATTTTCACTTTTATTAGTCTTAAGGTTAAAACTACTCCTGATATCCATGGGAGTTTAATCAAATTCATAAGTACTTAGAATACCTATACTCCCATTAGGTTGCTATTATATTATATATATTATTAATTTTTTTATGCAAATATTCTATATTTTAAATTTAGTTGTAGCACAAGTTATCATTTGGTGCCTTCTGCATTGTGTTATACTTTATTCTACGTGATATATATTTTTCCCTTTTGCATTCATAAGCGTATTGACTGTGTTACACTCATTATGTTACTATAATGTAATTATTTTCTTCCATGTCATTTCATAACATACTACTCACTTCATTCACAACAGGTTATGGGCAACAATTTTATCCCAGTTGAGAATAAATAATTTTCTTATTTTACCATTCACACAGTAGTCATACTTTCTTTCACTATCTCATTTCTCTTTTTATTCTTTTTTTTTCAAGGAAAATTTCCTTATCTTATCCCTGTGTTGTCTCGCAACCATATATTTTCCCTTTAGGTGCCATCACAATTCATTATATCAATAGGCCAGAACCAAACATTATCAATTATTTCAACTCACCACCTTCACAATAGATATGAACCTTGTCCTTTGTTCAAGTGGACCCGGTCTTGCCTGCATTAATTATTCGTTCGTTGTTTAATCCAGTTGGTTTTATTTGTATCATCCTTTTCTTTTTTATCTTTACCAAGTAGGCCATTGAATCATACCTAAAATCAAAAAAATATCACAAGAGATTTACATTACCAATTTTACACATGAGTTTCTCTTAACTCTCTTCTTGGGTTTACATCCCCCTCTATTTGGCACATTATTGATTAAGGTGTCCGGAGATTATGTGTTTTTTTATAATTTTTGTTCTTTTGCATCATGATGAACTAATAATTTCCATTGGACTCCTGAACACAAATATAAGAAATCTTATCATTCATAATTAATATATCTACCATGCATCTATCATTGTTTATCTCATGGTTTTTAATGCTTCCATAACCAACATTATAGTATCTTTTTTTTCCATAGAATGAAACCACTAATTATAATTTTTATAAGATAAGCTTAATCTCCAATCTATCTATGTTATTTTTTCTCCTCAAAAAATATTTTGAAATAATTCCATCATTAATTCACAAACGACATCTTTCTGCATGCTTTCCCATGGTTCTATCCACACCCTACCATTTTCTCATGGCTTGATAAAATCTCTTACATACACTACTTGTTATTTATTATATTTTTTGTTTATTTATCTACATAATTCACTTTGGAAATTGACATTATAATTTTTTTTAAATTAAATTTGTTTTTCAATAGGGGTGCCACCAATTATCCATGTCACTTTCATGAGATTGACTCTCCATAGGGTTACTCTGTACTCCTATATCCAATTTTTTTCCCTTCTGAGACTATGTGGATACATTGATCTATGTGTGTGTGTGTGAAACTGACAATCACAATGTTTTTTTCTTCATAACCTCAACAAAACCTGATGTGTTTCTTAAATTAGTGCTTGGGTCTCTCGTTAAATAAGGTTTGCAATTTATGTAGGTCTCCAACTTGGATTCACATTTACCTAAACAATTTTGATTTTGTATACTAATGTTGATGTCGATAATACATTCCAGGCCTCATTAAGGGCTTTCTATCGATTCCTTTTAATATATATATATATATATATATATATATATATATATATATATATATATATATATGGTCATGTCCCTTTTCTTGGGGAATATATGATTAATTTTCACTTTTATCAATCCTAAGGATAAAACCTTCTCGTGATATCCATGGAAGTTTAATCACAGTCATAAGTTACAATATATATATATATTTATTTATTTATTTATTTATTTATTTATTTATTTTTATGCAGATATTCTATATTTCAAATTCAGTTGTAACACAAGTTGTCATTTGGCACCTTATGCATCATGCTAAACTTTATTATACATGATATATATTTTTCCCTTTTACGTTCGTAAGCGTACTAGCTGTGTTACATTCATTATGTTACTCTAATGTAAGTATTTTCTTACATTTGACTTCACAACATATTACTCACTTCATTCACAACAAGTTATTTTACTAAGCTGTAAGGTCCTGTGGGCAACAATTTTATCCCAATTAAGAATAACTAATTTTCTTATTATACAATTCACATAGTAATCATACTTGCTTTCACCATCGCATTTCTCTTTTTATTCTATTTTATTTTATTTTTATTTTCAAGGAATATTTCCTTACCGTATCCCCTTGATGACTCGCAACAAGAGATCTTCCATTTAGGTAACATCATAATTCATGATATCAATAGGCCAAAACCAAACATTACCAATTATTTCAACTCACCACCTTCACAGTAGATATTATTTTTGTCCTTTGTTCAAATGGACCAAGCCTTGCCCACATTTATTATCCGTTGGTTGCTTAATTTAGTTGATTTTCTTTCTCTCGTCCTTTTCTTTCTAATCTTTCCCAATTAGACCAATGAAGCATACTTAAAATAAAAAAAAGATTACAGGAGATTTACATGACCAATTTACACATGAGTTTCTCTTAACTCTCTTCTTGGGTTTACATCCCCCTCTTTTTGGCACATTATTGGTGAAGATGTCCAAAGATTACGTGTTTTTTTTTTTTATAATTTTGGTTCTTTTGCATCATGATGAACTAATACTTTCCACTAGACTCATGAACACATATAGGAATTCTTATGATTCATAATTAATTTAAGTACCATGCATCTATCATTTTTTATCTTAGGGTTTTTAATGCTTCCATAACCAACATTACAACATATTTCTAGTCCATAAGAACGAAACCACTAATTATAATTTTTATTAGATAAGTTTAATCTTCAACCCTTCTCTATTAAGTTTTTTGTTCAAAATAACTTTTGACATAAGTCCATCATTAATTCATAGACAACATCTTTTCTTCATGATTTCCCTTAGTTATATCCACACCCTACCATTTTCTCACTGCTTGATAAACTTTGTTACATACACTACTTGTTATTTATTAGATTTTTTGGTTATTTACCTACATAGTTCACTTTGGAAATTTCATTAGATTTTTTTTTTTAATTAACTTTGTATTTCAATAGGAGTACCACCAATTGTCCCATGTCTCTTTCCTCAGATTGATTCTCCGTAGGGTTACTCTATACTCCTATGGTCAATTGTTTTCCTTTCCCATATATATATATATATATATATATATATATATATATATATATATATATATATATATATGAAACTGATGATAGCAATGTTGCATTCTTCATAAGCTCAATAAAATCTTATGTGTTTCACTTAAATTGGTGCCTAGGTCTCTAGTTAAATAAGGTTTGCAATTTATGTAGGTCTCCAACTTGGATTCTTTTGGATTCACATTTACCTAAACCATTTTTCTCTGTCATACTAATGTTGTTTTTTCTAATACATTCCAGGCATCATCAAGGCTTTCTATTGATCTGTACGCAGATCTATAAGAAGTCATAGCTTGTTCCTTCACCCTTATGAGTATAATAGTAAGTCGTATTAGTTTTATTTTTATGGTTTTGTCATCTTCTTTAAGAAGCTACTTTATTTTTGGTTACTTCTAGAAATTGTGCTATAGGAGATGATACTTCCCCTAAATTCACCCATATCGAATCTCCTCCTTTAGGGGTCTAGCAAGTGCTCTTGTCCTTATTATCATATTTATCTCTTGATCTTGTGTAATATCGATAAACATCTATTAAGCTTTTCATCTCTAGGTTGGCCCTTAGGTCTCAGAATTGAACTTATAGCTCTGATACCACATATAACATATCCTCATTAAAAAAAATTATTTACTTGACATACTTACATCACTATCACTATGTTTATACTCTTTCTTAACTCTATATTGATTTGCAAGTTTTGTTATACGATGTTGTGCATTAAATTGAACATGGTTATCATATAAGTCTTTTCTACATCATTATTATATATGTATTGTCTTACGAATCACATGCAACATATGTGTCACAGTTTTTTTTTAAACTCATGTTAACATATATGTACGTGTGAACTTTATCGAGGGTTACAATTGTTCGCCACTTACCTTAGTAGGGGTGAGATCCTAGATCGATGAAACTTGCATGTTAGGGTTAAATCGACAGTACGTAATGAAGAGGATGCTTAAAGGGTAACCACCCTCCTCCCCCAACATTTCCAGCTGCTCATTTGTCTGGATTCCCTTGGATGGAAACAACTCTGCAACTCCATTGAAAAACGAGGGTTTAATGGTTTGGAGTTTGAGAGTTTCAATGTCGAGCAGCAGGTAATTGCACATACTTTGACAATTATTATAAAAAATATTATTGTTGATGCCTTTTCTTTCTTGTGCCCTTACTCTTTTTGTCTTGCAGCTTTATGTTGGAACTTTTCCTTTGACTGTGTATCCTTGGAGCATCAACATCAGGGTTGGAAAAAATTTGTCAGAGAACGCCACCCTAACGATCCCTTCCACGGCCTTCTGTGATAATTTAATGGAGTTTGTAGTTAAAACCTCTTAATTGAGTTTTGTTGTTGATATTATTCTCAGCTTACAATATTGATTCTAAGAGATTCTAATCGAACTTGGGTTTTCCTCCAGGTCTGCAAACGACCAAGAAAGTGAAGAGCCTTTTTTAGGTAACCCATTTTCCTATGTTTTTCGAATTCTCCTTTCTCTTTTTCACTCTGCACGAGTTCGATCATATTCTTAATATTCTTTCTCTTTTTCTTTCTTGAGCGTTCTGACAGATCAGACTCTTATTGCGTTCTTTGGTGTTTCAAGTTTGCGGAAGGTTTGACAGCTACTCAGGTTTCGACTTACTCACACTCTACCCTTTTTCTTTCAGGTGCAATAGCCAACACCGGCTAAAGTTCCTACCATAGTTCATTATTATTTATAGGTTTTCACTGGGGAATTCCATTGGAATCTTTGATCCAATTCCCTAGGGTTTTAGGAACATGTGTGTCTAAAGAAGTACATTGTAATGCTTGCTTATGGTCATTCAGCCCTGAGCGTTTAAGTTTCTATTTTAGCATAAGTTGAGTTTTACTCCATTACAGTACTCAAAATTGTATTAACTTTTTTTATAATGGTAACATTAATGAGTAATCTAAGCTCTGGGTACTGAGATAAAGTTGAATCCAGCCTTCGGCTCTCATTCTCGTTGGTGCCTGAGTTAATTGGTAATTGTAACTCCAGAGATTTCCAAGGACTAACTGTTATATATATGATGGCTTTTCTTTTAAGTATGAATAAACTTTTGTCCTTTTTTTCTTAATTTTTGGGCATTGTGTTACATTAATTAAATATGTATTCTTGTTTTCCAAAATGGCCGACAGTATCACTTGTTAAGCTTGTATAATGCATTATTTGTACTTGGTGGTAGGCTTATACGTACAGTTTTTTTTAACCATTTTCCAATTTGTGTCATAGGACTTTTGTAATGAATTTTTTGGTATCGCTGGAGGTTTTATGCTTTTAAATTTTACCTCAACAAACTCACACAATTGTCCTTTTCTCTTTGCGTATCCATTGTAATTTTTGGCAATTTATGGTTCCAGCAAGCTCTATTATCACTTCTTCCACGAATATTCATAGTATATATATTTGTAGATATTGGTCAATAGGTATTAGAAGTCTTAAATATACTTCTTATTATTTACATATTTTATTCAATAGTAATTCCTTGTTTTGGTTTGTTTTCTCTTAGCCCATTATGGTAACTTGGGAATTGTTAGACTATGTAAAGTTTCTTGTTACAATGTCCCTTATACTTAATACAATTGTGGGTTTCTATTGTATTTTCTTTAGTCGAATATTTTTACCAGTGTTATAAGGGTAGGTGGGACATAGCTACTAGCTAGGACCTACCATCCACCCTACACAACACATAGGTATATTTTTAAACAAGAATATAGTTTGATCCTGGTTGGACTTCTTGTCAAACTATAGGTTCTAACATGTTTCTACATAATGTCTATAATCGATGATATTATCCAACAAACATGAGCAATATTATCACATTATCTTTTTTACCATTCCTTATAAAAATATTTAACAACTTTTACCAGGATAACATGAGGGTCTTGATACACATTCTCATGTAATTATCTTACCAAATTTCAAAAAATCATCATAATAGATCACAGCTAATAGTCGAAGTTCCCATGCACCTTTACTATTTAAAATAGCAGCTTTTTTCTCGAACATAATAGTATAGACTTAAAAATTTTGTTTTAAAAAAATAACTATAAGAGTGCTTACATTTTAAGGTCAGATTGTCAGGGAATTCACCAGGAAGAAAAACCACTCCTCCTAACCAATAAGAATGGAAATCACATCCAATTCTCCTCAAGCCAGTTTTTCACTCCCAGTTCAGTTACTTGACAATGACCCCACAAGTATTGTTGAAAGGCATCAAGACTGTACAAGTCCAACTAAAGAACTCACTCACTCACAAGTTTGTTTTAGGGATCCCACTCGATCCAACTAGCTCAAGAATGCCCTAACTAGAAGCGTCCTACCTTCCTTAGCTTACAACTTCATTCTCCTCACTTGGACCTCGTCCAACCAGGTACCAAGTCTTCAAGGTTGCCTCAAGTTTTCTTAGGTCTTAAAGGTATAAATTTATTATATATTATATTAAGAGTAATTTTCCATTTATTATCAAATCATAATATTAAAAATATATATATTATCAATATTTTTAAAATTAATATTATATGTATGCCATAAAATTAATTAATATGTTATATGGTATATATATCTATATATATATATATATATATATATATATATATATATATATATATATATATATATATTACAAATTCGGTTATGGTATTATATATTCCAAAAAAAAATGGAGCACACTCCAGATACATAAGGGGTTGGAGAGAAGCATACTAAAGGAGAAGAGAGCGAGAACACAGTCCTAGATACCTTTAGTCATGTTTCCGAAATTTCCAGAATTTCCTACTACATTTTTGGCATATGCCTTAAAAACTGTGAAAGAAAAAGTATACATTTACATAACATAAAGTAAGAAAACTAATATATGTTGAGTAAGAGTTTCAAAAAACTTCTGGTACATTTTAATATTTTTTGACAGATTTTCCTTGTTAAGATCTATGCTTGTTGAACTGATAGTTAGATTTTTCACCCTCCTGATTCAATGTAATGCTCTTGAGGTAGCTGGCTGTCTCTTAGAGATGAGTGCACTTGTTAGTAAGTGAATCGATTTCAACCTTCTATCCCTCAAGTTGTCTCTTCAATGCTGAGTTTTCAGATCTTACTTGAATCTTCGGGTTTTGGATTGTCTATCTCACCTTGTCAATCATGAATTTGTAGGCTTGACATGTGGCATATTTCTCATTTTGGGAAGCTCTGTCTACTGGATTTAGGTCCATTTTTTTAGCGGTATTTTGTTGTTTTGAGGTTAGTAATGGGGTTCCTCTGTATTTGGTTGCTCCTCCAAGATGTCTCTTCTAGTTGAAGGCACTACAGTGATTCTTGGGTGCTTGAAGAAGTGTGGCTTGTGATCCTTCTCACTCATTGGAAGAATGACTAGCTTCCCTTCATTACTACTCTGATATGTAGTAAGGGGGGGATTGATTCACATGGGAAGCACAAAGGATAAATTTTTCTTCACTGAGGGGGCAGAGGGGTTGTAAAGAAGATGGGGGTCGGAACTGAGCACACGGAGAGTTAGAGGAACAAAGCTTGGGCTATGCATAGATATTTGTGTGTGCACTGATATCTATGTGTGCGTTGAGGGAGAACTCGAGAAGAACTCGGAAGGTAGTGTGCGTGGATAAGGGAGCTAGGCTATGATGAGATATAAGGCATAATAGCTTGTTTATATTGAGGGAGGGGAGATTTCATTTAGTAGATGGGAGGAGAATGGACATATAAGGTGAGAAGGAAGCGCAGAATTGCAGAGCTCGTGCTGATCAGAGAGGACCGCAGTCAAAATAAAGGAAGTTCAGGGGGAGATGGAAATATGGATTGGCCCAAGTGTGGAAGGGAAGAAATGAGCATCGTGGAGCAACAACAATAGGGGAGTGTTGAGGGAAGGGAGATGTCTGATGGTGAGGAGAATATTATAAAGATAGGTCGGGCACAAGATAATATGATTGATGTCACGATTTATCCATGGCCTGACAGACATGTGGGATTCCCTACAAAGAGGGATATGATTACTCAATATTGAATAAATAATATTGCCCAGAGTGAGATCTTTGTTGAAGATATTTTTCATGATTTTTAACAGTTTCGAAGTGACTAAGGGGTGGGTGTGAAGAACACATATTTAGAAATTCTTGTTTCCCCTTCTGGTCTGGCTACTCCCAAATTTGCATGCTGATCAGCAGTGCTATTATTTTCCCACAAGATGTGTTTAAATGTAACATTTCCTAGATCAACCAACTTTTTCCTTATTATGTTTATTAATTTGCCCATTGTTGCATTTGGAGGAGTTATTTTGTTGATCATGGCATCAATAATAATGGCTGAGTCTCCCATGATTATTGGATCCTTGATGTGTTTATTTCTAAGCATCTTGGTGCCCATTATCCAATCATATGACTCTACCCTATTATTTGAGTTTTCCCCCAATCCTCATTCATAAGTGACAGGGTTGATTCCCCCCAGATCTAAGAGAATTCCCCTGGCTCTAGCTCTACCTAGGTCATTTTTTGAAGCGCCATCGAAGAAGAGACAATGCCTGTTCAAATTTTCCTTCCATAATATAAAATCATCCTTATTTAGTCTAATTTTCCAATTTTGTGTGGGTGTTATGACATTGGGTTTCATTGTCCAATTGCTTCTAACTGTTGCGAGTTTGATCCAGTTCCTTTATTCCTGCTGAAGGAGGTTGATTTCTATTGCTTTTAATCCTTTCATGTTTATGAATTCTAAAGTGAGACCCCATGTCTTCGAAAAAATTCTTCCTATATTTGGAGGTTGATCTTTGAAGATATTTTTATTCCTAGATAGCCAAATCTTCCAACAAATAAAGGACGGGAGGATTTCCCAAAACCTTTTGATTGTTAGGTCCCTATATGACTAGTATAGTCCCTTATTGTTGTTAGTGTAACCCCCTTATTGTTATTATTGTACCCTTGTAACCCCCATTTTGTTATTATTGTGCCCTTAAATTATTATTGTTAGGTCGGCTAGGATTACATTGTGGCCCACTAGGATTACATTATGGCCCCATGGACTCCTATATATAAAAATGAGGTTTGTAAATTGTATCATCCAAGAATTGTTCATTTATGTAATGTATTGGAGGTTTCCCCCTCAAAGTGGCTCATTTATAAGGCGTTGATATCTCTTTTCTTATATTTTTGGAGCTGGTTACACAACATTTGGTATCAGAGCTTTGGATTCTAGGGTTTCGCTGCTCCAAACAGGTCATCGTGGCATTTTCGCTATAACTTTTTTTTCTAAGAAGTTTCAGAAGCTGAAATTTTTAGGGTGCGAAGCCAAAATCCTGAGGAAGCTTTGATAAAAATTTTAGAGCTTGGTTCGCAATATTTGTGGAGATATCATCTGTGGAAGTTAGGTCTTTTTTCAGGCTCCTAAACAGGTCATCATGGAATTTTTGCTATAACTGTTTTTGTACGAAGGTTCAGAGTCTGAAATTCGTATGGTACGAAGTTGAAATCCTGAGGAAATTCATCAAAAAATTTCAGAGCTTGGTTCGCAATATGTTTGGAGATATGATCTGTGGAAGGTAGTGCTTTTCCAGGCTCCTAAATTTCATCTCAAAGAGGTGATCGTGGGAAAAGTTCAATAACTCTCTCTCTGGGCATCGGATTGGAGTGCCGTAAAAATTGGTCGCAATTACACGGACTTTAGTTTCTTGGCTATCAATTTCAGAGACAAAAGACGAAACAGTGACACGTGGCAAGTCGTACAAGTTCGCTCTACTGAACCAGTCCATAATTAGGTCATTGTGGGAGATTGGACACAACTTTGTCTTGGAGAATCCAAATTAGGTCAGACCTGTGGCATTCAAAAGATCATTCAGAGGGGTATTTCATTGATTAATTTCAGATATTGAATTTCTACAATCACAAATATAATCCAATTTCAATATCGAGCTCCTCAAAAGCAAGAAAAAGGTGTGTATTTTTTTTCTGAATTGCATAAGTCTTGTTTGAAGAATCAATTTGAATTGATTCCAAGGGCATATTGTAGAATAGATATCAGTATTGGGTTCTAAAAAATTCCTCGTAAAAATAATTCAACACCCATTAAGCCTTCAGAAGGCTCTACTATGACTCATGAAGATGAAGAATTGCAACATGATCTATCAAAATTACAAGAGCAAGTGCAACATATTTCACTCTCGCAAAGAGCAACAAAAAATGAAATGGAAGTTTTGAAGAAAGGCGTGGAAGTGAAGATGGACGGTTTGAAGAAAGGCATGGAAGCTAAGATGGATGGCATGGAAGCTAAGATGGATGGCATGGAAAATTTGGCGTGGAAGCTATGATGGATAGCATGGAAGCTAAGATGCATGACATGAAATACAACATGGAAAACATGAAGAATGATCTAAAAACAGACATCGAAGGTTTGACAAAGTTGATACAAGAAATGTTTCCTAATGGTGAAAAGATAGTAGAAGAACCTCATGATGAGAACAAAATCAATGTTAATCATGATTTCATAAACTCTAATGTTGGCGAAAAGAACCACCATATTCCAAAAATGGATATGAGGAAGTTTGATGGAAAGGATCCTGTAACATGGATACTACAGATGGAGCAATATTTTGATCTCCATAACGTGCACAACACACAAAAGGTACGCATTGCAACTTTACATTTAGAACAAAATACATTTGTATGGTATCAATGGCTTTGCTCCCGTAAAAAAATTGTCACTTGGTCGATTTTTACGGAAGAAATGATAGCACATTATGAGGATACAAAGAGCAACACCTTCTTTAGCCAATTGATAAATCTCAAACAAAAGGGTTTAGTGGGGCAGCACATTGAGGAATTCCAAAAATTGAATATAAGGGTAACTGATATTCCAGAGGAACACAGGATCAATCTCTTCATAGGCACTTTAAAGGATAATATCCAACATGAAGTTCGCGTTTTGGAACTAGATTCATTGGAGAAGGCATTCAGGTTGGCAAGAAAAGTTGAATGTAAAATAATGGCGACAAAGAAGCCTACCACTCAATTCTATAAAGAAGGAAGTGTTGCTATGCCTAGATTTCCACAACCTACAAGGTTGACACCACAACAATTGGAAGAAAAAAGAGCAAAAGGGCTTTGCTACGGTTGTGATAACAAATACACTAAAGGTCATAAGTGTGCTGAGAAGAAATTATTTTACATAGATTGTGAAGAGGAAGAAGAAAATGAACAAGAAGAGGATATACACCAGGAACCAGCCCTAAAAGAGGAAGAAATGAATCCGACCATATCGTGTAATGCACTGGCAGGAATTACCACTCCTCAAACTCTCAAGATAGAAGGACATATCAAGAAGAAAAGGGTAATAGTGTTGATTGATTCAGGTAGCACCCATAATTCTATTAATTGTAAGGTAGCCAAGGAATTAAATTTTTTCCTATACCCAGCACCAGAATGTCAAGTGATGGTTGCAAATGGAGGAACTATAAATTGCTCTGGAAAATACCATAATATCAAGCTAACCATGGGGGAATATGTGTTGACTAGTCCAATGCTTTCCATTCCTATGGGAGGTGCTGATGTTGTACTAGGAGTACAATGGTTACAATCTTTGGGGACGGTAGCTTTTAATTTTTCAAGAACTTTTCTTGAAATTTTTTTCAGAAGGAAAGGAAGTCGAATTACGGGGTATTGAAGGGAAGCCGGGAAGGATAATAAGCTCTAATGTCATGACAAAGCTTCTAAAGAAAGAACAACGAGGCGTAATTGCACAATTATGCTCAGTAGAAGTTCCGACATCAAAATCATCTATTTCTGCAGATCTCCAACAAGTCTTGGACAATCATTCCAAGGTGTTTGAAACTCCCAAAGGACTCCCACCTATTCGTGATCATGATCATGCTATTCATTTGATTCCGGGAAGTGTTCCTCCAAACATCGGCCTTATATATATCCTTACTTCCAAAAGAGCGAAATTGAACGTATGATTGCAGAAATGTTAGAGGCGGGTATAATTCAACCTAGTCAAAGTTCTTTCTCTGCTCCTGTAGTATTGGTACACAAGAAGGATGGATCATGGCGCATGTGTCCGGATTATAGGGAGCTCAATAAGCTCACCATTAAAGATAAATTTCCCATTCTGTGATTGATGAATTATTGGATGAATTACATGGAGCAATTTATTTTACCAAGTTGGATCTTCGTTCAGGATATCATCAAATTAGAATGAAGACTGAAGATATTCCAAAAATAGCATTTTGAACTCATGAGGGTCATTATGAATTTTTAGTCATGCCTTTTGGCCTTACCAATGCACCTTCTACATTTCAAGGGTTGATGAATTCCATTTTCAAACCCTTCCTTAGAAAATTTGTGCTAGTATTTTTTGATGATATACTAATCTACAACAAGTCTTGGAAGGATCATGTTGAATATGTTGATAGGGTGCTCAAACTATTGCAGGAGAAACAATTATATGCAAAAACATCCAAATGTTTCTTTGGAGTACAAGAGGTGGAATATCTGGGTCATATTATATCTCACGAGGGTGTTAAAGTAGACCCTAACAAAATTAAAGCCATTAAGGAATGGAAAGTCCCCACGACCATAAAGCGGTTGCGAGGATTTCTCGGGTTAACAGGGTATTATCGCAAGTTTGTTAAGAATTATGGGAGAATAGCAGCACCTCTAACAACATTATTGAAGAAAGATGCATTTTCATGGACTCCTGAAGCAACTAAGGCCTTTGAACGTCTTAAAGAGGCAATGTGCCTAGCACCGGTCTTAGCTACACCGGACTTCACAAAAACCTTTATTGTGGAATGTGATGCCTCGGGAAATGGAATTGGTGCAGTTTTAATGCAGGAAGGAAGACCCATTGCTTTTGAAAGTCGTCCAATCAAAGGAAAGTATTTACAGAAACCTATTTATGAGAAGGAAATGTTAGCAATGCTACATGCACTAAAGAAATGGCGAACTTACCTAATGGGAAGACACTTCAAGGTAAAAACTGATCATGATAGTCTTAAACACTTTTTGGAACAAAGACTATCTTCAGAAGAGCAGCAAAAATGGGTCACAAAGATGTTGGGTTATGACTTGGAAATAATCTACAAAAAAGGAAAGCTTAATGTTGTTGCAGATGCACTCTCAAGAAATAATGAAGAGGTGGAAGCATTGCTTTGTGCCATTTCTATTATCCAACCAGATTGGATAACCGAAGCAAGGGATGAATGAAAGAAGGATGAAGAAGTGTGGACATTCATTCAAAATTTGCAGGAAGATCCTAGTACATCTGATACATTTAGTTGGAAAAATGATTCCTTATGTTACAAAGATCGATTATATCTTTGTAATAATTCCCAACTAAAAAAAAAATTCTTCTCGAATTGCACACTTCTCCTTTAGGAGGACACTCAGGATTTTTAAAAACTTACCACAGGGTGAAGAAAGAATTTTTTTAGGATGGCCTTAAATCTGATATTCAAAAGTTTGTGGCGGAATGTTTGGTTTGCCAGCAGAATAAAGTGGAGACAATTAAGACCCCGGGACTTCTACAACCTTTATCCATTCCAAGTCAATGTTGGGAGGAGATTTCAATGGATTTTATCATAGGTTTACCTAAGTCCGAAGGAAATAATTTCATCATGGTGGTAGTTGATAGACTTACCAAGTATGCACACTTTTGTGCATTATCTCTTCCATTTAAAGCAAGTACAGTTGCTACTACATTTATGGACGAAATTCAAAAGCTACATGGAAGCCCAAGGGTTATTGTGAGCGACAGAGATCCCATTTTTACTGGAAATTTTTGGACGGAGTTATTTTCTTGTTTGGGTACTCAATTAGCTCATAGCTCATCTTATCATCCTCAATCTGGTGGTCAAACTGAGATAGTAAATAAATGTTTGGAAGGATATCTTCGTTGTTTTGTATCTGATAAACAAACACAATGGGTCAAGTGGTTACCTCTCGGTGAATGGTGGTATAACACTTCCTTCCATACTGCAGCAAAAATGACCCCATTTATGGTACTTTATGGATATCATCCACCATCGATCACATCATCTTTAAGGGAAAATTCGAAGGTTCAAGCAGTGGAAGATCACATCGAGCATCGGCAAGAAGTTCTCCAACTCTTAAAAGATAACTTGAATTTGGCACAAAATCGAATGAAACAACAGGAAGATCAACATCGCAGCGAGAGAAGTTTTGATGTAGGAGATTGGGTATTTTTACGGCTACAACCATACAAACAAATGTCCCTCAAGCAAGCTAAGAAGGATGATAAATTATCGCCAAAGTACTATGGTCCTTACAAGGTGTTGCAAAAGATTGGTACTATGGCATACAAATTGGAGCTTCCTGCTTCTTCACGAGTGCATCCTATTTTCCATGTTTCATGCTTAAAGAAGGTTATAGGTGAAAATCTTCCAGTTCAAACAATATTGCCAAAACTTGATGAGGAAGGAAAAATCATATTGGAACTGGAAGCGGTCACGGAAACAAGAACTCGACAACTACGAAATCGATCAATTTCAGAGTATCTCATCAAGTGGAAGAACTTACCCACTGAAGATTCTACATGGGAGGATGAGAATTTATACAGAAGCACCCAGAGCTACTCAAGCGTTGAGGACAACACTTTTTTGAAGGAGAGGGGCATGTTAGGTCCCTATATGACTAGTATAGTCCCTTATTGTTGTTAGTGTAACCCCCTTATTGTTATTATTGTACCCTTGTAACCCCCATTTTGTTATTATTGTGCCCTTAAATTATTATTGTTAGGTCGGCTAGGATTACATTGTGGCCCAGTAGGATTACATTATGGCCCCATGAACTCCTATATATAGAAATGAGGTTTTGTAAATTGTTTCATCCAAGAATTTTTCATTTATGTAATGTATTGGAGGTTGCCCCCTCGAAGTGGCTCATTTATAAGGCATTGATATCTCTTTTCTTCTATTTTTGGAGCTAGTTACACAACATTTTGATGGTGTTCTTATTCTTCATAGAATATGGGTATTTTTTATTCCATTCAGTGAAGAAATCATTAAAGGTTTTCAAGAAGTTGAGCTCCATTTCCAGAGGACTTATAAGCTACTTCTAGCACTCTCTTGCAAAGTGGCAGTCAAAGAAGAGGTGTTGGATGCATTCTTCTTTATTTAGGAACATGGAGCACCTTGATGTCCCAGCGAATCCTTTTATTTTAAGGTTGTCTATTGTGAGAATTTTTCCTTGTATAAGAGTCCAGCTGAATATCTTGCCTTTGGGGAGGCTTTTTGCCTTCGATATTGATTTCCATGGAACCCAACCTTGTTCATTTTGTTGTGCCTGGAGAGTTTTATACCTAGATTTAACAAAGTAAGCTCCCCCACTCGGATCCCAAATAAAGGTGTCTTTGGATTCCAGGTTAGTTGGGGCTACTCATTTAAGACGTAGAACTAAGAGGTCCCATTGGCTTTTTAAGTTTGGGGGGGAATTGGGGATATTCCAATCAATCCAATTTCTATTTTACCAGTGTGAGATAAAATGTAGGGTGGATATCCCCTTAGCACACATCCATCTTCTTAAATCCAAGAAGCATTGGCAGTATGATAATGGCTCTTTCCCCATTATTTTATATTCTTAAACCATGATACTTTTTCCGTTTCCAGGGAGCTTTGAGGTGTGCTTGATGATGGTTGGTAAAAAAAAATTGACAAGCTTCCAGACTTGCAAGAAAGGTCTGATAGGAAAATTTTATTCCAACAGAAGAGTTCTATGATAGTTTGTATATTTTGAGGTTAGAATTTGTTTCCACCATATATCCTTTCCAATGATCAGTATCCAAAAAAAAATTTCCCCAAGAGCAACATTCATGATTCCGGGCAGCCTTATGGATAATCCTCCCTTCTCATAGGGTAGAACTACTTGTTCCCATTTAACCAAGCTGAAATTTTTGGTCCCATTTTTCCCTCCCTGCCATAGAAATCCCCTTATTATTATCTCCATTTTTTTATGAATGCTAGTCGGTGCCAGAGTAGTTTCATATTGGTAAATTGGCAGTGCAGAGAGCATGGCTTTGATTAGAATCACTCTACCCGCTATGTTCAACCACTACATTCCCAAGCTTTGGATTTTTTCCTTCATATTTTTAGTTTGGGTGCTCCATAGTTCAGCCTTTGGGTTTTCCTTTGATATGGGGAGTCCTAAATGGAAGAAATGGCTCCAGTTTACCTGTATGGGAATCTCTAAAGTCTGTGATATTATTTTCATGGTGTGGGAGGGATAATTCCAGCCAAAATTCTACATTTTTCATTGTTTAGGAGACCTCCTGATGCCTCCATGAATTTCTCTAAAAAAAAATTTGAATCTTCTACCTATAATACATGAGGCCCCACCCATTAATAGAGTGTCCTCTGCAAACAAGGAGTGGTTAATGCTTCTTACTCCGTGAGATATGTGCAGACCAGTTAGAGTTATTTCTCTCCTGCTCTTTTCCAAAGCCCTGCTTAAAGAATCTTCCATTATTATATATAAAAAGGGTGAGAGGGGACAAACTTTCTTCAACCCTCTAAAGCTTTGAAATAATTCACTAGGCCTTCTGTTAATCAACGGGGTTATCCAAGGTCCCATTATGCAAGCGTTGATTATATCAATGATATCATTTGAAAAGCCAAATTTATTTAGGACAACAATAAGGTAGGGTAGGCTTACTTGGTCAAAGACATTGTCCATATCCAGCGTTATGATGATTACATGCTCTTTTTTTCAACATACTTGAGTGCAAGGCTTCCTGGACAATCAGTACATTGTCAAGGATCTACCTGTTTGGGACAAAACCACCATGGTTTTCTAAGATAATCTCAGGGAGAATTATATTTACACGATTGGATATGATATTTTTTATTATTTTATAAGAATATTTTCACAAATAAATAGGCTGCAATCGGCTAAAATTGGAAGGCCTTGCATCCTTTGTAATTAGATCCAGAAAGGATGATTTAGTAAAACCACCCAGTTTTTTTTTCAAAAACACATTACTTATCATTATAGTTAAATCCTTTTTTATTATATGTGAGTGGTGTTTGAAGAAATAAATTGAGAATTCATCCGAGCCCACATCTTCGTCCGGGTGAAGACTCCAAACAACCGCCTCGATTTCCTCTTCTCCTACTTCTTGCATAAGTTTTGTGTTTTGAACAACACTTATCTTATTAGGAACATGTTGTAGGAAGGATTTGAAATATTTTCTTTCTCCATTTGTTGTTAGGAGGTTTTAAAATGAATATGAGCTTATTTTTTTAATTTTGTAGAGCATCTTCTTTCCTTTCCCTCTATTTGGATTTTGTCAATCTGATTTCTGAACTTTGTAATTTTCATATAATTGTGGAAAAATGGCGTATTCTTATCCCCTTTTTTTAACCATATACTTTTAGATTTTAATCTACCCACTTCCTCTTCTATCTGATTTTCTCTGTAAATTTCCCAATAGAGGGCCTTTTCTTATATATGGATTTCTTTGGTTTCCTCCTCATTTTCCTTAACCTCTTGGAGTGCCTCCATTATTTTTAATAACTCAGCCTTTCTTATCTTTTTATTTTTTTTCATTTTCTTTGGCCCATATTTCCAGTTCTTTTCTCAATTTTTTTAATCTTGTTTCCCACACATAATAGGGAGGTCATGTGACTCTTTGGGACCAGACTTCAGCAATTATTTTTTTTAAATACTCATTGTTGTTCCATGTTGGACAATATCTAAATGGAATGGGGCCTTTATTTTCCAACAACCCAAGAGAGATTACCACTGGCTTGTGATATGAAGTTGTTGTATGAATAATTCTTGACCTCATTGAGTTGTGTTTTGAGACGATTCTATCCTGAACTAAAATACGATCTAATATTTCCTTTATATTTATGCTTCCTACCCTCTTATTGTAGAAATTTATTAATACTGGTAGTATTACTGGATTCTCCTGATCTAACAAATTAATCTTATGTTAAATACAAAATCCTTCCACTTAATTATTTGCATAAATTAAATTTCCAATTGCAAACACATGAAGAAAATCAACTGCACATAAACACAATTGTTTAACGGAAAAGCTTAAAGCTAAAAACCCCAACTATAATATATTATGTATATCAATGGAATTATGTAATAATATCATACAAGCTTAGTACATCAAGCTCTCAGTACAATCAACAATCATTACACATTGTCATGAAGAAATTTGCATATCTATGAATTTTTTGCCTCCTGACAGCCTGCCTCCACTGCACAATCCCTGATGAAGAATACCACTGAATGAATTCAAATTGGCCTTGCCTTTACTGCGCAATCCTCATTTTCATCTCCAATGTGTGTCAGATGCATTGAATTCATCACTATAGTCACAACAGATAGTCCATCTCACTCTTTCACCTATCTCTCCACTGGGTCTCCACTGGAACTGACATGCAAGTAGTTAACTATTGTATTTTTTCAGTTGCAAGTGAGTCTCTAGTTTTGAATTAATTAAATAATTAATTCACTAAATTCTCACTAGTGTATCTTCAGTTAGAACTAGATACAACTAGCACAACTGATTTTAACTCACTAACTAAGTTAAACTAAATAATAACTCCTATAACCGCTCTTCCAACTTTGTCACAACTCTGCCACTTCAGTTCTAACTGATTCCTCCATGCATGAGTCACCAACCACCCTAGGAATTACGTAATTCCTTCAGCCCACTGATTTTCCAAATATTTTCATTGAAATAAAGTGCTCCAAGATAATAAGTTGATATTTATTGTCGGATTATTATTAAGGGTTAATAATAATCGACATGCATATATTTTTAGAATGGCGATCTATAAATAGACTTCACCCAATATTCTAAAAATAGAATCTCATATATTTTTCAAATTTGACTGACCACCTACAAATAGCATCCTGCAACTTATAGAATATGCTCACCATGTCTAAAATTAGACATACACCTAAAAATAGCCTACAGGCCCCACTTAGTGAAGGTGCTTAATTTTCACTAAGCTCGTCATCTTGTTGAATCTCAATGCTCCCTCTCAACAAGATAGGGATTATCCTTCACCCCGATCCTGCCTCTATGGTATTCGAATTTGCTCCTGTTGAGCACCTTCGTTAGAATATCTGCATCTTGATCTTCCGTAGGAATGTACTAAAGCAACATGATCTTCTGCTGCACACAATCTCTTATATGATGATACCGGATATCTATATGCTTAGATATATCATGAAACACAGGATTAATCAAGAGTTTAATGCAACTCTGATTATCACAATGTATCACTATAGGATCTAAATGAGAACTGAACAAACTGTCCATGATCTTCCTCATCCAGATAGCCTCACATGCAGCTTGACTTGCTGCCATGTATTTTGTTTCCGCTGAACTGAGTGCCATGGATCTTTGTTTCCTGCTATACCAAGAAACTGTTGTAGATCTGATACTGAAAACCCCTCTTGATGTGCTCTTTCTGTCCATTGGGTTGACTTCCCAATCTGCATCCTTGAAGCCATGCAACTTCGCCTCATTTTTATTTTTGTACCATAATCCATACTCAGATGTGCCCCTGAGATACCTCGGGACATGCTTTCCTACCTTCCAAAAGAGCTTGGTAGGCTTAACCATCGCTTGACTAAGCTGGTTCACCACATAGCATATGTCCGGTCTTGTATTAACTAAATACATAAGCGAACCCACCAATTATCGATAAATAGTGGCATCCAATACCTATGTCAATGTAGCATCCTCTTTCCTCCAATTTACTGGAAGAGGAGTATCCATGGGCTTGCATTCATCCATGTGAAACTTACCAAGTATCTTCCGAGCATAATTTCCTTGAGACACAAACAATTCACCTTCTCTTTGCCATATTTCCAATCCAAGAAAATAATGAAGGAGGCCCAAATCATCATCTCAAACTCCTTTGCAAGATCCTCCACCACAATTTGGTACAGGTTTTCATCCGCCTCACTCTTGGTGAAGCCAAGTCCAGTGAAATAGTTTTTGATCTGAGTGTACCAAGCACGTGGTTCTTTCTTCATCCCATATAGCGCTCTTTTGAGTCTGCACACATGTGACTCACTGTTGAAGATATCAAATCCTTCAGGTTGCTCAATGTACAGTTCTTCCTCAATGATCCCATTAAGAAATGCAGTCTTCACATCCATCTGATGAATGTGCCAACCCATCTATGCTGAGAGAGAAAGGAATCTGGTCCTTATGCAAGAATACCATGTGACAGGTGCAAATTTTTCTTCATAATTAATCCCCTTGATCTATGAGAAGCCTCGGGCAACAAATCTTGCCTTATACTTCTCGATGCTCCCATCAGCATCTTGCTTTACCTTGTAGATCCATCTTGTACCTATCACTGATTTACCCACCAGACTTGGAACAATCTCCCAAGCACTGTTTCTGACAATGGAGTCATACTCCTCCACCATGGCATCTACCCATGTGGGCTCCTGCGCTGCTTCTTCAAAATAAGATGGCTATGTCACGATACACTTGCTCATAAGAGCCATGTATCCAGTAAATCAGTTAGGCGACTGTCTCTGTCTGCGTTTTGGTGTAGGGACTCCTACATTCTATGCTGCATCAAGCTTCGGTCTTTCAACTTCTGTGGTACGCTTTCTGCTCGTTTTGATGTTTGGTTCTACATGAGTGGACTCCTCCACTCCATGAATCTCCTCTTGTGGCTAATCCACATCTAGAGGCTCATCTTTGGGAACAAGCAGATCCTCCTCTACATGCAAGTGTATCTCCCTCTCAAGTGACAACTTCATGGCTTTCACCTCATTTAATTTTATATCCCGTCGCACCATAGTCATCCGACTATTTGGAAAATACACACGATAATTATGGGGTGTTTCTATGTACCCCACAAATATCCAAACTTCTGTAGATGGCTCCAACTTCTTCCTGGTGTCCTTTGTCACATGAATGTAAACATATGAGCCAAAAATATTCAAATGAGAAATATCAGGCTTCTTACTAGTAAAAGATTCTTCATGTGTACTCATGCCAAGTACTCTATGAGGACAACGGTTTTGCACATAAACCGTAGTGTTGCATGCTTCCTCCCACAAGTGCATCAGTAGGCCCTGGTCATGCAGCATAGCTTGTGCAACACTCATGATCATTATGTTCTTCCTCTCCGCGACCTCATTCTGCTGTGGGTTATTAGGCACTATGAGTTCTCTTCGAATTCCTTCTTTTCTACAGAAGACTTTGAATTCGTTCGAGATATATTCACCACCATTATCGCTCCACAAAGCCTTCACTTGCTTCCCCGACTCCTTCTCCACCAATTCTTTAAGCTCATATAACTTTGAGAATGTTTCGCTCTTCTTCTTCATGAATAATGTCCAGCATCTACAAGAATAGTCATCAGCAAATATAACATAATACCTGTGTTTTGTTGTTGAAGAAACCAAGAAAGGTCCACACACATCTATGTGAATTCTCTCCAGGATCACCTAAGCATGGTTCTCCTTCTCATGAAAGGTGTTCTTCACAAACTTACCCATAGTACATCCCTTGCACTGACATGACTACACAAGAGTACCCTTGGGAAGTCCAGTAGAAATCTGTTGAAAAATCTTCAAGGTGCCATGGTGAAGATGGCCCAATCTCCTGTGCCATAATTCGCCCTCATCTCGGCTCACTACTTCTTCTACTTTTCCCATCATTGCAGTGCAACCATCTACCTCTAGCTTGTAGAGATTCAACTCAAATAATTATCCTCTTGGTTTGACCCATCATTTTATGTCGCAAGAAAGCTTTTCCCTCGCTGAAAACAACGTCATAAACTCTATCCTCCAACATAGCGACCGAGACCAAGTTCTTCTTTAGACCTGGAACATGCATAACATATTTCAACAGAAATGGTTTACCTGACTCCCTCTCAAAGGTAGCGGTTCCAATTCAAGTTGCACTGTATCTACCATCTTTGCCCATCTCTATATGCATTTGGAGATCCTTCCCCTCCAAATCACTAAACAACTCTTTGTCTCCCATCATATGGAAGGAAGCACCACTATCAAGATACCACACCGATCTCATCGCACTTGAAAAAAAGCATGCGATGAAAGAGAAATCAAGTTCAAATTGTGAGGCTAAGGCCTCACCTGCTGCAACTCCAGCAGCCTTCTTGTTCTTCTTTTTCTATGGGCAGTTAGCGGCGAGATGCCCATGTTCGTGATAGTGAAAACACTTCACCTTGGACAAATCCAACTTCTTTCCTTTAGCCTCGGATTTTGGATGGGATTTCTTCCCCTTCCCTTTCCTTGATTTGGCAGCCAAAGTGCAATTCTCTTCATCATCATTCTTTGATGAAGAGCCATCCCTGTTATTCTACCTTATCTCCTCCTACACAAGATCCGACCAAAGTCGCTCCCAATCCGGTAGTTTCTCCCGTTCATTGACAGAGTATTCGTATTTGTGCCAACTCTTCAAAAGCCCAAGGAGAGCCAAGCTCACCAATTCATCATCCGCAACTGTAATTCCACACTCCCCAGCTCATCCCTACATTGCAAAAACTTCGTGAGATATTTTGGAATACTGTCACCCGTCTCCATTTTGATTTTTCTGAGCTTATCTTTCAACGCCAACTTCCTATGGTCGTTGTTGCTTTGGAAAAGATCTATAAAAACCTTCCACATTACAAATGGAGTGGCTTTCCCATGAAGGCTTGACACAATATGGTATTTCACACCTTCCAACAGAATTATTCTTGTCTTCGCTACCTTCTTTTTCCATGCGTCAAGTAATGCAGCATCACTAGAAGTAGGCTTAGTGACATTGCTATCGATGAACTCCTTCAATCCATTATCTTCAAGCACTGCCTCCATCCTATCTCTCTAGGCTATGTAGTTCAAGCTACCCTCAAGAGCATACTCCAACCGCAACCCATTGAAAGCCATTTCAATGAATACCCAACTGTCGCACCAAGAAATTTTTGCAGCAAATTTGAATTGTCCACCAGCACAAAACTCAGAACCGCTTCACTATTGCAATCTCCAGTGATTAACACTGCTCTGATACCATGTATAAATTTATTAATACTAATAGTATTACTGGATTCTCATGATATAACAAATTAATCTTATGTTAAATACAAAATCCTTCAACTTAATTCTTTGCGAAAATTAAATCGCCAATTGTAAACACATGAAGAAAATCAATCGCACATAAACACAGTTGTTTAACGGGAAATCTTAAATATAAAAACCCCAATGATCGTATATTATGTATATCAATGGAATCATGTAATAATCTCATACAAATATTAGTACATAAAGCTCTCAGTACAATCAACAATCATTACACACTGTCATGTAGAAATTTGCATATCTATGCACCAATTTCTTGCCTCCTGACAGCCTGCCTCCACTGCACAATCCCTACTGAAGAAGACCACTAAATGAATTCAAATTGGCCTTGCCTTGATTGCGTAATCCTCATTGCAATCTCCAATGTGTTTCATATGCATTGAATGCATCACTATAGTCACAACAGATAGTCCATCTCACCCTTTCACCTATCTCTCCACTGAGTCTCCACTGGAACTGACATGCAAGTAGTTAACTGTTGTATTTGTTAAGTTGCAAGTGAGTCTCTAGTTGTGAATTAATTAAACAATTAATTCACTAAACTCTCACTAGTGTATCTTCAATTAGAACTACATACAACTATCACAACTGAGTTTAACTTACTTAACTGAGTTAAACTAAATAACAACTCCTATAACTACTCTTCCAACTCTGTCACAGCTCTGCCATTTCAGTTCTAACTGAGTCCTCCATGCATGAGTCACCAACCACCCTAGGAATTTCATACTTCCTTCATCCCTCTGATTTTCCAAATTTTTTCACTGAAATAAAGTTCTCCAAGAGAATAAGTTGATATTTATTGTTGGATTATATTAAGGGCTAATAATAATCTACATGCATCTATTTTTAGATTGATGATCTATAAATAGACTCCGCCCAATATTCTAAAAATAGAATCTCATCTATTTTTCACATTTGACCAACCATCTACAAATAGCATCCTACAACTTATAGAATATGCTCACCATGTCTAAAAATAAACATACACCTAAAAATAGCCTGCGGGCCCCACTTAGTGAAGGTGCTTAATTTTCACTAAGCTCATCATCTTGTTGAATCTCAACACTTATTGCTCCATGTGTACTTGTCATTTTTGGGAGGAATGTCTATATTCTTTTTTTCCATTATGTTTTCGATGGCATCCCTTGACGGATCAAAATGATAAACTCCACCAAATTTCTCATCCACATTTAGGACTAGATTGAGGTCATGGCCCAAAATTATATTTATGTTTTGGATATCATTTAATGTCTCTTTAACATTTTTCCAGCATTTTTCTTTTTCCCTGAACTGGTTGGGGTCGTATATGTTGACTATACGGTATTTCTCATTAGTGTTTTTCTCTTTTAGATCTATTCTAATCCAATGTTGTTCCCTTTTTTGCTTGAGTAGCTCCCATTTTTCCTTTTCTCCATAAGGTACAGATACCCCCTGAGGCCCCTATTACTTGTTGAGCTATTCCATCGTAATTTTTTAAGTTTTTTATCAATTTTTCAAAACCTTGGAAACTAGTTTTGGTCTCCTGTAGTAGAGTATATCTAGGGTTTCCCTTACTAAAATATATTTTGCTACATTTACTTTATGTGATTTCCCCAAACCACAGAAATTCCAGGAGACCACAATCATTATTTATTTTGGTGGGAGGCTGAGGGACCTTTCCCTCTTATTTGTTGGTAGGAGTGGATTTTCTTCCCTGTGAATTCCCTAGCAGCTTAACCTAAATAGATAAGTATTATGTGTTATTGTGTTTTCTTCCATAATACAAAATGTTACTGTAAATGATATTTATGTATTGGAAAAACCTATGCAATTTTTTTAAAGTTATTTCCTGAAAAGGTTGGATGTATCTCTTGTAAATCGGGTAGAACATGGGAATTTTGCAAAGGTTCTGCTACAGTTGCAGTATCATTTAGGATAAAGAATAGTAAAGGCTTGTTAAGGAATCTATACGGAAGAGTTGGATATGCAAAGGTGAAAACTTAGGAGATTAATTTAAGAATTTGTTTGTTTGAAATTATAAATGGTATATAGCCAGTCTCTATAAATATTGGGTTAGCTTCCTTCTATTAGACGGAAGACTTTCTTAGGGACAATCCACACAGATATATCATGATAACTAAAATTCTTGTATTGTACGATGCAGATTTTTTTACATTGTTTATTGTTTATTTTATTTCCTTTTGAGAATCTATCACTAGCGAAGGAGAGAAAACTAATAATAGCAGGTTTTGGATATAATCCTGTAAGGGAATTTGGTTATATCCCAAGTCAATTCAATAGATTTAATAGCTCAGAATTAGTCCCTAACTCTTGGGAATAATACTCAATAGGAAATACTACTATTAATTATAATCTACCTACAATTATTAAAAACTAAAATAAAATAAAATTACTTTACATGTGGTGACGTGATCGTTGTGAAAATTGACCTAGGTGACAGATAAGTATTGTAACATACTGGTTATTCTTAAATATAATCTTTCTTCTTACTGGTAAATATTGAACAGGGTAATATGTATGGAAGAATTAGATGAATCGTTTTAAGTGAATGATTTGAAATATTTGGGTTAATAAATGGTTTGAAAACTAAGTACTTAGCTGAATTTTTAACTCTTTAATAGGGCTATTAGTTTTGTGCATAGACAATAACAAAAAATGAAGACAGCGGAATGAATCAAAAACTGGCTAGTGATTCATGTCGAAAAATTAATTAGTCTCTTTTATTTTCTTTCTCTCATTCGATACGAAATTGGGGTTAGTCTCCTGGCCAATCCATTTTGGCAGCCTAAATACATTCCCTTTTTCCACCGAGAAGTTATGTAAATCGACATGTAACATTACAATCATACAAGAATTTAAATAGCCATAAACCCCAGTATGGAAGATACAAAGATGACCGGAGAGAATAAAAACAATAGGTGAAAACATAAACTAAAACGACAGAAACCAAATACAGTGGCTTTTCTCTAACCATGACATAACTAAATAAGAGTTAAAAACAACTTTCACTCAACAAGAGTTACTAAATATAATTGATTTTGTACAAAAACCCAAAAAAATAATATCTTTATGTTGAACTCAGAAACGATTTACAATATTCTTTCATTTCAAGAGCCAAGATGGAAGAAATTAATAGCTTCTTACAAACAGAAAAATTTCAAGAATGAATATGTCTCTCATTGAAAATATGCAACTCAAAAATCATCACAACCGGAGGTACGAAGTTTACATAACATTCCTTAAATATACTTTCAATTGTAGTAAAACTTGAGAGGACAGAAAATTGATGACTATCATAACCCTGAAGATCCAATTTGTATACTCTACTAATTAAATCCAAAGAAACTAGTCCACAAAGTTGTTAGTTCCCTTTTAAGAATTAACCCTCGCATCTTATGGTTTTTCCAAGAAGGAGAAAAACCATGTTTCTAAAGAAGCGAGAAGCAGCAAGAATACCTAGTGGAATGGAGAGGAGAAAGCCTTAGTATCTCTTCCAAATATTGAAACTATAAATAATATCCCAGAAAATTTGGATACCTACTAGCATGAGAAGGAACGACATCATTAAATCGATACAAAACCATGTAAAATAAAAACATATATGTATGAAACGGGATAGATTCCATGAAAGAAGGAAAGGACCAACTTGTGTGAAGTAAAATCACTCATCGCAACTTTGTAACTAAATAACAACTCCTATAAATACTCTTCCAACTCTGTCACAACTCTGCCATTTCAGTTCTAACCGAGTCCTCCATGCATGAGTCACCAACCACCCCAGGAATTGCGTAATTTATTTAGCCCTCTGATTTTCCAAATCTATTCACTGAAATAAAGTGCTCCAAGAGAATAAGTTGATATTTATTTTCAGATTATTATTAAGGGCTAATAATAATTGACATGCATCTATTTTTAGATTGATGATCTATAAATAGGCTCCGCCCAATATTCTAAAAATAGAATCTCATCTATTCTTCACATTTGACCAACCATCTACAAATAGCATCATGCAACTTATAGAATATGCTCACCATGTCTAAAAATAAACATACACCTCAAAATAGCTTGCAGGCCCCACTTAGTGAAGGTGCTTAATTTTCACTAAGCTTGTCATCTTGTTGAATCTCAACACTTATTGCTCCATGTGTACTTGTCATTTTTGGGCTTTTTTTCCATTATGTTTTCGATGGCATCCCTTGACGGATCATAATGATAAACTCCACCAAATTTCTCATCCACATTTAGGACTAGATTGAGGTCACGGCCCAAGATTATATTTATGTTTTGGATATCATTTAATGTCTCTTTAACATTGTTCCAACATTGTTCTTTTTCCCTGAAATGGTTGGGGGCATATATGTTGACTATACGGTATTTCTCATTAGTGGTTGTATCTTTTAGATCTGTTCTAATACAATGTTGTTCCTTTGCTCCATAAGGTACAGATACCCCTTGAGGCCCCTATTTCTTGTTGAGCTATTCCATCTTAATTTTTTAAGTTTTTGATCATTTTTTCAAAATCTTGGCAACTAGTTTTGTAGCAGATTATATCTAGGGTTCCCCTTACTAAAATATCTTTTGCTACATTTACTTTATGTGATTTCCACAAACCATGAAAATTCCAAGAGACCATAATCATTATTTATTTTGGTGGGAGGCTGAGGGACCTTTCCCTCTTTGCTGGTGTTGGTTTTTCTCATTATTCCCAGTGCTTTTCCCAAAGAAGGATTCCATGGGTGGTCGTGTGCCTAATTCCATTTCTTTTGTTGTTTCTTCATCTCTCAATTATTTGTTAGTCTTTCTTCCTACTTTCTTTTTGTGTTCTAAGGTGTGTAAACATTATTTTGATTGGTTTCTTGTCAATATTTTGTCAACAGAAGGAGGAGGAGGGCTACAAGGAATAATAGGTGCGGAAGGGGAGAGGATTGGGGGTGGAATGAGAATTTTTATATTTTTAATGCACAATGAAAATATGTGTTTTATAAATCTTATGAATCTTGATTGGACTTTTGTCCCATTAATATTGAAGATTGTGTCATTTTTCTATTTTTCCTCTTAGGTAGGCTTAAATAATATTTTTATTTTTGAATTTTTAATAAATTAAATTTTTTGATATAATTAATATAGCTTTATTTTAATTTAGATGGGTTTGACTCTTTGAAAGTTCCCTTAAACACTCAATTGTGTTGATTACATAGCTTAAACTTGTAATTCCAACAAATATTTACTAAATTTCAAACAATTACAAATATATGTGGAAAATGTTTAAAATGAAAAGTAGTTAAACTATGACGGAAATAATTTTTTATTTTAAACGAATATATATATATATATATGACATTAAAATATTTTAGTCAATATCGGCATTAAAATATTTTCAATGACTATAAAATATATATATATCAGCATTAAAATATTTTCAATGACTCTATAAAATATATATATAGTTGACTTTGAAATATTTTAATCAATGTCGACATTGAAATACTTTATTTTCAATTACTTTATTTTATATATTTATTTTCAATTAATTTAATATTATTATTATATAACAATGAAATATTTTATTTAATATGGATATTGAAATAATTTATTCATAAATTATATTTTCCACATTTAAAATGTCTTGTATTATTAATATATTTTATTTATGGTTTACGTTGAATTTTTTTAACTCTCTTTATAGATAGATATATATGAAATTGATTTTGAAATGTACTTGCATAACCATATAAATTAAACGTGGGCTATCAATTAAAAATATTATTGTGTTGAGAAATATTATAGGGGAGATGTAATACCCCTCCGAGAAAAGTAAATATTTATTTACCTTTACCACAATGAGTTGGTCCTGGTGGAATTTAAAATTATTTTATTTTTAATTTTATTTTTAAAAAAATGGTTATTGCTAACCATGGAATTTATGGGGAGAAGTATCTAAGTGAAAAAAATTTCACTCACTAGATAATTGGAAGACATTTATTCCTCTCCCTATAGATAGATAAATAATCTCAGTTGGGGACAAGGAAGCCAAGAGGGTGAGAGAGGAAAAAATCAGAGGCGGCCTAGAGACTTGGAACCTTGTTGGAGGAGGTCCAAGGGAGGAATAAATATTGATTCCTTAAATAGGATGTTGTTGGGAAAGGAAGGATTCTTTCAAGGAAAGTGTTTCCTAAGTTGGTTGGTCAGTGAAATACCTTGTTAAACCATTAGAGCCTGAATATTAACCTAGACAGAGTTGGTATGGTCAAAAGGTTCTAGGTGGACTGGTTGTGGTCCATGTCAAAGAATTGTTCTTAGAGTGACAAAATGGCTCGGGGGAAGAACTATACGTAATTGAATTTCTTATTTGTTGGTAGGAGTGGATTTTCTTCCCTATGAATTCCCTAGCATCCTAACCTAGATAGATAAGTATTATGTGTTATTGTGTTTTCTTCCATAATACAAAATGTTACTGTAAATGATATTTATGTATTGGAAAAACTTATGCAATTAAATTTATTTCCTGCAAAGGTTGGATGTATCTCTTGTAAATCAGGTAGAACATGGAATTTTTCAAAGATTCTGCTACAGTTTCAGTATCATTTAGGATAAAGAATAGTAAAGGCTCGTTAATGAATCTATATGGAAGAGTTGGATATGCAAAGGTGAAACCTTAGGAGATTAAGTTAAGAATTTGTTTGTTTGAAATTATAAATGGTATGTAACCAATCTCTGTAAATATTGGGTTAGCTTCCATCTATTAGACGGAAGAATTTCTTAGGGACAGTCCACACAAATATATCATGATAACTGAAATTCTTATATTGTACGATGCAGAATTTGTTACATTGTTTATTGTTTATTTTATTTATTTTTGAGAATCTATCACTAGCGAAGGAGAGAAAACTAATAATAGCAGGTTTTGGATACAATCCTATAAGGGAATTGGGTTATATCTCGAGTCGATTCAACAAATTTAACAGCTCAGAATTAATCCCTAACTCTTGGGAATAATACTCAATAGGAAATATTACTATTAAGTAGAATCTACCTACAATTATTCAGAACTAAAATAAAATAAAATTACTTTACGTGTGGTGACGTGATCGTTGTGAAAATTGACCTAAGCGACAGATAAGTATTGTAACATACAGGTTATTCTTAAATATAATCTTGCTTCTTACTGGTAAATATTGAACAAGGTAATATGTATGGAAGAATTAGATGAATCGTTTTAAGTGAATGATTCTGAAATATTTGGGTTAATAAATGGTTTGGAAACTAAGTAGTTAGCTGAATTGTTAACTCTTTAATAGGGCTATTAGGTTTGTGCATAGACAATAACAAAAAATGAAGACAGCAGAATGAATCAAAAACTGGCTAGTGATTCATGTCAAAAAATTAATTAGTCTATTTTCTTTTCTTTCTCTCATTCGATACGAACTTGGGGTTAGTCTCCTGGCCAATCCATTTTGGTAGCCTAAATACATTCCCTTTGTCCACCAAGAAGTTATGTAAATCGACATGTAACATTACAACCATACAAGAATTTAAATAGTCGTAAACCCCAGAATGGAAGATACAAAGCTGACCGGAGAGAATAAAAACAATAGGTGAAAACATAAACTAAAACGACAGAAACCAAATACATTGTCTTTGCTCTAACCATGACATAACTAAATAAGAGTTACAAACAACTTTCACTCAGAAAGAGTTACTAAATATAATTGATTTTATACAAAAACCCAAAAAAATAATATCTCTAAGCTGAACTCAGAAATGATTAACGATATTCTTTGATTTCAAGAACCAAGATGGAAGAAATTAATAGCTGCTTACAAATATAAAAATTTCAAGAATGAATATATCTCTCATTGAAAATATGCAACTCAAAAATCATCACAACCAGAGGTACGAAGTTTACATAACATTCCTTAAATATACTTTCAATTGTAGTAAAACTCGAGAGGACAAAAAATTGATGACTATCATAACCCTGAAGATCCACTTTGCAGCTACTCTACTAATTAAATCCAAAGAAACTAGTCCACAAAGTTGTTAGTTCCCTTTTAATAATTAACCCTTGCATCTTATCGTTTTTCCAAGAAGTAGAAAAACCATGTTTCTGAAGAAGCGAGAAGCCACAAGAATACCTAGTGGAATGGAGAGGAGAAAACCTTAGTATCTCTTCCAAATATTGAAACTATAAAGAATATCCATAGAAAATTTGGATACCTACTAGCATGAGAAGGAACGACATCATTAAATCGATACAAAACCATGTAAAATAAAAACATATATGCATTAGACGGGATATATTCCATTAAAGGAGGAAAGGACCAACTTGTGTGAAGTAAAATCGCTCCTCGCAACTTTGTAACCATGGTACAAGATAAGGAATCATAATTAGCACAGTTAAGAAAGGGAAAGGAAACCAAATAAAACTCAAGAAAACAACCTATGAATGAAGGAATCTAGAATGAACATGAGCAGTTGAACTAATGCAAAATGTTGACACGTGCGTAGAACAAGATGGCGTCAGATATCTGTCATAGAGATTAATATTGTTAATTTATGGAAAGTGGATATGAAACCCTCAAATTATATATATCTGATAAAATGGAAACCTTACCTGTGCACTAGACCTATTAGTGACTTTGTGACTTCCACATTGAAATTCTAAGGCGACCAAGTGAACATTCTATCCAGGAGAAATTCCTCCTTCTGATATTTTTGACCAATAAATTTTCCTGTAGAAAACATGAAACCCTAGTAGAATGTAGAGCATAAAAACATTGTGAAGCATGTGCCAAATGAATCTTTTAGGGCATGTGAGGGGGTAGGAAATTATCATGAAACTCTGGTCTTCAATCACAATTGTCGATTCCTTAAGGTGAGCAGTGAATCTTGGATCCTACCCTGATTTTGTAAAGTTATAATGCCATGTGTAAGGTGGGGAGTCAGTCTCTTGAATTTTACAACCTCACTCGGGGTACGTAATAACCTTATTTAACCGACCATAGTAATGTGATAAGTGTAAAAGGTTATAATGTATATAAATTTATAGGTGCAACTCTTCGCACTGAAAGTAATTGTTATGAAATGGTTACTTTATTCCTAGTTGTAACATCACAGATTTAATGCTTGTATAGAATCCAGAACCATAATAAAAATACAAATGATTATGTATATATATTATTCAATGCATATGTTTATGACAACTTTCATGTGGCATCATTTAAGTTATTTATTTTTACAAAAAAAAAAAAAATCCCTAAGGGAGATGTGACAAGTGGTATCAGAGCTGAAGAGTTTCGCACTATGGCCTATTTAAGGGTGATTAGTAGAAATTGTGTTTCTCCTCAAAAAGGAATAATCTTGTTATGAGCACATTGAAATAAATTATATTACGCAAGTTAAGCTATCAAAATACTAATCGATTTATTGTTGAGGTACACAAATAAACGGGAACTGTTATGTTGGGCGTAAAGAAGGACAAACAACTATTAGGAACATTCATTTAGTAAATCATATCCCTTCACTATTAAATAATGAGTAGGGAGATAAAATTTCATGGTTTATGGTAATGAGGAAGTATATTCTTAAATAAATCAGAAAATGAATATGATTTCTTATATTACATATATGTTTAACTAAAAAAAGTGGGGAGGAATCACCCTGAAAAGTTGGGGAATATCTAAAAAAATAATTACCGGTTTTTAATAGCAAGGCACTTGTGCTAATTTTCAAATAATGATTCGTTGTATAATCTTATGAGATCAGTAACCAAATATATGTTTAAATTTATAAAAAAAAAAATTACAGTACTTAAGAATTGGGTACAATTGGGAATCAATTATCTAAAGCATATAAAACAATAATTACTTCCTCAATGCATATGTTGGATGAGTAACCAAGAACCTGACTGAGGTAGTAATAGAGGGAATATCAAATAAGTATTAAAAGAATCTATTCCATATTAGCAATTCATAACTAAAGCTTATCGTGAAAATTTCTAATATTGAAATGATTATGAAACCTGTAGGTAGAGTCTAACTAGTTATAATATGTTTTGAACATGATTAAAACATTATGGTAATGTTGTGAAACAATCACAATAAGATTGCATTAGAAGATATTGAAAAACTTGTAATACATAAGAGAAATATTTATGGTACCAAGGATGTCATGTTTGGCTACATGTAATGGTAACTTTGTCAAATTGAGTGGGATATAGAACACTTATGATTAAAAAATGAATAGATTAATTAGAATCATCTTGAGTGATTGGTGGAAAGGATTGGAATCCTTATACCAATTAAGATTTATCAACTAACATGACCAACATCAACAGTAACGATTAAATATCATTATGTGTATAACCTTGGATAGCCCAATATATTAATACTCAGCCAGAATAAATCAGTTCAGACTTCAAGAGAAAAATTTGGTAGGGGAATTAGCAAAATGTATGTTGAATATTTTCTTCATGAAGGGAGTCATAAATGAATGATTACAATGGTGGGATAAATTACACAAAAATTGAGAATGGTTTCTTGTTTAAAGTAAAAATTGGATGAAAGAATGGCAATTATCATAATACCTTGCAATGGACAAAGACTAAACTCAAAACTAATGAAATGGACATTTTATTTGGAAATTTTAGTTGTAAATTCGAAATATATAAAATATATATATATAGTATTTGGTTCATTTCAAGAAACCTCTTTGTTTTGGAATAGTGTTGTCGAGATTCCAAAGATATCAGCTTTATACCAAATTTAGCCAGCATTAAGTGAGCAAGAGTCAATAACAAAACATGGAAAATTTTTAGAAAGGAAATGCAATGACTTCCCAGATATTACAAATAAATAAATAAATAAAATTGGACAGCTTTGAAATTCTTGTGCTTAATGAATAGGGGGGAATCCCAAGATGTGCATGAGTTACAAACTCGTAATACCAAATCATGGCATGATTTTCTAATCAGTATAATTTGTAACTGCCTTGTGATTAGAAAGGTTGAATAAGATGACCAGAGAAGTTTGACTTATTAGAAGTGACTCATAATTGTAATCTCGACCTTTAAATTGATATTAAATGTAATAGGTTAAACAAAAATAAAAGCACACTAGACCCTATGAGTAATATAGCAGAGTCACAAATAAAAAGGAGAGTGTATATATATATATATATATGGAAAAAAAAAAAATTAACCCAACCCGACTATTTTTGGACTGATGCTTTTCCTTGAGTTTTAAAAACAACATAAACTGGAAAACGGACTTATGCATGATAAAATACACACAGTGATGGGTGTGTATATTGGTACTCTGAGGTGTCTATTTTCCTAATTAAATTTGAGGCTATGGTAAAAGATATTGGTAGAAATGTTAATTTTTCCTATGACATGAAAAGGAACACATTTCCATCCACGAATATCCTCGATAAAAATTTGAGAAAAATTGCGTTAACTTTCATAGACACAAGTGAGGTTTGGTTAAATGATTGACTAAGAAATAATGTGTACATACCAAAACCAATATGTTAATATAACCACACTAGCATGAAGTGCTGAGGCCTCTAGCTGGTGTGGAAGATGTAGTGGGAAGGACCACATAGCTAGGGCACACACATGTAACCCCAGACAAGTTAAGTAATAATTTGCAGTATACATTGAGATGAAAGCCTGATAAGAGAATTGTGAGAAATTTGGAGTAAGGAAAACCATACAATTGCAAAATTTGGGGATTTAGTCCTCTTATCATATTTTATTGTTATAAGCATGTCTCATTACTGAGGGTTGAGGCTTGGATTTTTCTTGGTACAGTGGGGAAAGAACAAAAAAAAATGGGAAATTAATCAAATAAAACCCTAAGCTATGAACTCGGATTAAGCCTTCTTCATTAAAATATTAGTGGATAATTAATGTGGTCGGGACCAAGACCAAGACCACTTAAACTAGAAACAAAGAAGATACCTGCCAAAGGTATCGAGTTGAAATAATTTTTTTAGCATGCTAGCATAGTTGGTGTCATAAGTTGTGATTTTGTTTCAAAGAAAAGATAATAAAACAAATTAACAAATATTTAAAATCAAAAAATAAAAAATAAAAAATAAAAATAAAAATAAAAATAAAGGTGATTAGTGGTTGAAAGCCATCATTTGGACATGGTAAAGGAATCTTCCTTGAACTCAAAAGAACCCAAAATAAAGATGACTACTATGTGAGTGGTCTCATGGGATAAGCGACTACGCCTGTGAGAGGCAAAACGACTAATTATGACATTCCACCAAACCTCACATGCTAATTGTGGTAAAGTAATATGTTGATGACTAAGGTAAAGAATATGTTGGGATATGATATATAGGAAGGGAACTAGTATAAAAAGAAATAAAATAATAACAATAAGAAAATAATTCCACAAGTATATACAAGATCAAAATCACGTATAATTTATAGCAACAAGGCGTATTACAAAATGATAAAAGGGCCAAACGAAATATACTTGGACAAAGTAGATAATTTGAATATGATAGAAAATATCCTAAATTTTATTTATACATGACTAATGCACATTTGAACTATGATAAAAGCATAATAGTGCTACTCAAGATGATAGTGCACTAGCTACAATCCATCAATAAATACAAGAATAGTAAATGATTCTGAAATATTATTATTATTGTGCAAGTAGTGCAAATGGAATTGTATTTCCATGGTCTAAAATTTTAGTGGGACCATAGGGTGGGGTCCTTGTCGAATTGTGTAACCAGGGGATAAGTAAACAAACTAAAATTTAATGTTATTATTAATGAATTATTACTAACTACGGGATGCTAATCCTTGTTGAGTAGGGATACATGTTGATAGGCCATGTTGAATACATAAACACCAATTGATGGTGCATGTAATCAAGTTTGAAAGCATATATATTTGTGTTATTTAATGATGATTAATAATAATAATAATCATAATGATTATGCATGTAGGTCAGATCAGACAGAGCATTCTTTGTCGGACCTCTACACATTTTCGATCAAAAAAGAGATTAAAGTGCAGAAACACTTCAAGCAGAAAAAGGTTACCCGAGAGCATCAGGATTTTATGCATGAGATATATTCCAGCCTATTTTGAAGGCTAGGAAACACTGAGGATGGTGTTTCGATCAAGAGGGGGAATATGTAATACCCCTCCGAGAAAATTAAATATTTATTTAATTTTACCACAATTATTTGGTAAATCATAGGCTATGTGGAAAGCCTGGTGGAATTTAAAATGTTAAATTATTTTATTTTATTTTTATTTAAAAAAAAACAGTTATAGCTAGCCATGGAATTTACAAGGAGAAGTCACTAAGTGAAAAAAAATCCACCCACTAGACAGTTGGAAGACAATTATTCCTCTCCTTAGAGATAAATAATATCAGTTGGGGATAAGGAAGCCAAGAGGGTGAGAGAGAAAAAAACCTGAGGTGACCTAGAGACTTAGAACCTAGTTGGAGGAGGTCCAAGGAAGGAAATAAATATTGATTCCTTAAATAGGAAGTTGTTGGGAAAGGAATGATATGGCCAAGGAAATGGTTTCCTAAGCTGGTTGGCAAGTGGAATTCCCTATTAGACCTTTAGATTTTGAATATTAACCTAGACAGACTTTGTATGGTTAGAAGATTCTAGATGGACTGGTTGTGGTCCCTGTCAAAGAACTATTCTAGGATTTGACAACTCAGAATCAGTCCCTAACTCTTGCGAACAGGGTAATATGTATGAAAGAATTAGATGAATCGTTTTAAGTGAATGGTGTTGAAAGCTTTTGGTTAATAAATGGGTTTGAAACTGAGTATTTAGCCGAACTTTTTACACTGTCATAGAGCCAGTAGGTATGTCCATAGATAATAACATAAAATGAAGACAAAGGAATGAATCAGAAACACATTATTGATTCATGTAAAAAAATTAATTAGTCTGTTTTCATTTCTTTCTCTCATTCATTAGGCACTTGGGGTTAGTCTCCTGGCCAAGCCATTTCGGCGGCCTAGAGATAGTCCCTTTGTCCACCAAGCAGTTATGTAAATGGAAATGTAACATCACAGCCATGCAATAATTTAAATAACCAGAAACCCCAGAATGGAAGATACAAAGTTGACTTGATAGAATAACCTAGTAGGTGAAAACATAAACTGAAATGAAAACAACCAAATACAGTGTCTTTGCTCTAACCATGAAATAACTAAATAAGAGTTACAAACAATCGTCACTCAGTAAGATTCTAAATATAATTTATATCATTTATTCTTTACAAAAACCTATAAAAATGATATCTCTAACTTGAACTCAGAAAATATTATTGGTATTATTTCATTCAAGAGCCAGGATGGCAGAAATTAATAATATTTTACAAATAGAATAAGTTGAAGAAGGAATATGTCTCTCACAGAAAATATGAAACTCAAAAATTGTCACGGCCAGAGGTTGAAGTTTACATAACGGTCCTTAAATATACTTTCAATTGTAGTAAAACTTGAGAGGAGAGAAAATTGATGACTATCACAACCCTGAAGAGCCAATTTGCAGCTACTCTACTAATTAAATCCAAAGAAAATGTTCCAATCAAAATGTTTTATAATGATTTTTTTTTTGATTTAATTTTATTACATTTTTGCATTTAGAGAAACTAAATGCAACCAAGTATGGAAGACATGTTGTAATGTCCTATTATGTTATGTTATCTAAACATTTTGACTCAGTCAAAAATTATATAAAAATATTAATAATAAGATTATTAATTATAACATTTTGACTCGTGAAATTACATTAAAAAAAATGATAATTATAATTATTAATTATTAATTATTAAACCAACCTAGATCCATTTAACTCTAGATATCTAAGAGGTGTAAACTTCTCCTCAAGTTTTTCACTCAAAAAAGAGGTTTTCACTTAGAGAAATTTGATCCCTCTCACAGCTTGATAGATCGAGACTCAAGATGGATATAGGCTAGTATATATACATTTAAAAAACAAGGAAAAAAATTATTATCCATGGATATTTACCCCAACCTATACCCATCTTAATTCCCTGAGAGTGATCAAACCTCTCTAGGTGCAAACCTCTTTTTTTAGTGCAAAACTTGAGGAAAGTTTTGCACCTCCAAAGAGATTTGATCCTATCAGTGGTTGGCATATTAAATGGATCTAGACTAGTTTGATAATTAATAACTAATAACTATAATTATAATTATCTATTTTATTTTATTTTTAATTTAATTTTTATTTTTATGTAATTTCACTAGTCAAAATGTTTTAATTGATAATTATAATTAATATTTTTATTTTTATTTTTATTTTTTTATGTACTTTTTCATCAAGTCAAAATTTTTAGATAACATAACATAATAGGACATTGCGTGTCTTCCATACATGGTTGTAAGTGACTCTAAACACAAAAATATAATAAAATTAAATTAAAAATATATATTTATAAAATATTTTGATTGTGAAATGAGAGATTGTTTTTGGGAATATGGTATTGATTAGCCATGGTATTGTAACAAATCCTATTTACAAGATAATAATATCCATGGTAAAATGGGGTGAATATCCATGGTTAAAATCCTTGTAATATTGTAAGAATTAAGTTTTTTATTTGTTTATTAATGAAATTTAAATATGGTTACAAAATTATTATTTTAAAGTATGTGGTAAAACGGATATCCATTTATAGCTATTATTTATAGGAGTAGTCTTTCACTGCGACTTTTTTGAGTTTCCGACATTTCTGCCTAGAATTCAACGAAAAAAATTGTGGCCAAATCTTGATTTGTGTTGTTTAAACTGGTTTTTTACTGCATATATGGATTCAGCTCCTTCAAAAACTCTTGGGGCTCTTTGATTGTAAAGTGTTCACCCATCAAACTTGTGATTTCAATGAATCCCTATCAGATTCTAAACAAATTAGATTGGAAAATAAATTGGAAAATTTTCCAAAAGGTTGCACTTAAAGACTACTCGTTATTTATATCTTATATATTTTAATGCGATAGAAGGTTTTTATATATATATATATCAAAAATAAGTATAAAATATTTTTCACTTAGAGATATTTGATCCCTCTCAACTCTTGATAGATCTAGACTTAAGATGGATTTAGGTTGGTATGTATACATTTAAAAAATGTGGAACGAAATTCTTATCCATGGATATTTACCCCCCCCCCCACCCCCCCCAAATGTCTATCTGTCATAGGTTTTGGAGGGTTTTCTGGCTCATTTTATTGTTTATGTTGCCCAAAATCAGATAGGATTTGTTGGAATCACAAGTTTTGTATAAATTAAGATGTACATTTGCAACTAATCATGAAGTTTTAATCAAAATCACAGGACACAAACCTACTCTACTACTTTGTGGACATTAATTCACAATTTAGAACAAAAATCTCAAACATGCAAGAAGAAATAACACACATGTAATAAATGAGAAGAATAGATATGTATTACAATTGATTTTCTCAACTAAGCACAACCTACAAGTGTGTAACCTATCTCTCTGCTCACTAAAGGGCTTTGACCCGTACTTAGTCAATTTTTTCCTCTGTTTGAGCTCTTGTTTCCTCGCATTGTTCCTTGAGGAATTAGGCCCCTATTATTTAGGAAATTCCTCAAATTAATTGTGAAATTCCTTTAGGTTGATCATTTGACTGCATGAAACACATATACACTCAATACTAATCTACAATTGATGTTACACTGCCTTGAAATCTCCACCAAGTCTTGGGAACTTGAATTATCTACATGCACTAGATATTTTTGGTTGCTTGATCAGTTAAATGGATGATCATTGAGTTTGACTGAAGTCCCGCTGCACAACTTGACCTTCCACTGCTTCATCCAATAATTGGAACTAGTTTGACTGAAAAAAACCTTATATAACTGACCTTGATTGCTACAAATCAGCAATCACACATGCTTAATTGAACTCTAACTCCTCCAAATCAAATTTACTGATTAAATTGGGTGACACAAGGCATGTCACAGAAGTTAACATCATCTAAGTTGTTGTTGATATGGAAATTCGAATTTTCTCAATTTAATCAAGGAAAAAGAGAATTGAGAATTTCTTGCTACATTTTTCACCACTCCCTCTCAGCAAGAAAGGGATTATTGACCAACCCTATCCTACACATATGGATCTCGAACTTATTTTTTGACAAGAGCTTTGTCAAAATTTCATCATCTTATTCCTCTGTTGGAACGTATTAAAACAACATGATCCACCTCTGCACACAGTATCGTAAATGGTGATACCAGATATATATATGCTTGGATTGATCATGAAAAAACAGGATTTTCAAATAGGTTGATGCAACTCTAATATTCATAGTAGATCACAGTTGGATCCATCATCTGACTAAACAATCCAACAAGTATATTTCTCATCCATACCACCTTACATGTTTCTTGACTAATAGACATGCATTCTGCTTTTGTCGAGTTGAGTGCCATAGATATTTGCTTCTTTCTATACCAAGAAACCGTTGTGGATCCAACACTAAAAAATTCACCTGGTGTACTCTTTCGTTCAGATGGACTCCCTTCCAAATTTGCATTTGTGAAGCCACATAGCTTCACTCCCTCTGTATGTTTGTAACATATTCCAAACTATTTATTGCCTCTAAAGTACTGTAAAACATGTTTAGTTTCCCTACAAAATAATTTGGTTGGCCTAACCATAGCTTGGCTTATCTGGTTTACTGCATATCACATATTTGGTTGTGTTCACAAGGTACATTAGTAAACCCAATAATTTTTGGTAAATAGTAGCATCCACTTCCTCACCTGAAGTGGTATCCTCCTTCCTCCAATTGGTCGCTAGAGGTGTCTCTATGGGTTTTCAACTCTCCATGTGGAACCTCTCTAGTTTCTCATTTGCATACTTGCCTTGAGAGACAAAAAATTCCCCATCTCCTTGCCATACTTCCAATCCGAGGAAGTAGTGCATGAGACCCATGTCCTTCATTCAAATTCTCTTCCAAGGTCCTCTTTGAAAGATCTGATCAGTTGTTCAACACCAGTTAAAATAAATTCATCAACATATAAGACAATAATCAACAACAAACCTTCTACCAAAATATGATAGAGGTTTGCATCTGCTTCACTTTTGGTGAATCCCAAACCGGTGAGATATTTATTGATCCTGGTGTACCAATCACAGGGTTCTTGCTTAAGACTATACAACGTTCGATTGAGTCTACACACATGAAACTCCCGATCAAAATTATTGAAGTATTCTAGTTTCTCGATGTACACCTCCTCCTCAATAACTCCGTAGAGGATTTTTTTTTACATCCATCTAGTGGATTTTCCACCCCATCTATGCAGCTAAAAAAAGAATTGATCTAATGGATGACTACCTTGCTACAAGAGCAAATGTATCCTCATAGTTAATCCCTTAAAATTGAGAGTACCCCTTGGCCACAAATCTGGCCTTGTACTTTTATATGCTTTCGTATGCTACCTGCTTTACCTTGAAGATCCATCGTGAACCCACAAATGATTTATCTATTAGTCTTGGAACCACATCCCAAACATTTTTCTTTACAATGGATTCGTACTCCTCCACCATTGCATCCACAAATACAAGTTGATATACTACCTCCTCAAAAGAGGATGGATCAATATTTACAAGCTCGGTTATTATATCCATGTAACCAGTGTATCCATCTAGTGACCCTCTCTACATACGCCCATTTGGAGCACCCACATTCTCCCTCGCCTCTTGCACAAGTCTCTCAACTCCCCTAGTTCTTTTCCCGCCTTCTCTGGATGGTTCTGCTTGAGTGGGTGTCTCCACTCTCTACTCCCCAATTTTTGTTCGATCCACAACTTTTTGAGTTTCCCCTTTTGGAGCTAAGAGCTCCTCCTCTAGTGGGATCTGAATCTCCCTCTCAAGAGAGAACCGCATCACTCTCTCCTCATCAAATTTTACATCCCTTCACACAATTTGTCATTTTGAGGGATGGAAAGTACACATAGTAGTTGTGGGGAGTTTTTTTGTATCCCAAAAATACCCCAAATTATGTTGTCAACTCTATCTTCTTCCTTGATTCTTTGGAGACATGACAATAGACAGAGGCTTTGAAAATCCTGAAGTGCTATCCAGATTTTTCCCCAAGAAAGCCTCCTCTGGTGTAATCATGCCCTGAATCCGATGAGGACTTTAGTTCTACCCACAAGTTTAGAGGTAGGCTTTGGTCATGAAACATCGCCCTCATTTCTCCCATAATTTCGTGGTTCTTTCTCTCGTCCACCCCATTATGTTGTGGGTTGTGGGGTGTTTTCAACTCTCATTGAATGCCTTATTTTTCAAAAAAAAAAAAAAAATCATTTGACACATACTCACCTCCATTATCTCTCCTAAGATCCTTCACCTTATTTCCCATTTCCTTCTTGTTGGACACCTAATCCTCTATGGGTAGGTGTATAAGGTGAATGGAAAAAAGGAGTCCAAGAGACCACTTGGAATGGGAAACCAAGGGTCACTCCAATGTATTATATATATGCATATTTGTGAATAATAATGAAACTCGCGCTTATATTTTCCATTGTTGTCTATTCTTTATTATTTGTGTGTGTTCACCATAGTTGATTTTAACATAGTATCAGAGCTGGTACGTTCATAACCAGCTCAATCTTGTGTGAGCCACTTGTTTTTTGTGGCCTGTGTAAACTTGCAAGACTTGTGCATTTTTAAGCATGTTAGCTCTACCTCTATTTATCAATTCCACAAACTAACACATCTACACTAGTTTTAACGCTCATCTAAATGTTGCCTGCAAGTAGCAGCATGTTGAGATTCAACAAGATGATGAGCTTAGTGAAAATAGTCGCCTTCACTAAGTGGGACCGCAGGCTATTTTTGGCACAAAGTCTATTTTTAGACTATGTCTATTTTTAGACATGTCGATCATATTCTATGAGTTGCAGGATGTTATTTGTGGATGGTTGGTCAAGTTGGAAAAATAGATGGACTTCTATTTTTAGACATATTGGGCGGAATCTATTTTTAGATTGCCGGTCTAAAAATAGATATGTCGAATATTATTAGCTCTTAATAATATTTGGACTCTAAACATTATCTTATTCTCTTGGAGCACTTCAGTTAAGTGCACAAATGTGGCACAGGAGCTGACAGAAGGAATTACGCTATTCCTGAGGGTTTACTGGAGCTAATGCATGAGGACTTCAGTTAGAACTCATGTGACAAAGTTTGGTGGGTAGTTGGTGGAGTTGTATTCAGTTTAACTCAGTTAGACTCAGTTGAGCTAGTTGTATCTAGTCTAACTGATTGATACACTAGTGAGAGTGGTGTGAATTAATTAGTTAATTAATTCACTAAATAATAACTCATTAATCAACTGAAGAATACATCAGTTAACTACAGTGCATGGACAATTCAGTGGAGACTAGTGGAGAGATAGGTGAAAGAGAAAGTGTGACTATCAGTTGTGACTATAGTGATGCATTTATTTCATCCAACACTCAGTGGAGATGCCAATGAGTATTTCGTGAGCAAGGCTCGAGAAATTCGAGTTCATTTAGAGCCATTATTTAGCAGGGATTGCGTAGTAGAGGTAGGCTTGAATATGGCAAAGATCGGTGCATGGATTTGCAAGATCAGGCCTGATTAGTGTGTAGCGACTGTATTGTACTGAGAGTTTGATATGATCAGCTTTGTATGAGGATTGTTGCATGATCTCTATGACATATATTATATACATATAGTTGGGGTTTTTAGCTTCAGGCTTTCCCGTTAAACACTATGTTCATATGTGTGTGAATTTTTATGGTTTCATGTGTGCATTGCAATTGATTTAATTTCCGCATGTGATGATCAATAGTGGAATAGATTTTGTATTGTGCGTGAAGTCAAATAGTGTGTGATCAGGAGAATCTTGGATATATAACACACAAGTTATATAATTTCTACATGGTATCAAAGCTGATATTGATCAGAGCAGATTGCAATTATTGAAGCGGTTGAGTTTTGTGCTAGTGGAATTTGAATTTGCTGCAGTGTTTTCTTGGTGTCGAATTTGAGCATTCATTGAAATGTCTTTCAACGGATTGCGATTGGAGTATGCCCTTGATGGCAGCTCAAATTATATTTTGTTAAACACCATGTTAAACACACACATGGTGTATGAGAAAGATAAACACACACAATAAGAGACTCAACACACAATGAAGGATACGCGTGTAGCTTTCTTATTTTTCCATTATACATGATGTACATTTATAGTACAATGGTGTGACTCTTGGTTTCATATTCCAAGGTCACTTGGACTCCATTGTGACTTTTCTCATTCCACACCTACCCATAGAAGATTAGGTGTTCCAACATCCCCCCTTAATCTGAAGGGGTATGTGTGAGTCCAAGAAGAGAGTTGTAATACAAATTTGCAAAGTATACATGGCAGCACTTGGGCTGAATCAACTCTCTGAAATGTTGGAAAAAAGAGGTGGTTTAAGGATGACCACCAACACTGGAACGCAATACTTTTTGTAGTTCCCAGAACTCTTCCAAAACTAGCAAGAAGCTGAAAGCTTCTACTAGAGGAATTGTCCCTCATAAAAGAGGGAGACCTTCAACCTAAAAGAAGGGAGGTCTACTACCTGTGATGGTTTTAGGATTACCAACAACACTAGAATGCTTGAAGCATTTCCTGGAACTCAACCAAAATTGGTAAGAAGCTGAAGGCTTCTGCTAGAGAAGTGTCCCTCATATATGAAAGGGAGACCTTCAACCTAAAAGAAGAAGGGAGGTCTACGACCTGTGATGGTTTAAGGTTGTCCACCAACCAAAGATGATGGTTTAAGGATGTCCACCAACTAAAGGTATGCTCATGGGCATCCGTGTCTCTGGCTACATCTCTGAATCTGGAATGACGAATTGTGGCTCAGGCTCACCTGAACTGCTATGTCTCTAGCTACAACTCTAAACATGGAATGAGAGATTGTGGCTCAGGCTCGCTTGATCTAATGTCGAAGCTTGTACATGACCACCATTTTCCCCCCTGTCAGGGACAAGGTGAGATGATGGTGAAAACTCAACTGCAAGTTTTCTCAATATTCTTGAACAAGTTCTAACATGTGTCGTAAACATCTTCTTGGCTGTTGATGCCCATTCCCAAGAAGAAATCCATCCAAGATGAATCTTTGTTCTTGCAAGAGGCTTGTTTCTGAAGCATCTGTTTGAAGAATGGGTGTGCCGACCACAGTGCTTGCATGGATGAAGATAAAAAAAGTGATCTTTCATATGGCCAACTCGATCACAGTGTTGGCATTTTACAATCTGTGATTGTTGTTGTGGAGCAGGATCTGGAATAGCTGCAGGTGAACTGTCATATAGGAATTCGGCACTCTGAAATATGATGGGCTTGGTGTAGTCTGGAATATCAAAGGACACATCCTTGTCATATCCAAGACCAGTTCTGTGCTTGTTGTGGACAAGTTCTTCCCAAGGTTTGATGATGGGCTTGAGAAGTGCAGGTTGAACTACTGTATCTGCATGTACATATGCTCTTGTGCAAGGAACTGAATGGGAATCGACTTCACCTTTATTTTCTTGCTGCTGATGGGAGTCTTTCTCAATGTTTTGAACAGAAATAGGTTTAGAATGGTGACTCTTTTGCTGAAGTTCATCTTGCTGAAGCTGAGATTCCAATTTCAAAAACTCAATCTTTTCTTGTGTGTCTAGCAAACAACTTTGAATATTACAAAGAGCATTCTTGCTCATTTTTTTCATATCGTCAACATTGGAATGAATGAGGTTATTCAACAACTCTAATGACTCATTGATTTTAGCCATTTTCAACAACTTAGGCTCAACAAATGAAAGTGTGTCGGCTTCAACCAAAAATGCACCCGTTTACAATGTGATTCAACTTAATTTCAAAAATTACAAATGACTCCAAGGAATTCTCAAAGTAAAAAATCTGATGATTGCAACTATGAAGAAGCAATACAATGTCAGTTCAATACAATATGTAGTAAAAATGTGCAGCAAAACACTTGTGCAAGAGGCCTTTAAGGCAGCTAAAATTTTTTCTTCAAAATGATGGAAAACTTGTCTTCGTATCACCCTTCAAATCACAATGCAAATTCACTTTTGTTCTCTATGTAAGCAATCTTTGTTGTTCATTTCCTCTCTCTTCATTTGCTGATATTTCTTCTTCCTCTCTCTGCTGTTTTTTTTTTTTTAATAAAAAAGAAGGCAAAACTGGGGGAGGTATTTACTGGAGCAGGTAAAACCTAAGGGAGGTTTTAACTAAGGAAAGTATTATATAGGGAAGGTATATTTGATTTTTTTTTTTTTAATAAAAAAAAGGGATTAATTAAAATGGGAGGGAGAAGGAATTTAAAAATAAGGAGGGAGGGATTAATTAAAAAGGGAGGGGGGGCGGTTTAGTTAAAAATTAATGCTTAAATTAAAATTTATAAGTCTGAAATTTAAAAAATTGAGAAAGTCGAGTTATGGAGGGATGGGAAGAGCGTTTTCAGGTGGGAGAAGGAGGGCCAAAAGGCCGTGTGGGAGGGGGTTATGGATGGAGGCGGTGTGGTGGGCTATAGCAGAGGAAGGTCGGATGAGAGTGAGAGGAGCATGGAGGAGGGGAGGGCAGTGAGGCCACAGGAGAGGTGGTGTAAGGGGGCGAGAGTGAGAGCTTGTGAGCGGGGGCAGATATGGCATGAGTACAGCAGGGTAGGTAGGTGGGTAGGGCGAGTGGCATGGGAGGGTTTCCATGGAGCGATAAGGGGTATGACAGGTGCGTCAGTGCAGAGGTGGGGCAGTAGGCCGCTGTGAGGAGAAGCGAGCGAGTAGGGAGTAGGGTGTATGAGTTGGAGCGGTAGGGAGAGCTTGCGGGTAGCTGAGTTGAATGGGCCGAGGGAGGGTATATTGAGGGTGGTAAGGGGAAGCTGAGGGTCATAAGGTCTGGGGAGAGGGTGGAGAGGAGTGGAGGTTGGGCCGAAGTGCTGTGAGTGTAGGGATGGTGAGTCGAGGGTAACGCAGATGCAGAGGGTGTAGCTTAGGGGGCGTGTGTGAGGGCGTGTATTTGGAGTGTGAGGGTGTATAGTAGATTGCAGTAAGGTTTGGGATTCAAGTGCGTAGAATGGGTCTGTGTAAGTAGTAAGGGGGCCTTGTGGGTTTAGTAGGGGAGTTGCAGGGCCGTGAGGGCCAAGGTGTGAAAGGCGTGAATTTTTTATTTTTTATTTTATTTTATTTTTTATTTTATTTTTTTTTTAACAAAAAATACAGCAGAGTAGAGTAGAAATTTCAGTAGGAATTTGACAAAATTTTCAGCAGAAAACTTGCAGACTTTCCAAATGTATAGCATAATTGGAAAATTTTCAGAATTTGCAGAAACTTTCAATAAAAAACTCAGAAATATTTACTTAAAAAACCCAGAACTTTTCTTCAAAACCCCACTTTGAACAATATTTTCAGCAGCTCTCCAATGCAAAATTAAAAGGCAGAAATTGCATGGAAATTCAAAATGAAAACCTTCAGATGCGCAGTGCTGCTCTTCTTCAAAACCACTTTCTGAACACTGCCAAGAACTTCCAAATGCTGTAAAACAAACCAAAATTTTGTAGATATGCACAGGCCATAAACACAAATGGCTCACTCAAGGTTGAGCTGGTTATGAACGTATCAACTCTAATACCATGTTAAACACCATGTTAAACACACACATGGTGTATGAGAAAGATAAACACACACAATAAGAGACTCAACACACAATGAAGGATAAGCGTGTGGCTTTCTTATTTTTCCATTATACATGATGTACATTTATTAGTACAATGGTGTGAATCTTGGTTTCATATTCCAAGGTCACTTGGACTCCATTGTGACATTTCGCATTCCACACCTACCCATATAGGATTAGGTGTTCCAACATATTTCATGGAAGGAAAGGATGGAAGCGGTGTTGGATGATAATGGGTTGAAGGAGTTCATAGATGCAGAAATTCCAAAACCTGCATCTAGCGATGCAACCGCACTTGACACGTGGCAAAATAAGACAAAAAAATGTCGAAGGATTCTGTTGGAAGGTGTGAAGGATCACATATTGTCTAGCCTTCACGGTAAAGCTTCTCCATTCTTGATGTGGAAAGCTTTGACAGACTTTTTCCAAAGCAAAAGCGACCAAAGGAATTTGGCGCTTAAAGACAAGCTCAGAAAAATAAAAATGGAGAAAGGTGACAATATACCCAAGTACCTCACGAAGTTCCTCCACTACAAGGATGAGCTGGGAAGTGTGGGGGTTACTGTAGATGAAGAGGACTTGATGAGCTTGGCTCTCCTTGGGCTTCTGAAGAGTTGGCATAGCTACGAGGACTCTGTCAATGGTCGGGAGAAACTGCCAGGATGTGAGCGACTTTGATTAGATCTTGTGCAAGAGGAGATAAGGTGGGGTACCAGGGATGGATCTTCATCGAAGAATGAAGATGAAGAAAATTGTGCTTTGGCTGCCAAAGCAAGGAAAGGGAAGGGAAATAAAAATCCTTCTCAATCTGGTGCGAAAGGCAAGAAGTAGGACTTGTCCATGGTGAAGTGCTTTCACTGTCACCAACACAGACATTACGCCACTAATTGTCCATAGAAGAAGAAAAATAAGCAGGCTGCTAGATCTACAGCTGGAGAGGTCGTAGCCTCGCAGTTTGAGCTATATTTTTCACTGATCGCATGCTTGGTCTCAAGTGTGATGGGATCAGTGTGGTTTCTTGACAGTGGTGCTTCTTTTCATATGACCGGAGACAAAGATTTGTTCAATGATCTGAATGAGAAGGATCTTGGAGTGCACATCGAGATGGGCGATGATGGTAGATACAGTGCGACTGGTATCGGGACCATTTCCTTTGAGAGGAAGTATGGTAAACCTTTCATATTGAAGGATGTCATGCATGTTCCGGGATTGAAGAAGAATCTGATCTCTGTGGCGATGTTGGAAGACAAGGGTTATGATGTTGTTTTTAGCGAGGGAAAGGCTTTCTTGCACAGTAAAGCAACGGGTCAAACCAAAAGGATAGGGGTTTGAGTTAAGAACTTTTATCAATTACAGGTAGATGGCTGCGCAGCAATGGCAGGCAAAGCAGAAGCAGTGGTGAGCCAGGATGAGGGCGAATTGTGGCACAGGAGATTGGGCCATCTTCACCATGGCGCTTTGAAAAATTTGCAGCAGATTTCTACCAGGCTTCCCAAGGGTACACTTGCGTAGTTAGATCAGTGCAAGGGATGTACTTTGGGAAAAATTGTGAAGACCACTTTTCATGAGAAGGATAGTCACACCACGACAATCCTTGAGATAATTAACACAGACGTGTGTGGACCTTTCTCAGTGGCTTCGATAGCAAAGCATAGGTATTATGTGATATTTTTTGATGACTTTTCTCGTAAGTGCTGGATCTTCTTCATGCAAAATAAGAGCGAGACATACTCAAAGTTCTGTGAGTTCAAGGCACTGGTTGAGAAAGAGTCGGGGAAGCAGGTGAAAGCTCTTAGGAGAAATAATAGTGGTGAATTCATCTATGGTGAATTCAAAGACTTTTGCAGCACAAAAGGAATTCAAAGAGAGCTCATAGGGCCTCATAACCCACAGCAGAATGGGGTCGCGGAGAGAAAGAACAGAACAATAGTGGGTGTTGCATGGGTGATGTTGCATGATCAGGGCCTTCCCATACACTTGTGGGTTGAAGCATGCAACAATGCAGTTTATGTGCAAAACCGTTGTCCTCATAGAGTACTTGGCATGAGTACACCCGAAGAGGCATTTTCTGGTAAGAATCCTGATATTTCTCATTTGAAGATTTTTAGCTCACATGTTTACATTCATGTGACGAAGGATGCCAGGAAGAAGCTGGAGCCAACCGCATAGGTTGGGATATTTTTGGGGTACACAGAAAAACCCCATAACTATCGTGTGTATTTGCTAGACAGTCGGATGACTGTTGTGCAACGGGATATCAAATTTCATGAGGATAAAGCCATGAAGTTGTCGCTTGAGAGGGAGCTACACTTGCATGAAGATGAGGAGCTATTAGTCCCTAAAGATGAGCCTCAGGATGTGGATCAGCCACAAGAGGAGGTTCATGGAGTGGAAGAAACCACTCATGCAGCACTAAACATTAAAGGGCAGAAGCGCACTACAGAAGCTGAGCAACTGAATCTTGATGCAGTGCAAAATGTAGGAGCACCTACATCACAGTGCAGATAGAGACAATCACCTGACCAATTTACTAGATACATGGCTCTGATGAGCAAGTGTATAGTGAAAGAACCATATTCTTTCGAGGAAGCTGTGGAAGATCCTACATGGGAGATTTTCCCAAGGCCGGAAGGGAAATTAGTGGTAGGTTCGAGATGGATCTAAAAAGTGAATCAAGCTGTTGATGGGAGCGTCGAGAATTACAAGGCAAGATTTTTTTCCCGGGGCTTCTCACAGATCGAGGGGATTGAATATGAAGAAACCTTTGCACCTATCGCAAAGTATTCTTCCATACGGACCATCCTTTCTCTCTCAGCGCAGATGGGTTGGCACATTCATTAGATGGATCTGAAGAGTGCATTCCTCAATGGAGTCATTGAGGAGGAGGTGTACATAGAGCAGCCTAAAGGATTTGAAATATTTAGCAGCAAGTCGCATGTGTTCAGGCTCAAAAGAGCGCCTGCATGGGCTGAAACAAGCACCTCGTGCTTGGTACACACGGATAGACAGTTATTTCACCGGACTTGGATTCTCCAAGAGTGAGGCAGATCCGAACCTATACCAGATTGTGGTGGAGGGTAAGTTTATGATCATTTTACTTTATGTAGATGATTTGATACTAACAGGTGATGAACTGTTGATACACTCATGCAAGGCAAATCTTTCAAAGGAGTTTGAGATGAAGGACTTGGGCCTCCTTCATTATTTCCTGGGATTGGAAATTTGGAAGCAGAAGGGTGGATTGTTTGTGTCTCAAGGCAAGTATGCCCAGGAGATATTGGAGAAGTTTCACATGCAAGGCTGCAAGCCTATCGACACTCCTCTTCCTGGTGGTTGGAGGAAAGAGGATGCTACATCGACAGAGGTAGTGGATGCCACTGTTTATCGACAGTTGGTTGGTTTGCTCATGTATTTTTTCAATACACGACCGGACATATGCTATGTTGTTAACCAACTTTCACAAGCTATGGTTAAGCCTACCAAGATCTTTTGGAAGGCAGGCAAGCATGTCCTAAGGTATCTCAGGGGCACATCGGGATATGGATTATGGTACAGACAGTCGGATGAGTTGAAGCTGCATGGCTTCACGGATGCAAATTGGGCAAGGAGCTTAATGGACAGAAAGAGCACATCTGGAGGGACATTCAGTATCAGTTCTACAGCAGTTTCTTGGTATAGCAGGAAACAGAGATCCATGGCACTCAGTTCAGTGGAGGCCGAGTACATGGCAGAAATTTTGGCTGCATGCAAGGCTATATGGATGAGGAAGATCATGGTCGGGTTGTTCGGTTCACACTTAGATCCTACTATGATATATTGTGATAATCAGAGTTGCATTAAACTTTCGGTTAATCCAGTATTTCATGATAGATCTAAACATATTGACATCTTGTATCATCATATCAGAGATTGTGTGCAGTGGAAGATCATGTTGCTTTCTTACATTCCTACGGAGGATCAGGATGCAGATATTCCGATGAAGGCGCTCACCAGGAGCAAATTTGAATACCATAGAGACAGGATCGGGGTGGTAGATAATCCCTATCTTGTTGAGAGGGAGTGTTGAGATTCAACAAGATGATGAGCTTAGTGAAAAGAGTCGCCTTCACTAAGTGGGCTTGCGGGCTATTTTTGGCGCAGAGTCTATTTTTAGACTATGTCTATTTTTAGACATGTCGATCATATTCTATGAGTTGCAGGATGATATTTGTGGATGGTTGGTCAATTTGGAAAAATAGATGGACTTTTATTTTTAGACATATTGGGCGGAATCTATTTTTAGATTTCCAGTCTAAAAAATATATATGTCGAATATTATTAGCTCTTAATAATATTTGAACTCTAAACATTATCTTATTCTCTTGGAGCACTTTAGTTAATTGCACAGATGTGGCACAACATCTAACATAAGGAATTACACTATTCCTGAGGGTTTTCTGGAGCTAATGCATGAGGACTTTATTTAGAACTCATGTGACAGAGTTTGGTGGAGTTATAGAAGTAGTTGGTGGAGTTGTATTCAGTTTAACTCAGTTAGACTCAGTTGAGCTAGTTGTATCTAGTCTAACTGATTGATACACTAGTGAGAGTGGTGTGAATTAATTAGTTAATTAATTCACTAAATAATACTCATTAATCAGGCGGGAAGAATACATCGGTTAACTACAGTGCATGGCAGTTTCAGTGGAGACCAGTGGAGAGATAGGTGAAAGGGTAAGATAGACTATCACTTGTGACTATAGTGATGCATTGATTGCATCCAACACTTAGTGGAGATGAAAATGAGGATTTTGTGAGCAAGGATGGCTGAATTTGAGTTCATTCAGAGCCATTATTTAGCAGGGATTGCGCAGTAGAGGCAAGCTAGCAAGTGGCAAAGATCGGTGCATGGATTTGCAAGATCAGGCATGATTAGTGTGTAGCGATTGTATTGTACTGAGAGCTTGATATGATCAGCTTTGTATGAGGATTGTTACATGATCTCTATGACATATATTATATGCAAATAGTTGGGTTTGGGGTTTTTAGCTTCAGGCTTTCCTGTTAAACATTGTGTTCATATGTGTGTGAATTTTTATGGTTTCATGTGTGCATTGCAATTGATTTAATTTCCGCATGTGATGATCAATAGTGGAATAGATTATGTATTGTGAATGAAGTCAAATAGTGTGTGATCAGGAGAATCTTGGATATATAACACATAAGTTATATAATTTATACACAGCATGGTGTTCATTTCGGCCTTTCTCTTAATTAAAACTACCACATGTTGACGATGTGCTTGCTCTATTAACATTCGGATATGGTGCTCTATGGTTTCAATGCTCCCCATAGTCTGAAAATTCCTTCTTCCCACCATATGGACACATTTTCTATTGGTTGACTCAACAGTTGACCTCCATCCTCCCTACGCGCACCCCCATCCTCCCTACACGCACTCTCCACACCTACGTGTTGTCCCCTCCTCCCTCCCGCCTGCTCGGCTCCCACACACACATGTCTCCTCCCTTCGCATACGAGCTTACCTCCTCCCATAACACCCTGTCCCCCTCACCTCCCCTTCTCACCCTCCCGCAACCCCTCACCCTCATCGCTCACCCTCTCACTACGCCATCCCCATCACCTCTCCCTCTCACCCTCCCGCAGCCCCTCCCCCTCACTGCTCACCCTCTTGCTCCCTCGTCCCCCTCACCTCTCCCTATCACCCTCCCCACAACCATTTCCCCACTCTCTCGACTTCCTTCCCCGACCCCCTCCGTACTCCCCTCCTATCGCTCATGTAGTCCCTCCCCCTCACCACTCCCATAGCCCCACTCCCTTTACTCCCTTTTTTTTAATATAGTCTACCATCTCTATCCATAAAATCAGTATTTCCGTTAGTACACCCTACCAAATTCTCGGTCTCTGTAATATATTCTTGCTTCTTAGAAAAAAATACATTAGTTGAAGCGAAAATAATTGACACTAGATTGAATTGACGCTCAGTAGTTGTGCATTGAAACTATGTCGATGTGCAGTGAAGGGTGCGTATAAGCATTGAAGAACTGAGTTCAACTGAACACTGTGTATGGATGGTATGCTATGAGTTCCACTTTTAATGGTGGTGCACTTAACCAATTTGATACAAAGTTGTATGGTATACGTTGCAACTGGTTTGAGACCGTGTTGTGTTTACTGTGCTTAGTGCCTTTGAATCGATCGTTCTTACTGTGCGATGAAGAACATTCTTGCTATACGATGTGTTGGTTCCATTCTTGCCATTTTTAACATTGAAACTTCATTGAATGGTATGCAACATATGTGTTGACTTCTATGCTAGTATGCTTTTAAATTAGTTGAAGCCCCTTTTCTACGATTGGCACATATATAAAGTGCATTGAGGCTTTGATCTAAGTGAGTGTATATGCTTTGTGACTTTTTCAAGAACATGAAATTTGAATGGAGTGATATGAGAATGATGGTATTATGTTTGTATGGTGGGATGTTGCTCATGTTGGTGTGGAGCATATAATATATGAGTTGATTTTTTTAAAGAGGATCATAAGTTTTGGAATGTTTAATGGCTCATAAGTGAAGCTTTATAATATTATAAATAAATGAATAAAGAGAGATTGGTAAAGATTTACTGATAGTGCCTATTTTGGCTGGTTTTAAATTGGAACATTTCCCTTTTTCATGTATTAAATTGTTTTGTGCATGAGTGGCGCAACATATGAGCTTTGGAGCAACATGGTTGGTTTTGGTGAGAAATGCATGTTATTCAAAAGTTCAAAAACAAAAAGTATACTAGAGCACTTCCATTTTGTATTAAGCTCGTTGTGGGAAACGTTTTTTCATAGAGAAGTCTTATTTGATAGAGAAAACGACAAGAATTACTGAGGTATTAGAGTTCCTTAAAACTCTAATACATTTCGTTGATTATGACATAGTGAAAATAATCAAGAATTGTCTATCTAATATTAAAACTTGTTTACATGATGCACTTGACAAGATTGAATTTTTGTAGCTTGAGTCAAAGCTACAACAAGAGGATTTGCAGCAAAAAATTTGTCATCCTAACTTGTTTTTGTTCAGAACACAAAGACAAACTCCCATCAGCAACAAGATATTGGTCAGATCACTGAGCCCAGTACAAGAGCATATTTGTATGCAGATGCAAAAGCTCATGCTTCACCTCCCAAGCCCATCATCAGCCCTTGGGTAAATCTTTTCCATAGCAAGCACAGAACTAGTCTTGGATATGAAAAGGAGTTGTCCTTTCATATTTCAGACTACTCCAAGCCCATCAAAATTTAGAGTGTCGGATTTCTTCATGATATTTCACCTAAAACTGTTCTAGATTTCGCTCCTCTTCCACGGCAGCAAAAACAGATTGAAAAATGCCAACGCTGTGATCGATTTGGCCATATTAAAGATCATTGTTTTGATATTCACCCATGCAAGCACTGTGGTCAGCACACCCATTCTTCACACAAGTGCTTCAAAAACAAGCCTCCTGCAAGAATAAAGATTCATCTTAGATGGATTTCTTCTTGAAAATGGGCATCAACAGCTAAGAAGATGTTTAATTCATATGTTAGAACTTGTTCAAGAGTATTGAGCAATCTTACAGTTGATTTTTCACCATCATCTCACCTTGTATTTGACAAGGGGGAAATGATGGTTATCTACAAGCTTTGAAGCCACATCAAGCGAGCCTGAGCCACAACCTCTCATTCCAGATTTAGATTTTTAGCCAAAGACACAGCAGTTCAAGCAAGCCTAAGCCACAATATGTCATTCCAGATTTAGTGTTGTAGCTAGAGATAAATATGCCCATGATCATGCCTTTGGTTGGTTTTCAGCCTTAAACCATCTATGTGAGGTTGATATTCTTCCTATTTAAATAGTTCTAGGAAATGAATCAAGAATTCTAGAGTTGGTGGTCATCCTTAATCCATCGCAGGTTGTAGACCTCCCTTCTTCTAGGTTGAAGGTCTATAATGTTCCAAAATTTTAGCCTCAAAGCTAAATGGAACATTAGAGTTAGCAGCAACTTTAGCCGGTGAATAAATGGGTAGAAAATCCCATAAGTCTCCTAAGGAGGATAAAACCACTCCAAATGTGAAAGGGGACACTCTTTCTAGCTTAATAAAACACCTCCATGTGTGAACAGGGATAATATCAAGCTGATTCAGTCTACTTTGACTAAGTCAACAACGCAGTTATGGAGGAGGAGGAATCAAAGGAGGAATAACGCAATTTTGGAGGGAGATGTATCTTTGGATAGAGATGACCTAATTGAGTGGATCCAAGGGCAAGACAACTCATATTTTATATAAGGAAGAGGATGGAAGCATTATTCTTCATGTTTTAGATTATTATTCATGTCTGCTCAGACTTTTGCTTCCTCTTGCTATTTAGCAGGGTAGCAGTGTTGTTTAGCACCGGGTGTTCCCGAGCGGGAATCCCACCTCTTTCTTTTGGAGAGCCTCATTGGGAGAGTTTTTATTCATCATTCCACATTAGGTTTTCAGGCCAAGCTTCAGCCAACTTCATCAGCGCAGTTTTTCCAGAGATTGTGCAATGTTGCTGGGTGTAGCAGTGGAAGGGATTGGAATCCCGGTTTCTGAGCTAGTTTCTCATTAGAGGAAGGTTTCCTTCACTTGAGGGACATGTTTGGAGAGCTCCAGAGCTGATTTTAGATATTTGGTATCAGACCACACATTTCCCATACATTCCCAACGTTTTTCTAGCTAGTGAATGCGTTATTTTGGAGGCAATACTCAGTGCATGGTTTGGTGGCTCCGTTACATTATTTCCTTGTGATTGAGAGGTTCATCCTTTAATGGGAGGAAGCCCTTGAGGGATCTACATAAGATCATAAATATTTCAGCCTTCTACAATATTATGCTTTATTTTTTCAGTGGTGATTCAGTAAATTTCTGAATATCACAATTTGTATGTAGAGTGTTTGACAAGAAACCCTTGTCGGGTTGTCTTGTATTTTGTACAAGGAGACTATATCTCATTCCTTTCAGCATTATTGTTTAATATATGAGTAGATATATTGCGCTCCTATTTTCTAATTTAAAAACCTCTTATGACTGCGTAGTCCCTTTTGTGCATTATTTCGGAGTAGCAGTGTCTAGAGTTTTTAATCATTTTCAGCTACACTAGTGTGGGAGGTCTGTTTAACCCACCTAGTTTCATTTTTCTCTAATCTCCTTTTGGACTTAGATGCTATATGGATGTATCTATGGGATCCAAGTGTTTATTTTCATTTTCTATGGCACATATTTCTCAAAATGTGTTTTTAGTGCAAGCTTGCTGAGTTGTCCCAATTTTGGGATATTACAAGGTCTCCCTCTTCAAAATATGAGGAGCACTTCCTCTAGCAGAATACCTTGGCTTCTTGCCAGATTTGGAAGAGTTTTGGGAACTACACTAAGCCTTCCAGTTTTTGTGGTCATCCTTAAACCACCTCTTTATGCCAACATTTTAGAGAGCCCATTCACCCTAGTGTTTCCATGCATAGTTTGCATATTTGTATTACAACTCTCTTCTTGGACTCACACATACCCCTTCAGATTAAAGTGGGGGATTTTGGACACCTAATTCTCTATGGGTAGGTGTAGAAGGTGAATGGAAAAAAGGATTCCAATAGACCACTTGGAATGTGAAACCAAGGGTCACTCTAATGTATTATATATATGATTTTTTGTTAATAATAATGAAACTCATGCTTATATTTTCCATTTTTGTCTATTATTTCATATTTGTGTGTGTTCATCATAGTTGAGTTTAACATTTCTCAACCAATTCCTTGAATTCTACAAACTTGGAGAATGTCTCGCCTTTCTTCTACATTAAGAAGATCCAACACTTCCATGAGAGTTCATCAATAAAAATGAAAACATATTTGTGCCTGGCACTAGAGGATTTCGAGAAAGGTCCATAGACATCGGAGTTGATCCTGTCCATGTTATGAAACTAGCTCCAAAAATAGAAGAAAAGAGGGATCAACGCCTTAGAAATCAGCCACTTCGAGGGGGAAACCTCCAATACATTACATAAATGAACAATTCTTGGATGATACAAATCACAAAACCTCCTTCTATATATAGGGGTCCATGGGGTCACAATATAATTCTAGCCGACCTAACAATAATAATGTAAGGGAACAATAATAACAATATGGGGGTTACAGGGGTACAACAATAACAATAAGGGGGCTACACTAATAACAATAAGGGACTACACTAGCAATATGGGGACCTAACATGCCCCTCTCCTTCACAAAAGTGTTGTCCTCAACGCTTGAGAAGTTATGGATGGTTCTGTATAAAATTCTCATCCTCCCATGTAGAATCTATTGGAAATATTGTCATTGATGGAAAAGGAGAAGACATTAGCAACACCTGGACTATCATTCAAAGGAGCAAAGAAGCAGAAGTATCAGATATGCAGACAGGAGTAGAATAGGACAACCAAAGGTTTGTTTGTCAAGCCTATGGCCAATTGTAAAACAGGGCCATTGACATGAATATCTGTCCAGGACTAAGTGGGTTGCAAAGAGTTAGAGTAGGGTTAGGAAACAGAGTTCCTGTAAGCCTACGGCAGTTGCAGAAGGGCCAATTGTAAGTGACTCCATGTATATATTTTGAAAGGATTTGTTTCAGCATTTCATGAGTATTATTCAATCTAAATTCTGTGTGAATGGGCTTTGAATATCAATAAGCAATTGTATAAGGACCTGTGTGGCGAAATTCTGTAATTGGGGGTTTAAATGTGTTTTGTGTGCCTTTGAAGAAATATAACTTTGAAATGGACCTTCAATATAATGGAATCGAGGCCAGAAATATAGTCCTGTTGTAATATCTGCACGCAGGGTAATTTATGAGCGAGGGTTCATATACAAGGATTATATGAAATCCGTGAATGTACACACAGCGGGATTAAATGTTGAAATAGGTATACAGAAATGCCTTGTAGAAGTGTTAATGAAGTAGAGATTTAACATATGAAGATGTGTAGCGTAGCAGAATTAGAAGTGGAACCATAAATCAGGTGAAAGGTTGGAACTTCTAAAGCACAGTTTGGGAACAGTGGAAGTGAGCATCAGAGTTTAAGTTGTGGGTTGAATATTTTATGGAACAAAGTACAATGGACGTATAATTGTTATGTAGAGTTACACTCCAGAGCTCGATGGATTTTTCATTCTAATGTTCAGTTAGAATCAGAATCAGCATTAGTGGAACTATGCGTAAATAACTCATGAAGAGGAAATGCAAAGGGAGGACTATATGAGTCTCGATGGCGCAGTTTTAGAAAAGAGACACAGTGAATAAAAGGTGAAGTCAAAGAGTAGAATTGGAACCATGAGTTAATAATATGGTGGGACCATACGATGAATAGGAACGGTGGTTTCAAAACCCAAAATAACTGGTCTCGCGCGATCTCAAGACCAGTAAGTAGAATTGCTCAAAAAAACGTGATATCGTTACTTGATTGACGCATGGCAAAAGTGGTAAGAGTAAAACCACTTTTATCGCGTGATTTTGAGGGGTTAAAGAGAGTGCAGTTAAATTGCACGATATCCGTCGGATGTGCACCCAAAATATTGTTGGAGCGTAAGAGCAGCTAGACCATTGGATGATAAGAAAATTTGCATAGCCGATAATACAAAGGAAAATTGTGGGACCCAGTTTTATCGTGTGATTTTTGAAGTCCAAAGCACATGCAAGTTTATTGCGCGATATCCGTAGGATGTTTGGATCAAATGATCCAACGGCATTCACGTTGAAAGGTGCATGAAGGTTAGTGCAAGTTAATTCTAAGTGATGTGGGACCCAAATATGTTGCGGATTCTTGGTTTGATATGTGTTGATGCGTTATGATATGCCGAGGTTTCAAACCCAAAGTCGAAGATTAATTTTAACTAGCCATATATATATAAGAAGTGAGCGCAGTACTTTGATATATAATTCACGAAAGTCGAAGGGTTGATGTAAGGTGAAATGTTCCGTGAACATTTAAATAAAGACCATATACATGTCTGAGTTAATTATATGTCGAATATAAATTCGATATGCAATATGGTGTTAAAATCAAAGTTTTTAGAATTGGTCTAAGATTTGGTTAAGACCAAGTATGGATAATAAAAGAGAAGTTTGCATATGAATTCATGAAGTGGGTTTAGACCATGGTTTAAACATGTATTGAAACAAGTCAAGTTTCTGCATATAAATGAAATCTGAGATGGTGGAGCCCAAACCTTAATCTATGTTGATTATTTGGTTTTCAATTAAAGTATGGCCGAAATGGTTAAGTTATTTAATTGGGTCCTAGACATTGAATGAAGGGCCATTTAAACGGTGAATGAGCCAAATAACATGCGGCTGGGATATTGCGCTTCCACTTCAAAGGTATATGAAAGGGTTTGTAACCAAAGTTTGAAATATTAATTTCAAATTCATAAAGTGGATTTTTTTACCATAGCGCATAAGATGAAGAGCTACTTCCACATTAGAGTTGTTGGGTTGAAACTGTGTTGATTGCTTTTTCACAGTGTATTAAAGGTGGGCTTCCGAAACTGAGTTTGCCAATTTGAGCATTTCCAATTAAATGAAATTGCATTATTGAGTTATAACAGAGATTTTAATATTTGATGGAAAAGCTTCAACATTAATTTAAACCACCATATTTGAGAAAAAAAAGAACAGGGGTATATGCATAGAAAGCATAAGAGTATGCAGAAATGTTACACTACAGCAACAGAAAAGACAAACACACAGTGAGCCAAGAACTGAATGGGTTGAATTGAAATACTTATTGTAACTGAAAATGTAAAGTTTAATTTATTTTATATTGTTTGTGATGCAATGGAAAATCTCCATAGGCAAACAAAACTCCACTGTAAAACTGAAATATGTACATATCACTATATTCTTTTGAACGAGATGAAAAATAAATAAGAAGGTGGAAGGAAAAGAGTCATGGCTATTCACTTCGAATTCCCTATGGAATACAAACAGTCATGAGGTGAACTCTATAAATGATATCACATAGATATGCATAGAGAGGTTAGAGAATGGAGAAATGAGGCAGAGAGGGTAAGAAGAAGGAGGAGAAAATAGAGAAGTTGTGAAGATTTAGAGATGATATAAGGCAGATATGAAGGCTGGTGGATAACAGTGAAGAAGGTAAAAAACAGAGCTGATATCCAGGTAAATCAGCATGTGCTTTTTTTTTTTTTGAAAGAGTGAGGAAGTTGGTGCTTCCATATCAAGTTGTAACTTGATAGATGTTAGTTGTAGCTGCCTGAGGTAGGAGCCTCCTGTAGGTTGTAGCCTGCAGAAAATAGATGGTAGTTGGAGCTTCCTTGCAAGTTGTATCTTGCAAAATTGAGGTAGGAGCCTCCTGTAGGTTGTAGCCTGTAGAAAATAGATGGGAGTTGGAGATTCCTTGCAAGTTTTAGCTTTCAGAATTGAGGTAGGAGCCTCCTGTAGGTTGGAGCCTACTGAAAATCAGTGGTGAGAGGGAGTTGGATCTTGCCTTTGCATCACAACAATAATAATATGTGGTTTTCTCCATTATGGGTTTCCACTTATATCTGTTGTCTATATGCATGATGATTATGTGTTGATACTTTGTATTTATTCTGCTTAATACTTGCTGCTCACATATAAAGATTGATGTTACATTGTGTAATAAGTCGATCATGAAATGAAGGTGTAAATAAGTTTAAAGGAAAGTTTTAAAATTCCATGAATGTGTTAAACTGATTCACCCCCCCTCTCAGTTTAACTAACGGTTCAAAAATTGGTATCAGAGCGAGGTTCCTTCCGTATCAGTTTAACAACTGGAAGGAGATCCTAGGTCCCCAGGATGGCTAGTCTAGAAGGATGCTTAACAAATAAAGCCCCTTTTTTCACCAGTGCAAATTATGCCTTCTGGAAAATAAGAATGAGGACATACATAATGTCTCTTGGAATAGAAATTTGGGCTACTGTGGAATTGGGATATGCCCCAAAGGAGTCTGACTCAGAAAAAGATGCCAAACAAGATTTTGTAGCTAATGCAAAAGCCATGAATGCACTCTTAAATGGACTGTGTGAGGAAGAATTTATCAAAGTAATTCACAACAAGGCTGCCAAAGAAATATGGGATACACTAGAAAACATCCATGAGGGAGACAAAAAGGTGAAGATAGCCAAACTTCAACTCTATAGAGCTCAGTTTGAAAATATAAAAATGAATGATGATGAAGACATTTCCAGCTTCTTTTTAAGGGTTGCAGAAATTGTGAATAACATGACAGCTCTAGGAGAAACCATAAAAGAATGTGTAATTGTCCGAAAGATTCTAAGATCTTTACCATCCAGCTTTAACCCCAAGATTTATACCATAGAAGAAACAACTTATTGGGAAAATTTGACCATGAACCAATTACTTGGAAACTTAACAGCCTATGAGATGAGACTGCCACAGAGGAAGTCAAATGTAAGGGAGGCAGCCTTTAAGACAGAGAAGAACAAAGAAGAAAAATAAGATACATGCTCTTGCTCTGATGAAGAAGAGGCCAAATTTGTCAAAAGATTGGAAATAGGCTCAGACAAGTATAAAGGTAAACTTCCATTTAAATGCTTTAACTGTGGAAGAGTTGGACACTATGCATCTAAGTGTCTTTATAAGAAGACAAAGAATCAGACTCAAGAGATAGAGAAAACCATATCAAAGAACTGGCAAAAAGGGAATAGATATAATAGAAAATCATTTTATGCTCAGCAAGACAATAGTGCATTTAAAAGCTCAGATGAATCCTCCAATGAAGAGTGAACCTCTGAATTTGTATTGATGGCCAAGGAAGAGTTTTAAGGATTCCTTCTAGAAGATGAGGAAGAAGGTGAAGTTGATCTTGAGGGGGAGCTAAGAAGTGCCTTGGAGGAAATAGACAGACTTAAACTAAAGTGCAGAAAACAGAAAGACATTCTCCTCAAATATGTAAGAGAAGAACAAAATTCAGAAGACCTCATTCAGTTGAAAGTAGAGCTTGAAGAAGCCAAGAAGGTAGAAGACACTTTACTTAAGAAAATTGAGGATAAAATTCAGAAGCAAGAGAAATTGGAAGAAGAAGTAGTATGCTTGAGGAAGAAATTAGAAAACACCCAAAGGAAATTGTCAATAAACACTTCTCAAATGACAAGCTCTGATAAGTTGAATAAAATACTAGATGCTCAAAGATCTCCTCTGATAAAAACTAGGATAGGCTATGAAGGAGAAACAAGTAAAGTCAAAGAAACAGATAAAAGGAATATCATTTTTGTAAAAGCCATCAAGGATAATAAAGCAGCTCAGAAGGTTCCTACAGAAGTAGAAGCCTGCAATGAAGTAAACAGAAACATGAAGGAACCTCAAATGAAAAAGAACGAAATAAATAAACAGTCAACTGAAAAAGGCTCATATACTCCTGAATATATAAAATTTGGAAGCTATCAAAGGAGATTCTTCCCCCCTATGAAAAATGTCACTTGTTATGCCTGCCACAAATTGGGACATATTTCTGTAGACTGTCATAAAAGGAGAATCGATTCCAACCAGCAAAGGATGCAAAAAGTGAAAAGACTACCTCAAGCAAACAAATGGAGAAGACAACCCTTCATCAGGTACGCTAATTGTTTTTATGGGTATTGTTTTTACTGTAAGGAGTTCGGCCATAAAGCCAAGGAGTGCAGAACGAATGGAAAAAGACTGATGTATGGAAACTCAAGGAGATGGATGAACAATGGAGAATTCACTCATGTACATAATTCATTCAAAAACATAATCAAATGCTTTGACTACCATCAAATCGGGCCCAAGTGTCACAAATGTCCTCTCAGAGAATGTGGTCCATCCTCTCAGGAAAGGTACCAAACAAAAGGATGCATGCAGTGGAATAAGAAGTTGAATAAGTGTGACCTGGCTTTAATAGCTCAAGATCAGAAAAACCAATGGTATTTGGACAGTGGATGCTCAAAGCACATGACTGGAGATCGAAGCAAGTTTGTAACCTTTGATGAAAAGAAATCTGGGAATGTAACATTCGGCAATGATAAAGCAGGGAAAATCAAAGGAAAAGGCTCCATCAGTCTAGATAATGGAAGAGGAAAGGCCCAAGATGTACTATTTGTGGATGGGATAAAAGCAAATCTACTAAGTGTTAGTCAAATGTGTGATAAAGGCTGTGAAGTCATTTTTAGAGCCCAAGATTGTGAAGTAAGATCAAGTACCACCGGAAAGTCCTTGATCAAAGGTGTTCGAACAGAAAGTAATGTCTATATAGTGAAAGAAGAGGATGAAGCATGTCACCTAAGCAAACTTGATGAATCATGGTTATGGCATAGAAGATTGGGACACCTAAACTTTGACCACATCATAAGTCTGAGCAAGAAGAATGCAGTCAGAGATATGCCAGCAATAAAGAAGCCTTAAAATACCATATGTAAAGCTTGCCAACTGGGCAAGCAGACCCGCACATATTTCAAGACCAAAGAGAAATTATCTACAAGTAAGCCTCTTCAGCTTGTACACATGGACCTGTGTAGACCTTCAAGAACCAAAACACCAAGTGGAGAATCTTATTTCATGCTGATAATAGATGATTTTTCCATAATGATGTGGGTAACATTTCTCAAATATAAATCTGAAGCACTTGAGAAATTTAAGATATTCAAGGCATTGGTAGAAAATCAAACAGGATGCAAGCTAAAGTGCATCAGATCAGACAGAGGAGGTGAATTCACAGACTATGATTTTGCAGACCTATGCAATGAGCATGGGATAAAACAATAGTTTACAATTGTAGGTACACCTCAACAGAATGGAGTGGAAGAGAGACAAAACAGGTTAGTACAACAAATTACCAGAGCAATGATGCAATAAAGTAACATTCCCCAAACCTTCTGGGCAGAAGCAGTACACACAGCTATTCACATTCTTAACAAAGCTCATTTAAGACCAAACTGTGACAAGACTCCTTACGAATTATGGCATGATAAACCGGCATCAATCAAGCACTTTAGAGTCTTTGGAAGCAAGTGTTTAATAAAAATTAATGATGAAAAACTGGGGAAGTTTGATGCAAGAGCTAATGAAGGAATATTTTTAGGATATGAATCCAAGAGTAAGGGTTACAGGTGCTACAAAAAAACACTACACAAAATTTTGGAAAGCATTGATGTAAGATTTGATGAAGATCTACCAAACAGAACAAGAAGTACAAGATGCAGCAATCCTCCATAAGATCATGAATAAGAGAACCAAGATAATGATGAAATAAGAAAGACAACAGAAGATACTGAATTAAATTCAAAAGGTCCCTCAAGACACACTTAAAAGAATCATCCAAAAGATCAAATGATTGGGGACAAGAGTGTTGGAGTCCAGACTAGAAGACAGTTAGTTGAACAGACAAAAGAAGTATACCTAGCCATGTTATCACAAATAGAGCCAAAGAAGTTTGAAGAAGCCAGCAAAGATAAATATTGGGTAAATGCTATGAATGAATAATTGGACCAAATTGAGAAGAATAATACCTGGGAATTAATTCCAAGACCCACTGGGAAAAATTTCATTGGCACAAAATGGATATTCAAGAATAAGATGAATGAACAAGGGCAGGTAGTTAGAAATAAAGGCAGACTTGTATGCAAGGGATATTCACAAATTGAAGGTCTTGATTATGATGAAACCTTTGCCCCTGTAGCCAGAATGGAAGCAATCATAATGTTTTTGGCCTTTTCATGTTATCCTGATTTCAAGGTGTATCAAATGGATTTGAAGTCTACCTTCCTGAATGGAGATCTAGAGGAAGAAGTCTACATGTAACAACCTAAAGGATTCTCATTAACAGATAAAAATGACTATGTGTGAAGATTAAAGAAATCCTTATATGGTCTGAAACAAGATCCTCGTGCATGGTATTCAAGGCTGGAAAAATACTTGCAAAAACAAGGTTTTAAGAAAGGAGGAGTAGACAACAGTTTGTACATAAAGGCTAATGAAAATGAACTCCTAATTGTAGTAGTATATGTAGATGACATCATGTTTGGTAGAAATAAAGAGAATTTAAAAAAAGAATTTGATGAAGAAATGAAATCAGAATTTGAGATGTCTATGATTGGAGAGCTCACCTTCTATTTAGGACTTCAAATTCAACAAAACAGGAACATTCATCTCACAAGAAAAATACTTAAGAGAGATGTTGAAAAGGTTCCAAATGGAAGACTGCAAACCTATGTCAACTCCCATGATCACAGGATGCAAGGTATGTGCTAATGATGGATCTGCAGATATAGATCAAAGACTTTACAGATCCATGGTAGGAAGCCTGCTATACCTAACTGCCTCTAGACCAGACATTGTGTTGGAAGTAGGACTTGTGGCAAGATATCAAGCAGCACCAAAAAAAAATCACTTACTAGCAATCAAGATAATATTCATATATCTACAAGGAACTACACATTATGGGCTATGGTATCCAAAAAGCAAAAGCTTCATTTTGATAGCATATACAGATGCAGATTGGGCCAGCTGCATGGATGACAGGAAAAGCACAAGTGGAGGTGCATTTTATTTGGGAAAAAGTCTAGTGTCTTGGCTAAGCAAGAAGCAAACTTCCATCTCTCTATCTACAACAGAATTGGAATACATAGCAGCAGCAGCATGTTGCACTCAAGTAATGTGGATGAAACAAACTCTCCAAGACATGAAGGTAAGCATGGATGATCCCATTTTAATCAAATGTGACAATACAAGTGCAATAATTATATCAAAAAATCATGTATTTCATTCAAAAACAAAGCACATCCCAATTAAGTACCATTTCCTCAGAGAACAAGCAACACATAAAGTAGTGAAGTTGGAATATGTTCCAACAAAGGAACAAATAGCAGACATATTCACAAAACCTCTTTCTAAAGAACCATTCGAATATATAAGAGACAAACTAGGAGTAGTGTCTGCAGATGTTACTCTCTGACATGAAAAGAAATCATCATTCCAGGGGGAGATCATAAAATAAAGCATCATTCCAGGGGGAGATCAGTCAACAAATATTGTCACAAAAGAGCCAGAGCTAGTAAGCAGTGCATGGAACAAGTCCTCAAGATCAGAGTTTTATGGACAAGATTTGGAAACCACACTAGGAAATGTGCAACCCTTTGCCATTGATGTCAAAGGGGGAGGAAAAGCAAGCAACAGAAGAAAGGGTCTTCTAAAAGGAAAGCAGAGGAAGTGTATTTCCATCAATGCCAAAGGGGGAGACTGTTGGAAATATTTTCATTGATGGCAAAGGAGAAGACATGAGCAACACCTGGACTATAATTCAAAGGAGAAAAGAAGCAGAAGTAGCATATCTGCAGACAGGAGTAGAATAGGACAACCAGAGGTTTGTTTGTCAAGCCTATGGCCAATTGTAAAACAGGGCCATCGACATGAATATCTAGCCAGGACTAAGAGGGATGCAGAGAGTTAGAGTGGGGTTAGGAAACAAAGTTCCCGTAAGCCTACGGTAGTTGTAGAAGGGCCAATTGTAAGTGGCTCCATGTATATATTTTGAAAGGATTTGTTTCAGCATTTCATGAGTATTATTCGATCTAAATTCTGTGTGAATGGGCTTTGAATATAAATAAGCAATTGTATAAGGACCTGTGTGGCGAAATTCTATAATTGGGGGTTTAAATGTGTTATGTGTGCCTTTGAAGAAATATAACTTTGAAATGGACCTTCAATCTAATGGAATCGAGGCCAGAAATATAGTCCTGTTGTAATATATGCGCACAGGGTAATTTATGAGCGAGGGTTCATATACAAGGATGATATGAAATCCGTGAATGTACACACAGTGGGACTAAATTTTGAAACAGGTATGCGGAAATGCCTTGTAGAAGTGTTAATGAAGCACAGATTTAACATCTGAAGAGGCGTATCATAGCAAAATTAAAAGTGGAACCATAAATTGAGTGGAAGTTTGGAACTTCTAAAGCACATTTTGGGAACAGTGGAAGTGAGCATCAGAGTTTAAGTTGCGGGTTGAATATTTGATGGAACAAAGTACAGTGGATGTAGAATTGTTATGTAGATTTACATTCCAAAGCTCGACGAATTTTTCATTCTAATGTTCAGTTAGAATTGGAATAAGCATTAGTGGAACTGTGCGTAAATAACTCATGAAGAGGCAATGCAAAGGGAGGACTATATGAGTCTCGATGGCGCAGTTTTAGAAAAGAGACATCGTGAATAAAAGGCGAAGTCAAAGAGTAGAAGTGGAACCGTGAGTTAAGAATATGGTGGGACCATACAATGAACAGGAACAGTGGTTTCAAAACCCAAAACAACTGGTCTCGCGTGACCTCAAGACCGGTAAGTAGAATTGCTCAAAAAAAACGTGATATCGTTACTTAATTGACGCATGGAAAAAGTGGTAAGAGTAAAACCACTTTTATCGTGTGATTTTGAGGGATTAAAGAGAGTGCAGTTAAATTGTGGGATATTCATCGGATGTGCGCCCAAAGTATTTTTGGAGCACAAGAGCACCTAGACCATTGGATGATAAGCAAGGTTGCATAGCTGATAATACAAAGGAAAATTGTGGGACCCAGTTTTATCGTGCGATTTTTGAAGTCCAAAGCACGTGCAATTTTATTGCGCAATATCCATAGGATGTTTGGATCAAATGATCCAACGGCATTCACGTTGAAAGGTGCATGAAGGTTAGCGTAAGTTAAGTTGAAGTGATGTGGGACCCAAATATGTTGCGGATTCTTGGTTTGATATGTGTTGATGCGTTATGATATGCCGATGTTTCAAACCCAAAGTCGAAGATTAATTTTAACTAGCCATATATATATAAGAAGTGAGCGCAGTAATTTGATATATAATTGACCAAAGTCGAAGGGTTGATGTAAGTTGAAATGTTCCATGAACATTTAAATAAAGACCATATACATGTATGAGTTGATTATATGTCGAATATAAATTCGATATGCAATATGGTGTGAAAATAAAAGTTTTTAGAATTGGTCTAAGATTTGGTTAAGACTAAGTATGGACAATAAAAGATAAGTCTTCTTATGAATTCATGAAGTGGGTTTAGACTATGGTTTAAACATTTATTGAAACAAGTCGAGTTTCTGCATATAAATGAAATCTGAGATGGTGGGGCCCAAACCTTAATCTATGTTGATTATTTGGTTTTCAATTAAAGTATGACCGAAATGGTTAAGTTATCTAATTGGGTCCTAAACATTGAATGAAGGGCCATTTAAACGGTGAATGAGCCAAATAACATGCGGCTGAGATATTGCGCTTCCACTTCAAAGGTATATGAAAGGGTTTGTAACCGAATTTTGAAATATTAATTTCAAATTCATAAAGTGGATTTTTTGACCATAGTGCATAAGATGAAGAGCTACTTCCACATTAGAGTTGCTGGGTTGAAACTGTGTTGATTTCTTTTTCACAGTGTATTAAAGGTGGGCTTCCGAGACTGAGTTTGCCAATTTGAGCATTTCCAATTAAATGAAATTGCATTATTGAGTTATAACAGAGATTTTAATCTTTGATGGAAAAGCTTCAGCATTAATTTAAACCACCAGATTTGAGAAAAAAAAGAGCAGGGGTACATGCATAGAAAGCAGAAGAGTATGCAGAATTGTTACACTACAGCAGCAGAAAAGACAAACACACAGTGAGCCAAGAACTGAATGGGTTGAATTGAAATACTTATTGTAATTGAAAATGTAAAGTTTTATTTATTTTATATTGTTTGTGATGCAATGGCAAGTCTCCATAGGCAAACAAAACTCCACTATAAAACTGAAATATGCACATATCACTATATTCTTTTGAACGAGATGAAAAAGAAATAAGAAGCTGGAAGGAAAAGAGTCATGGCTATTCACTTCGAATTCCCTGTGGAATACAAACAGTCATGAGGTGAACTCTATAAATGATATCACATAGATATGCATAGAGAGGTTAGAGAATGGTGAAATGAGGCAGAGAGGGTAAGAAGAAGGAGGAGCAGATAGAGATGTTGTGAATATTCAGAGATGATTTAAGGCAGATATGAATGCTGGTGGACAGCAGTGAAGAAGGAACAGAACAGAGTTGATATCCAGGTAAATTAGCATGTGTTTTTTTATGAAAGAGTGAGGAAGTTGGTGCTTCCATATCAAGTCAGAGCTGATAGATGTCACCAGAAATGTCGAGGTAGGAGCCTCCTGTAGGTTGTAGCCTGTAGAAAATAGATGGGAGTTGGAGCTTCCTTGCAAGTTGTAGCTTGCAGAATTGAGGTAGGATCCTCCTGTAGGTTGGAGCCTATAGAAATCCAGTGGTGAGAGGGAGTAGGATCTTGCCTTTGCATCACAACAATAATAAGATTTGGTTTTCTCCCTTATGGGTTTCCACTTATATATGGTGTCTATGTTCATGATGATTATGTGTTGATACTCTGTATTTAATCTGCTTGATACCTGCTACTCACTAATTAATATTGTGGTTTCACTGTACATTAAGTTAATCATGAAATGAAGATGTAAATAAGTGTAAATGAATGTATTACAAGACAATGAATTGGTTAAACTGATTCACCCCCCCCCCTTCTCAGTTTAACAAAGGATTCAACATAATCTTCAGTGGGTAAGTTCTTCCACTTGATGAGATTCTCTGAAATTGATCGATTTCGTAGTTTTCGAGTTCTTGTTTCCGTTATTGCTTCAGGTTCCAATATGATTTTTCCTTCCTCAAAAAGTTTTGTCAATATTGTTTGAACTTGAATTTTTTCACCTATAACCTTATTTAAGCATGAAACATGGAAAATTGGATGCATTCGTGAAGAAGCAGGAAGCTCCAATTTGTATGCCATAGTACCAATATTTTGCAACACCTTGTAAGGACCATAGTATTTTGGCGATAATTTATTATTCTTCTTAGCTTGCTTCACGGACAATTGTTTGTATGGTTGTAGCCGTAAAAATACCCAGTCTCCTACATCAAAAATTCTCTCACTGCGATGTTGATTTTCCTATTGTTTCATTCGATTTTGTGCCAAATTTAGGTTATCCTTTAAGAGTTGCAGAACTTGTTGTTGATGCTCGATGTGATATTCCACTGCTTGCACCTTATAATTTTCTCTTAAATATGATGTGATGGATGGTGGATGATATCCATAAAGTGCCATAAATGGGGTCATTTTTGTTGCAATATGGAAGAAAGTGTTATACCACCATTCAGCCAGAGGTAAACACTTCACCCATTGTGTTTTTTTATCAGATACAAAACAACGAAGATAACCTTCCAAACATTTGTTCACTATCTCAGTTTGACCATCAGATTGAGGATGATAAGATGAGCTATGAGCTAGTTGAGTACCCAAACAAGAAAATAATTTCGTCCAAAAATTTCCAGTAAAAATTGGATCTATGTCGCTTACCATAATCTTTGGGTTTCCATGTAGCTTTTGAATTGTTTCCGTAAATGCAGTAGCAATTGTACTTGCTTTAAATGGATGAGATAATGCATAAAACTGTGCATACTTGGTAAGTCTATAAACTAACACCATGATGACACTCTTTCCTTCAGACTTAGGTAAACCTATGATAAAATCCATTGAAATCTCCTCCCAACGTTGACTTGGAATGGATAAAGGTTATAAAAGACTCGGGGTCTTAATTGCCTAAACTTTAGTTCGTTGGCAAACCAAAAATTCTGCCACAAAATTTTGAATATCAAATTTAAGGCCATCCCAAAAAAATTATTTCTTCACCTTGTGGTAAGTTTTTTAGAAATCTTGAGTGTCCTCCTAAATGAGAAGTGTTCAATTCCAAAAGAATATTTTGTTTTAGTTGGGAATTATTACAAAGATATAAGCAATCTTTGTACCATAAGGAATCATTTTTCCAACTAAATGTATCAGATGTACTAGGATCTTCCTGCAACTTTTGAATGAATGTCCACACTTCTTCATCCTTATTCCGTTCATCCCTTGCTTCGGTTATCCAATCTGGTTAGATAATAGAAATTTCACAAATCAATACTTCCACCTCTTCATCCTTTATTGAGAGTACATTTGCAACAACATTTAGCTTCCCTTTTTTGTAGATGATTTCAAAGTCATAACCCAACATCTTTGCGACCCATTTTTGTTTCTCTTTTGAAGATATTCTTTGTTCCAAAAAGTGTTTAAGACTATCATGATCAGTTTTTATCTTGAAGTACCTTCCCATTAGGTAAGGTCGCCATTTATTTAGTGCATGTAGTATTGCCAACATTTCCTTCTCATAAATATCTTTTTTTAAATACTTTCCTTTGATTGGATGACATTCAAAAGTAATGGGTCTTCCTTCTTGCATTAAAATAGCACTAATTCCATTTCCTGAGGCATCACACTCCACAATAAAGGTTTTTGTGAAGTATGGCATAACTAAGACCGATGCTAGGCACATTTCCTCTTTAATATGTTCAAAGCCCTTAGTTTCTTCAGGCGTCCATGAAAATGCATCTTTCTTCAATAATGTTGTTAGAGGTGTTGCTATTCTCCCATAATTCTTAACAAAATTGCGATAATACCCTGTTAACCCAAGAAATCCTCACAACTGCTTTATGGTTCTGGGGACTTTCCATTCCTTAATGGCTTTAATTTTGTTAGGGTCTACCTTAACACCCTCGTGAGATACAATATGACCCAGTTATTCCACCTCTTGTACTCCAAAGTAAAATTTGGATGTTTTTTCATATAATTTTTTCTCCTCCGATAGTTTGAGCACCCTGTCAACATGTTGAACATGATCCTTCCAAGACCTGTTGTAGATTAGTATGTCATCACTTGATCCTTCCTCCATTTGCAACCATCACTTGACATCCTGGTGCTGGGTATAGGAAATAATTCAATTCCTTGGCTACCTTACAATGAATAAAATTATGGGTACTACCTGAATCAATCAACACTATTACCTTGTTCTTTTTTATATGTCCTTCTATATTGAGAGTTTGAGGAGTGGTAATTCTTGCCAATGCATTACATGATATGGTCGAACTTATTTATTCTTCCTCTAGGGTTGGTTCTTGGTGTTTATCCTCTTCTTTTGAAGTTTCTTGTTCATTTTCTTCCTCCTCTTCACAATCTATGTAAAATAATTTCTTCTCAGCACACTTATGACCTTTAGTGTATTTTCTATCACAACTGTAGCAAAGCCCTTTTTCTCTTTTCTCTTCCAATTGTTGTGGTTTCAACCTTGTAGGTTTTGGAAGTCTAGGAGTAGCAGCACTTCCATCCTTATAGATGTGAGTGGTAGGCTTCCTTGTTGCCATAATTTTACATTCAATTTTTCTTGCCAACCTGAATTCCATCTCCAATGAATTAGGTTCCCAAACATGAACTTCATATTGGATGTTATCGTTTAAAGTCCCTATGTATACATCAATCCTGTGTTCCTTTGGAATATCAGTTACCCTTATATTCAATTTTTGGAAGTCCTCAATGTGCTCCACCACTTAACCCTTTTGTTTGAGATTTATCAATTGGCTAAATAAGGTGTTGCTCTTTGTATCCTCATAATGTGCTATCATTTCCTCCGTAAAAGTTGACCAAGTGACAATTTTTTTACGGAAGAAAACCCATCGATACCATACAAATGTATTTTGTTCTAAATGTAAAGTTGCACTGTGTACCTTTTGTGTGTTTTGCACATTATTGAGATCAAAATATTGCTCCATCTGTAGTATCCATGTTACGAGATCCTTGCCATCAAACTTCCTCATATCCATGTTTGGAATATGGTGGTTCTTTCATCCAACATTAGATTTTATGAAATCACGATTAACATTTATTTTGTTCTCATCATGAGTTTCCTCTACTATCTTTTAGCCATTAGGAAACATTTCTTGTATGAATTTTATCAAACCTTCCATGTTTTCTTTTAGATCATTCTTCATGTTTTCTATGTTGTCTTTCATTTTTTTCTTCCATGTCATCCATCTTAGCTTCCATGCTAGCTTCCATGCCATCCATCTTAGCTTCCACGCCTTTCTTCAAGCCATCCATATTATTCTTCAAACCATCCATATTAACTTCCATGCCTTTCTTCAAAACTTCCATTTCATTTTTTGTTGCTCTTTGCGAGAGAGAAATTTGGTGCACTTGCTCTTGTAATTTTGATAGATCATGTTGCAATTATTCATCTTCATGAGTCATAGTAGAGTATTCTGAGAGCTTAATGGGTGTTGAATTATTTTTAGGGGGCATTTTAGAACCCAATACTGATATTTATGCTCAATATGCCCTTGGAATCACTTAAAATTTATTTTTCAAACAAGACTTATGTAATTTGAAAAAAAAAACACACCTTTTTCTTGCTTTTGAGGAGCTCGATATTGAAAATGAATTATCTTTGTAATTTTGGATCTTCAATATCTGAAATTAGGTCTTTTAGTAGCCCTCTGAATATTCTTTTGAATTCCATAGGTCTGACATGATTTGGATACCTCAAGGCAAAGTTATGTCGAATCTACCACAATCACCTAATTATGGACTGGTTCAGTAGAGTGTACTTGTACGGCATGCCACGTCTCATTGTTTCCTCCTTCGGCTCTGAAATTACTACACAGTAAACTAAAGTTTGTGTACTTGCAGCCACTATTTACAGAATTCCAATCTGATGCTCAAAGAGAGAGTTATGACGATTTTCCCAAGGTCACCTCTTTGAGATGAAATTCAGGAGCCTAAAAAACCCTAACTTCCATAGATCATATCTCCAAAAATATTGCGAACCAATATCTAAACTTTTTACAAGAAGTTCCTCAGGATTTCAGCTTCGCTCTGTAAAAATTTCAGCTTCTGAACCTTTTGTAGAAACTAACTTATATTGAAAATTCCATAATGACCTGTTTAGATGAAATTCGGGAGGCTAAAAAAACCATAACTTCCACAGATCATATCTCCGAAAATATTGCGAACCAAGATCTGAAATTTGTACACGACGTTCCTTGGTATTTCGGCTTCACAATGTAAAAATTTCAGCTTCTGAGCCTTCTTAGAAACAAATTTATAGTGAAAATTCCACGATGACCTATTTGGAGCAGCGAAACCCTAGAATCCAAAGCTCTGATACCAAATTTTATGAAACTAGCTCCAAAAATAGAAGAAAAGAGAGATAAATGCCTTAGAAATTAGCCACTTTGAGGGGGAAACCTCCAACACATTACATAAATGAAAAATTATTGGATGATACAAATGACAGAACCTCCTTCTATATATAGGGGTCCATGTGGTCACAATATAATCCTAGCCGACCTAACGATAATAAAGTAAGGGAACAATAATAACAATATGGGGGTTACAGGGGTACAATAATAACAATAAGGGGGATACACTATTAACAATAAGGGACTACACTAGTAATATGCGGACCTAACATTCCAAGACTGCATGTGCTTTGTTGTCCCGATCATGGAATGTGGATTTTTTATACTTCCCCAAAGTACATACTTTGCATACATATTGCTTCTCAAGTGCTCCTTTAGGGAGGCCTATGGTTATCTGTTGCATTATCTTTAAAGCACCATGATGAAAATAGCCAAGTCTTCTATGCCAAAGTTCACTGACATTGCAGCTTTCACCTTCTCCACCTTAGTGCTTAATGCAGCACAATCCTCCAAATCTAGCTTGTACAGGTTCTTCACACAAATCTCGATTTGCTTCACCTGTACCGTGGCTATGTTTCTCAAGAATTACTTTCCTTTGTTGAAGATCACACCATAACCACGATCTTCCAAAACTATAACAAAGATGATATTTGTCTTTAGGCCCAGAACGAACATGACATCATTGAGCCTAGGGGGAGCTTGACTCGCTCTGAAAGGTGATTGTACCAACCTCGGTCACGTTATATCTTCCATCATCCCTCATCTCTATTTGCATCTACAATTATTTCTCTTATAGGTCACTGAAAAGGTATTTATTCCCCATCATGTGGAACGAGGCACCTGATTCCAAGTACCACACACTCCCCATCACTATGTTGGCCATGCATACAATGAGGGTAAAGTCATGCTCAAAATATGAAGCCAAGGTTTCACTTGATACTCTTGAGGTCTTCTTTCTTGCCTTTTTATGTGGACACTTCGTGGAATAGTGCCTGAATTCATGAAAATGGAAGCATTAAATTTTTGACAAATATTTTTTCTTCCCTCTTGACTGGATTCTAGTTTGGATTGGGATTTCTTCCATTTTCCCTTCTTTTCCTTTCCATCCAATGCAAATTTTTATTCATCCTCACCCTCGGATGAAGTCTCATCTATGGTATTCTTCCTTATTTACTCATGTACCAAATCGAACCATAAGCACTTCCAATTTGGTAGTTTCTCCCTCCCATTCATTGAATATTGATAACTATGCCAACTCTTGCGAAGGCCCAGAAGAGCTAGGCTTACCAAGTATTATTCATGAACATTAACACCAACCCCACCAAGTTCATCATGACATTATGTAAACTTTCTCATATATTGCGGAACTATTTCATTCTTTCTCATCTTGATACTTTGAAACTTATCCTTGAGCGCCAGCTTCCTGTGGTCACTACTATTCTTGAACAATTTTTCAGTGCTTTACATATTGTGAACATAGTTTCTTTTCTAAGGATATTTGAGACGATGTGATCCCATACTCCCTCCAATATGATTCTCCTCACCTTGGCTACAACTTTCTTCCACTTAGCGAGGTTTTGGGCATCAGGTGCTTGTAGTTTTGCAACATCTGATTTGATGTATTCTAGCAATCCATTATCATCCAATATTGCCTCCATGTGATCCTTCCATGCAACAAAATTAGAGGTGCCTTCCAAGGCATACTCTAGCCTTAGTCCATTGAAGATCATCTTCTCAGTTTTGAAGAAATATTGCAACACTAATCTCCAAATTCGAGCCTCCTGAGAAACAACTTCGAATTTCCTGCTCTAATGTGAATCCTACTTTGACACCATGTAGAAATTACGATGTATATTTGCAAATTCTCATGAATTTTTAATCAAAATCACAAGAAACAAACCTTAGTTTTAAGGGTGGTTCACGGACACTGGGTGGTCGCTACATCCATGGGAAAATCCAGGTAGATTAACTTGAAGGGATCTATCCATTGGCCAAAAAATTAGGACCTAACCCCAAGGGCATCAAGGATATTTGACCATGTGACCTCCCAACTGTTGAAGTACATAGCAATGGGAACTCGACCAATTGAATTAACCCTTGGCACTATCACAAGACACAAACCTACTCTACTGCTCTATGGAAATTAATTCACAATATAGAACAAAAATATCAGACATGTAAGAAGAAATAACACACATGCGACAAGTATTTTTCCTGGAGAAATAATTTTTCTAACAACCCTAATTCATGCTTGCATTAAATCATAAGAATAGATATGTATTACAACTGATTTTCTCAATTGAGCACAACTTGCAAGTGTATAACCTATCTATTTTCTCACTGACGGCCTTTGACCTAGACTTAGTCAAATTTTTCCTTTGCTTGAGCTCATATATCCTTGTGTATTCCTTAAGGAATTAGGCCCCTATTGTTTATAAAATTCCTCAAATTGATTATGCAATTCCTTTAGGATGATAATTTGACTGCATGCAACACCTATACACTCAATACTAGTCTACAATTTATGTTACATTTCCTTGGAATCTCCACCAAGATTGGGGAACTCAAATTCTCTGCATGCACTTGCTATTTTGGGTTGATTTATCAGTTAACTGGATTATCACTGATTTTGACTAAAGTCTCACTACACAATTTGACCTTCTACTAGTTCCTCCAATAGCTCAAACTAGTTTAACTGAAAACAACTTTAGAAACTTACCTTGATTGCTACAAATTAACAATCACACATGCTTAACTGAACTCTAACTCCTCCAACTCAAATTTAATGAGTAAATTGGGTAACACGAGCCATGTCACAGAAGTTAACATCATCCAAATTGTTTTTTGATGTGGAAATTAGAAATTTCTCAATTTAATCAACGCAAAATAAAATTGAGAATTTCTTGCTGCATTTTTCAATAGACAAATATCCATCTTAACCCTAGATCTATGAAAATTGAGAGAGATCAAATCTCTTGTGGTGTAAACCTTTCTTCAAACTTTTCACTTTTAAATATTTTTGCACACCTTAAGAGAATTGATCTCTCTTGGTGCTTGATAGATCTAGGATTAAGATGGATCTACTTTGATTATTGAATATTTTATTTTTATTTTAAAAATATATATGCCAAATCTAATTTGAGCCAAAATAACTACACATCTTCCTCATTCAATTGTAGAATATATATTTCTACACACTAAAATGCTTCAAAATTATTTAATGGAGTGTTATCATCTACAACAAATTTAAGTATGTTAGGTGTACATAGGAATGGAATATAAGATATTTATATGATTATGATTGAAGATAATATTTATGTTTTAAGATGATTTTCAATATTTTTATTTTTTTATTTATTTTTTTAATTAAAATTATTTTGAAAGAATAAATTATAATTAAACTATTTGTAATTTGGATTTATATAATTATAATACTTAAAATTTATTTATTTTTTAAGTCTTGTTTAATTATAATTTAAATTTATTTGATTTAATAAATTATTTAAATAACATATAGATTATTTTACAAAATATTATTATTGTTATTATTTTTAATTACAAATTTAAAATTTTTAAACCAATTTATATTTACTAATTAATGTGAAGTTAAGGAATTTAATTTCAAAATTATAAGGTTGACTCTTGTGAACCAATTTATAAGGTTAAATTTTGCAAACCAAATTATAAATTCTCAACTAATATAAAGTTTTTTCTTTGGTGAATAAAGGAACTTTATTTTTAATTCTAAAATAGGAAGATTATATAAGTATCTTGGCATAAAATACAAACGAGATTGAACTAAACAGAAATTCCCATTTACCAAAACATGAATAGAGAACACTCTCCAACTCTTGATCCAAAATTATCTGAAAGTTCCACTCTCATTTAATAGTGAATTGCACCCACCGGAATAAAGAAACACCCCAACATCTAAGCGCAATACTAGCAGAACGAGAATAGAAAACACAAAAATACAAAGATATGCAATGAGATTCAAAATCTCACAATACAATCTTCCAACCAACACCACATACATCAAGGGAAACGTCGTAATCAGAAGAGATCCACAGCCACGGTCATTCATTAGAAGCATGTACCAAAAGCTCCATTGTGATAACATACTAGCAATCCACCACTACTAAGAAACCTAGAAGCACCTCATTAAGTGCTTGGAACCATGGAATCCATTCATTGTTCATAATATAATGCACCAAATCAAAATTCCATAATCATAGAACCACTAACCAATCCATCATGTCGAAGCCAAAACACACTCCCATAAGAGTAGTCCAGGATATATTGTATCAAAATGCAACCAAATTAGCATCCCAATTGTTGCCCAAAATATTAGAGGACCAAAAAACCAGGAGCATCTTACTCCTCATGGTCTAAGGAGAACATAGTAGGAGATTGAACACCATCATACGCTGGTGAGTCATTCAAATATCTAGAAGAAAAATCACTAAGAAAAAACCTCTCCATCTTTGCCAAACAAGAATCAACGTTATCCAATTATAATCTCATATTATGAAACATTCACTTCATATCATCCAAGGCAGAGAAAACATTGTAATTATTGACCTACTTACCTTTGAAGATATGGCCCAACAAAGTCGTTAGTTATTGGTTAAGGGAAAAATAACTCAGGAACTACCACCTCCTTCTCTGAAATCTTACAGAGACTATCAACCATTTATCATCCTCACTCACTAATTCTGAATTTGAATAATAAGGACAGTCTCCTACTTCCTTGTTCTCCAGGATGAGAATCTCTCGTTGTAATTCCAAGGGGACCACAACAAAATCAAAGGACACAGTATCATAAGAAAAAGGGAGAACCCTTTTGTGCCCATAATTACTGGAACCTTCCCTCTGACTTCTCATCCTCTATCTCAAAGGCATGAGTACTACAACAAAAATGCACATCAAAAAATGACTTGAAAATCCACAACCAATAAAAATGTACAAGGAATGAATCATAAATACTTCCAACCTAGACCAAAAAACAAGAATATCATCACCCATAGACCATAAAAGAGGACCAACACCCAGAAAATTTGCCAAACTCTCCACAATTGAGACTCATAACCCACAATGAGAACCAACCCACCTTTATATCACCCAAACTAAATAGGAGAAAACTACCACAGAAATTAGACGCAGAGGTTTCCAAAAACACCAAAGGAAACCAACTAGAATAAACTACCAACAAATAAACCTCTTCCAATTGACTGAGAAGTTTATAAATAATCAAAACACAAGAAACTATAGCGCCTAAAGAAATAGCTCCTAAATACACACAAGATAAGTCCCAACGCACAGAGAATACCAAAGACCAACTAAAAAATAAACAAGCATAAATAGATCTAATAAACCAGGAGTGTAACCAAAAATATAGACCTCAACTCTTGAGAAGAGAGAATAATAACCGCCAATTATAACATGAACTTGAATGTACCAGAAAAATTACCTGATACCAAAGGTTGAAGAGTAGAGAAGGTACCACCAAAATTATCAACCACCACCACCACAAGAGTCATGCAAAATAATTCACACCATTAATCACTTAGAATATTAACTAGAGAACCCACATAGTAGAGGAGACACTCCCCCAACTTTCAAACACCAAAATAAAGATATTTCACAAAAGAAGCCATATCCAAACTCAACTAATGCAAAAAACGATGGAGGATGAGGATGTATGCTTTCCTCCCCTCTTGAACAATCTACAACATCCCATATTCGTAACTTGGAACATTGATACACCTCATTCCTCACCTCTCGGCACATTATAAAAGGTATGAGTATTAACTATTATTCACCACCAACCCTTGAGAATGTACCAAGTGCTCAACAAGCACTCCTTCTGATGCCTCCATTGTGATCCTAATACCACCCCCATTAGGGACCAACTAATATAAATTTAAATGATCTTTCTAATTTGGTTTACGAACTAGAAGGTTATTCATTACATGAAAAATATGATACATATGAATTTGACTTCTAATTTATTACCATACAAAATAAATTTTCTTTTAAATACTAATTATAATATTATTTTATAAAAAAAAATTGTGTGCTCTCTAGCCTAGTATGAAAGAGATGGTGTAATGTTCTATATTATTATGTTATGTAAACATTTTCACTCGATAAAATTACATAAAAACAAAATAATTAAACTAATAATTAAAATAAAATTGAGGTAAAATATTCAATTTATCATTGGCAAGTTTTGGGCTCCAAGTTTTGACAAACAATGGTTCTTCCAATGGTAATTTCCATCTTAACTCGGGATCTACCAAGCACCAAGAGGGATCAAATATTTTGAGGTGCAAATCTCTTTTATAGTAAAAAGAGATTTGATCCTCTCAGTGCTTGACAAATCTAGAGTTAAGATGGATCTAGATTGGTCTTAGTTCAAAACACCTCTTTAATCTCCATGTACATAGGATTGGTGGAACATATTTGTATTTTTTCTTACACTAAAATATTAATATTATAAATGATTTACATGTAAACCTTATCATAAAAAGGTTTTAGAACAAATAATTATGAAATTTTTATTTCCAAAACCTCGAGCCAAATTTTATGGGAGAACATTATGTACTCCATAATAGAGTAATTAATTCTCTTGAGAAGCTTTGAAAATGTGATACAATCCTCCACGTAATTGACCACTTTATAAGATCCAACCCCTCATCGTTGTGGGCATATACCTCAACCTATATTGTTTATTCTCTTGTCATTCTTAATACACATCCATTCACGTGGAGTCATTAAGATGAATGTTTAGGCATCATTAGTTTTATCTTATATGACAAGGACTAACAAAGATGTAGAATAATATGGATTTTATCTCACCACATAAATATTTTGTTACCTACAAGCTACAAACCTGTAATTTCATAGACAAGTTTATGTAGTATATTTATTGTGTGTAAAGAGAATTAGTATGTTTAGTACAAGCATCGCACGTACATATATATATATATATATATATATATATATATATATATATATATATATATATATATATATATATATATATATATATATATATATATATATGTATACACCTCCTATGGAATTGACCTCCTTGTAGGATTCATCGCCTCATTGTTGTGGGCATGCAGCTCAACCTATACTGTTTATTCTTTGGCCCATCTTAATATACAACCATTCTGGTGGAGTCATTAAGATGGATGTCTAGGAATTATTAGTTTTATCTTATAGGACAAGGACTAATAAAAATGTAGAATGTGGATTTCGGCTCTACCATATAAATATTTTACCATTTTTTCTATAAATCACATAATTTCATAGATGGGTTTGAGTGTGTAGTATATTTATGTGTGTGAGGAGAATGAGTAAGTTTAACATGCTAATGTACATGTAAATTTATATATATACCAATATATAAACTAAGATATATATTAATCACTGTGTGTGTGTGTGTGTTAGTATTGGGCCAGTGAATATATTGGTGTATATCCTATTACTAGCTAGTTTATAGACCAATGTGAGAAGGATAATATATATATTAGTGTATATGTTAGTACTAGCTATTATATAAGTCAATGGGTCAATATATATATAACTAGCATGTCAACCATTTTCATTTTCTTTAAACTTGCATAAACAAGCTACATCCCTAAAATCAAATTGATGACAACTAAAAGATGATATTCATGACCCCGGGAATAAAAAGGTTAATTTCATGGAATATTGTGTCAAACTATTGAAACTCCACAAAAACATTAATTACCATGGTATAGGGTGCATATTGTTTACCATCTCCACAATAACATTGATTACTCTGCTACATGGTGTATATTGTTTGTCATCTCCATATACATAAGCTTACTATGGATAATTTTTTCTACTACACTGAAATATACTTGCATATTCATTTACAAAAGTCGCTACTTTGAAATTGTATTAACGTGTACTATCTACGTATCTTGGATAATTTACTCCATTATATGTTATGTGAAGAGGTAATTTTACATGATTGTGATATTATTATTGATGAACCCCATGGTAAAACTTCACAACATTAAAACTACATCCATAAAATGAAATTGATGATAGTTAGATCATGATCTTCATGGCAGTAGGAATAAAGAGGTCAATTTCATGGAAGATTACATGAGACAATCAAAACTCCACAACAACATTAATTACCATTCTATAAGGTGCATATTGTTTACCATCTCCATGATAGAGTTAATTACTCTGCTACAAGGTGTATATTGTTTACTATCTCCACATGCATAAGCTTACTATGGATAATTTTTTCCACTACATTGAAATCTACTTGGATATGCATCAACAAAAATATACTTGGACATACATTTACAAATGTCAATATTTTGAAAATTGTATTAACATGTACTATCTATGCATCTTTATTAATTTACTCTATTATATGTTTTATAAAGAGGTAACTTTACATGATCATGTTATTATTATTGATGAATTTTATAGTAAAACTTCAAATATATAAGTGATAATCCACAATAAAATTTGAGAAATAAGATATCAAGACATTCTCCATGAATACTCCCAAGAATATAAAGAGAATAACTCTTAAGGTAGGGTAATACCATAAAAGACTCCTTAAGGAAGGAATAACTACACAATTCATGCTTAATACAAGACAATCCAATAGACTTGAATATAATAATACCCATATGTATGTATACTCTCTCATGAATATTCCTAGGGGACTTTTTCAAATAACCTTTATTATTATATTATTTCGTTTTAATTACGTAATGACCCTATTCCATTATTATGACCACATTAAATTCAATATCGCCTTGGATACCTCTCTACGTGCCCCATATTATCCTCCCTAGGCACATTACATATGTACTTAGATTGGGTCCCACTTCACTTTACTTTATTATGTATTATATTGTGTCAGATTTATGTACTTTGATTTGTCCCTGTGAAACCATGATCCAATATTATATTGAGATAGTTACATGATTATGATGATACACAACTCATTGATATTGAGATTATATACACACCTAACCCCACTGGTTGGTTGTTTGTAGGTGGGTCTCTCAAGACTACTTTGTGGGTTATCATTCGTCTTTGATTTCTCTTAATCTTTACTTCGATGGTGTGTTTCTTGTGGTAACATACACAGAAATTTGTGATATGTTTCAACCATATAATGTGCTCCTAACCTCATACATCAAAGGGAAACTACTATCAATTTAATTTTTTCCCATACTTAGTTAAGAATATTTCAGCCTTGCATTTAAGTTTGGAAACATTTTTCTCTAGCTTCCATCACTTACATCCTCCTGTGACCTCAATGGTGTTGGAAAATTAACTAGGTTCGGTATTCATAATTATCATTATACTTATATAAATATGTATTTCATATAAAAATAAAAAAGAAGAAAAAGAATTTTATTGTTATTTTTATTTCTAGTCAAAGCATGTTCTTCATGCTTCTAGGATCATTTGAGTCAAAATAAAATTATTTGAGTCAAAGTCCTAGTTGGACTTCTTGTAAGAAAAGGAAAAAATGATTGTTCAAAATGTAATTTGGGTCAATTCAACTCAAGAAGCCAAGTTGTCCTTGTCTATCAAGTTGGCTCTTTTGAAGAAGTGACACCCATTTGACTCCTTCTAAACAAGTATAAATAAAGGATAATTTGAGCTCATTTGGAGACAACAATGTGCATAATTTGATCATTTATTCTTCTACGGCAGAGTGAAATTAATAAGAGAAAGATAATGTTGAAAATATGAAGTTCGTGTGAATGAAAGAGAAGGTTTTCTTGGACTCTCACATGTGGAAATTCCGGTAGGATAAGGCTTCTGTTGGTATCTTAAATTTTGTTCCTGTTGTTGGACTTGTTGTTGTATTTATTGTTGGACTTATTGATAGAAAATATCTTGAAGGAGGGCTTAAGTTGGCATATTGAAGGTTGGAATTTTGTTTTGATCTTGGGTATTTGATATCTCACTTTTATTTGATTCTATAAGAAGAGAATATTTTGGGTTTTCCCCTTTGTGGGGTTTTTCCCTAGCTTGGAGCATACATATTGTGCTCTTTATCTCTTATGATGTTAATGTTTATATATTTCAGTAATAGTTTAATGATGAATAACATAATAAAGAAATAGTAAGCTAACAAATATTCACAAGAAAATATCAAGTAAGAGAAATTAACCCTAATTTACCAATACATTGGTTTATCAACATGGTATCAAATCTAAGGTGAATGGAAGACAGTTTGAAGGTCACAAATTGTTGGCATTTTTCTTGAAAACACTCTTGCCGCAATTATCTCTCCATCAAAAGAAATAAAGGCTTGAATTTCTTACACTGTTGAAGTCTCTTAAAATTATAATAAGACAACTCTTGAAGGTCACTTCATACATGTTATATGTCTAAGCTACTTCATAAAGATCAAAAATATAAAGCATCCAATCAAGGAGATATGATCCATTCTCTATTTGAAATTCGACCTCAAGAAAAGGGTATGTTTAGCTTTGTTGCAATGACATTCATTTACACAAGAGACCAAATATTATCGTTTATCTTTGTAGCATCATAAAGTGAACTATTATGATAACTATGAGATATGCATCCAAAGTCTTGTGACATGTGAAGGAACTGCGGTAAGGAAAAAATTTTGAAATTTGAATATCCAAACTTGTGGTAACCTTTGTACCTTGTGATCCAAGTTATATATGATAAACAAAGATATTTGCATCTGATATAAAAATACAAGAGGTGTACATTAACTATAAATCCAAGACTGAGGTAAATAAGAGGTATTTTAACCCTCTATAATATAACCAAATATTTTACTAAAGAAACCCTATCCATCTATGACAATGACAAAATTCTATGTGGAGATACACTATATATGATGATTTTAAACTACTACATTTTTTATACAAATAAATCATAGATTTACATTATTCTCTATGATTTATGGAGGAAGATAACTAATGAAGTTTGAAGCCTCTTAACCATGTATACCATCCCACTCTTACTCCAGGAATCATCTTTCCAAAAAGGTTCAATATATTATAAGAAAATGAAGCCAGCCAATAAAGAATACCTTATATATGAGACGTGAACAGTCTACATCAATTCATAGGAATTTTCAATGGAAAATACAAGAAGCATACATGACAAATCCAAACCTGTGACTTCTATGGTATTATTTGAATCCTTTACAGCACTATAGCATATGGAATTTTTATAAGACACAAGTGGCATTGTGCCTATATGGAATCCAAATTATGTGACAATTTGATTGAAGTATAATACAAAGGCTAGAAGTATGTTTTTTCTCCATGTTCTAGAACACTAAGGAAAGTTAAAAATTAGTACTCTTGCATTTCCATCTGAAATTCGTGATTTTTATCTGTGCACTTTGAAGTTAATCTCTAAATCGATCTCTAGAGAGATAGTGTTTGATCCAAGACTATAATTAAGGAATAAACATTTAGTTAAGCTGAGAAAACCTAGAGAACATTACTATGTGATGAATATGAAGGAAATCATTAAGATTCTGAGATGCAACAATATTTGATGTTGACAAACCTGTAGCATTTAGTTCATTAAAATATCATGGTATAGTGGAAGGGACCAAAATCATAAAGGCATATGAAACCCATCCCAAAAGCACAAAGTATGAGTAGTAGATATGTTACCTCCCTTTCAATATAAAAAGCGGGGACCTATTACATCAAGGAAGTCGACCCATTTAAGAAGCCAAAACATTGTAGGCAATTAATATGAAATCTTATAACCAGAGAGTGCATAATACATCTTGAATATCGAATACATTTATGTGGTTGGTAGCCTAGCTTGAAAGATGAAAAACTCAGATCAATGTGAAGACGTGATTGTGGAAATGTATGGAAAATTTTGAATTTAGTGTAAGCGTATCTTGTAAGTAGCCTCAAGAAGATACGATATGGTACCATACTCAAAATAAAGTAAAGTTAAGAGAGGTATGTATAAAATATGTTCATTTTTTGTTATATTCCAATATTAATGATGCCAAATTATTAATGCATAATAGTAATGATTTTTGTAGATATATCATTAGCATTTGAAGTCTTTATGTGCATATAAAAACTAGGAATGAAATGAGTTCTATATTTCTAGGGTTTGTATATTGAAGACTTGTATTAAATACTTTAACAAATAGGGTTTCTAAACATTAACATAGTTTGGACTAAAAAAAAAACCTAGGAATAATAACCCTAACTAATAATTTCTACTATGTTAGCACTCCACCAGTTCTCGGAAGGCTAAGAAGGAGACCAGCAAATGTAACCATAGACCACTTTGACCTAGCAGCTAGCCCTACTAGGCTGAGAGGGCTCTCTCAATGAAATCATAGCCAATTAGCTGGATCATGAAAAATATTAGGCTAGGTATGCAGATTAGGGTTTGATTTGATTTGGTGGTTTTGTGTTGGATGGTGAATTAGGTCGAGGAGAAACTAGGTCAGGGCTCTAAAAATCAGATTTGCAGAGATGTAATGGGGAAAGGTAGGCACATACTTTAGCATTTTTTAGGTATATTTATGTATAGGGTATATTTATAGGGTTTCAAAATGAGCATGAATAACATGAATATTTTTATATCAGCAGAAAATGAACATAAATGTGAAAGTTTCTCCAAAACAAAGCATTAAATCAATGAATTATGCTTATCGACTTAGAAAACAAACACATAAGTCATGGAAATGAAAATGGAAGGTAAAATACATTCAAACATATTATTATAGAAGAATAAACACTGCTAAAGCACATACCACGTGAATCCCACCACAATAGCTACAAACTATGTCTATTAGTTCCTGCAAAATCACAAAGTACACTAGTGTTCCAAGATAAATTCCACAGCATCCAACCTTTGAAACTAATTAAAAAGTACCTTATATATTGACTGAGGTCGAAATCCTCCCTTGGAGGTATAATTTCCAACAAGAAAAGACAAATTCATGCATCTATCCAAAGTCTGCTACACACTAGGGAGGTTACTCAACCAATTCCTCCTTCTCCTAACCATCATGAGACATATCCTCAAAGAATTAAATGGAGGATAAGACACCTAATAAATCCTATATTATCCATTTACATTTAATTTTGACCATTTACATTCATCTACTTTGACCTTTTGACTTTTACAAAAGTGAATCTAGAAATTGGCAAAAATTACACAATGAAAATTTCTTGAAAATTGCAAAAGCGCAATGAGCTTTTTGAGGTTATTTGTGAGTGCCTTGTTGAAGTCCAAATATAAATATGAGACCTATTCTAGAAATATAGGAGAGTTTAGATGTCTTTTGACTATTTTTTCATGCAAAATGACCCTTTTTTTACTAAGCTATAGCCCTTTTCCCAAAGTGTCTCCAGGAGCGTAGCGAAATTGAAAAAGAGGGGCAGAATGTTGATTTTTTAACCCTGTTTCTCATTTTTATCAAAATTGAAGGCCAGAATCAAAAATTTGAGGAAATTTTATTTTGAGAGGAGGCCAAGAGCTTTCTAGAAATGTCAATTTTATGCCATTTGGAGGCCTGGGGAAAAAGCGCAACATGAGCACGCTATGCTTCTAGACCTAGTGTAATTTTCTGAATTTTGCAAAATTGCACCAAAATGCACCAAAATACAAAAAATTCTCAAAATATTACCAAAATTGGTCCATAGGTTCCAAATGAGGTGTTTCATGCAATCATGGAGGCATATACAAGTAAATCTAACTTACCCTTCTCCTCATGGCTTATTAAGGTTTCCTTTAGCTTAGCTTGTAGATGTTTGACCTTGACATTACAAATATGATTTAGGGCATAATAGTGGTTAGAAATGTGTTTATGAATCTTATTGTCCTTGTTGGCCTTGTTAAGGAGCTTCTCCAAGTGGATTTTGACCTTCTCAAGCCAAAAATCCATGTTCTCATTGATCTCATTTGCAATCATGTCTTCAAAATGGAGCTTCATCTATAGGGTTCTACTCTTTTTCCTTCTGTAATGCCTTTTTGAGACCCATGGTTCTTGGCCTCTTCCTTCTTACCTGCCTTTCATGCTCATCATGCTCAGCCACTTCTTTTCATTTCTCATTATTCTTGCTTTCCTCAAACTGAATTTTTTCCAAGGCCAACTATTTTTCCTTCAGCTGATGGTTTTCTTGCTCTAGAAATGAAATGACAAAGTTTTCCCTTGGCAAGTTTTCTTGGAGCTATTTGATTTGTGCATCCTTTTCCTTGATAACCCTCTCTAGGTTTTCAGGCTCGTCACTAACCTCCAAGTCTACTAGGTCAAACACATGCTCCTCTTCATCATGCATTGATGTCTCATGTCGTGTTGATGTTCCATGCTCTGCTGGTGTAGGCTTGGCCCCTTCCTCATTACGAGGATAAAACACAAGCCTTATGCCTCTCTGATATTTATGAGTTACCTCAGGACTAGGTCTCTTTGTCACTACTTCTTCCTTGCTTGATGAACCAACCTCCCGCATGGTAGGTGGCATTTTTTAATCCTGGTTAGGTGAAGTAGTTTTTAGGGTTGCCTCAATGAAGGAATCCCATATCATGTTATTTTATTTCAACTGATGGAGAACTATGACCTTCACCAAAATATGATGGAAGAGACTAGGATAGTGCACTTTTTTGTTCACCTACACCTTTTCAGACATCTTAATCACACTCTTATACAATAAATTGCACAGATTGAGGGACTTCACTGTTGTGAAGTGCTTGAGCAGTCTAATGTGATATTGATACAATCTTGAAAACCTACCCTCACTTGTGAAAAACTTCATGAAAACCTTCATCAATGGTTCATATCTCTCCGTTAAATATCTGAATGGGAAAATGTGTGTATGAACTCCTTTATACTATGATTTCAAGTAGGGTTTGTACTACTCTAGGTCTAGGTTCATGCCTTTAAACCAATAATAACCATGGTTTGGTATCCCTGTAGCATGAGATATGTCATCTAATAAGAATATGAAATCAACTCTTGCTATGGTGATTTTATCTCCTTTCAAATTGGTGGCAAACATATCTATGAGCTGCTCATGAAAACCTACCTCCTCCACTCTTTGACAACACTCTAAACAATTGACATCTTCAAAGCATTTTCTTATGAATTTTGAGGAGGTTATTTAATTACAGTTGGAGGGCTCAAACCTTAGTATCTTCCCCCTTTTTTATATTTTCTCTTCTCTAATAGTGATTAATCAGCTTCCATGATGAAACCATAGATGATAGGAGGGAAAAAGAGGGATGGGAGTAAAGTGATGAAAATAGGGAGTTAGGGAAGGGGGATGGGAGTAGGAAAATTTGTGGAGATGGGCATGGGTCTTAGGGATATTTAGGGTGTGAGATGGAGGGAAATGAGTGAGGGAAATGGGCTAGGAAATTCAAACACAACCCTAGCTAGGAAAAACTGCCCAAATTGGCAGAATTGGGCTAGGGTTTGGAGGAAGAGTGATGAAAATGAAGGGATATAGCTATATAGTGGATGGAAGTGATGTATAAAGTGAAAACAGAGGTGTAGGAGCAAGAGAAATAGGGTTTTATGTAGCAAATTAATACTTGGGAATCAAAACAACAATTTCTAAGAAAACCCTAGGAGGAGATTTGTTTCATTAATTTGTCTTGAGAAACAATTCTAATGAAGGTATGAAAGGCATTAGCTTACCTTTGAAAAGGTTTGGAGGATCAAACAACTGATGTGAAACCCTGAAACATGAATTTGATTATCAAAAGATGAGTTTTGGACCACTCTACTCCATGCGCAGTGTTTCTCCTCCAAAAGAGCAGCGAAGGCTTTGTAAGCACAACGTGCTCCTCCAAAAGCGCAACACAGTCTATGTAAGCATAATGAAAGGAAATTTTCTCCAGTGTTAGGTAAAAAATCAGGTTTTGTTGCCAAAATAATGGATGAGCTCGATGGTAGGATAACATAAGAGTGAAAATTAATCTTCCTTGTGTCTTTTTGGCTCTTTTATAAACTTGAAATGACTTCCTTTTAAGGGATGATGGGCCCCACATGTCTTTTTCTACCATGTCTTTCATGTTTTGAACTTTGTAACCTTGGACATTGTAACTTTTTGGAACAATGTAAATTTCTTTGGAACCTTGAATCTCTATGAAACCTTGAACTTCAGATTTTAAGAACATGGAGTACTTATTACATATAGGAACATAAAATTGCATTTTTGAAATCAAACTTTATTGAAGAAACTTTTTTTATTACCACTCCTCCAATTTTCGTATTTTATGCATGAAATGACAGTTTTGGTGACTGAAACCCTAATGACCTAATGGAGATACTGAAATGAATGAAATCATGACAGTGATGACTGAAAATATGATGATAATCTATGAATGATGATACACTTATATTAGTGGTGAAATGGACTAGCATATAAAAATTTTGGAAGGAGTGGAAAATAGTCCTAGACCTAATGCCTAGTGACCAAATTTTTGCTTGAAGACCTAGTGAAATAACAAAAATTTGACTATGGGACCCTAAAAATACATGATAAGAGCCCATTTGATCACTGGTGATAGGATGTAAAGACTGAAACTAACCTACAATAATAATTATATCTAACCCTTGGTGATGACAGTAATGACATCTTACTAATGTGAGAACAAGGTTGGTGAACATGTCCAATATTAAAAGGGAGCTAACCTTCTTTAAATTACCCTACAGTTCCTTGATTACTACTATTTCTATTGTATCTTTGTACTTTTCCTTTCTTTTGTTTATTTCATAGTTTTATAACAAATCTTGCAGGTCAAGTCAAGATATATCTAATCTAGATCAGCAGATGAAGGAATTGAGAGAATGCGGCAAAGCATGAAGATTAAGAAGGAGAAAATAAAATTAGATTAGATGGAAATAATTTCACCTACCTCAGCTAGAAAGAGGAAAATATGATTGATTCAATTAATAGAGGGAGCCATAGGAATAAACTAACTCTATAAGATCTTGGATGGATACAATATTGAAGAAAATATGACATATCATTGACAAGATCCTTTGGTAGGAAGTTAAATATTTTTTATATCATTGTTCTAGAAATCGATTGAAATATATTGATTGAGTTGGAAGTACTGATATAAATACCACTAATGATTGAAATTTGATATGTTTTTTTTACGAAGAAAGAAGTGGTGAATGATATGAAATCATCTAAGAAAACGTTTGGCTCCATAATATGTTTGATGAACTACTAAATGGCATATTAAAGCTACAAGAAGATTGACAAAAATCTAGGAAGGTCGAAGCTCGTGATGATGCGATATAGATAGGAGAGAAATAGTGTTGTAGAGGTAAATCCCCTCTGCGGACAGAGGCGATCCCTACTAGCCCAGATCGGGTCTAGCAACAATCGTACCACGCTAAGGTGCAAGTTCCTAATTGCAATAGACCAACTTGCAATGAAGGCCTACCTCAATTCCAACGCTGTTGTTTGTAGGGAATATGGAACTCCCATCTCCTTGCTCCAGCAGATCATAATCCTCTCGCTCGTCGCAATCGAATACCTGCACACACAAGAAACACGACAAACACAAGCATAAAACCCGATATCTGCAATTATGTATCAGTCAGAGAAGACACAACTCATGATCATAATGAACAATACGAGTGGAACCATAACCAAAGTCGCTTATCATTAATTCATACAAAGGAAAATACAACCTGGCTCTGACGTTGAATCTTCCTTCGGTGGGTAGTCAGCGGAATACATCTCGGTAAATCTTGTCGGGACTGGGGACAAACCTCTCTCTCGATCGTCAAATTCTGCTATTGATTCGCCTTAAGAGGACTATCGCAACATTCTTTAGGCTATGGTTTCTGGAGATTAGTCGGTAAAAGGAAATGCAGCCGAGGATATGGTAGTTGAACCTCACATTATGGATGCCTATCCTCAAGGAAGCTTCCATGAGAGGTGGAAAAATACTTCCTCTACATGGAGAACCGGAGCCAAACTTCCCAACTCGATTTAGATTCCAGTTCAGGAGTTTGTTGGAGTCAATATTCTGCCATTTATTTTTAAAAAACACTCCTTATTAATCCTGGCGCGAGTACAACACTGAGACAGTGCGCCAGTTGGCGCGCCCTCTTTGGAGGATTTCCCCCATTGGCATGGGTATGACACTGAGCAGTCGCGCCAAGGATAAAAAGGCTATTTTTAGGGTTTTTCACAAGGATTTGTCTTTAGAGGAATGAAATTCCATGTCTAGGGGAATTCCATGAAAGTGTTTTCAAATCATGTCACTGCTCACAGGTCCCAGAATAATCCCTCCAATGTGCGGGATGGGGAATTGCAGGGATGGTGACAAATTGTTGTGTAACAGATGCCCCCTAAAGCATGAGGCCCGAAAGAGAGAGAGGGGTGAAATGCTTTACGAGAATGTGTCCAACTGAAAACACTACCATCGGAAAACCTACGTAGAGAAGTACAACTTATATCTCAAATACATGATATATATGTGGTATGGGCGCAGCCATCCATAACAAAGTATACAAGAATCCAGATCCAAGGCATGGACGCAGCCATCCAGTAAGGACCGATAAATAAACCTCACTATGTACCATCCAATCAAAGAGCTTAAATCAATCGTAATAATCCATGTATCTGCACTGGACCAACAGAAAATCTAGGTTTCTAAACACCTTGGATTTTGAAAGGCATTAAGCGAAGGGAACAAGTGAGTCAAGTTTAACACGTGCAAGAACATCACCGATTACCAGCCCAATGAGATGAAAGGAACAGACAAGAGGTACCAACAATAACAAGACAATGATCCCTTAAGGTACTATAGGTAATAATCTAATGCATATGTGAATCAGTATCTTGATCGAACACCCATAGAATCACCCGATCGTAGTGTCAATGATGAAAACTCTACGTCGAACGTATTGAACTCGCTTATTGGAGGCATGCAGCTCCAAGGTACCAGAAGGAGCCTCTAGACCAGCTTCATTACGAGTCGAAGTCGAAGGTGATGACCTTGACTGCCAGGCCAATGTTTCCCACATCATCGACACGAGACAGAGGAACATAATGTCTTTGCAGATCAAGATCAGATGAGAATCAGAAAGGTTGAAACTTTTAGAGGTCAACTTCTCTTGAACATATCGGTAGCACGACAGTGGATTTGGTAGTATTTGACATCAAAATATCAAAGGTCACGATGACAAGACAAAGAGCAGATGAGAGGTCAAAAGGGATCACCCAAACCCATAGAGGCAATCAGATAATGAGGTGAGATGTCCCCAACCCGACACGAATGCAAACAAGTGCCATGTTCAAGAGCGACATACTGCCGACACGACAATGATGGTGGTTCCATTTTTCCCCACCATTCCTGGTGAGTACCCCAATTATTTTTGAAAACAATCTTGAAGGGGATAGCATATGCTTGTAATATAAGTCCATCCTTCGTAAAAATCCATCCTAGTACATTTAACGAGCCCTAGGAAGGAGAAACTCGAATATCGTCATTACGACTGGATCCGATGTCATCAAGGTTTAACGAGTCTGACAAAGGAAGAACTTAGCGTCTTTTCATGTTTAGAGAGTTTGAAAAGACAGCAGAAAAGTAAACTCCAACAGTCCCTTTTCATAGATAGGTCCTCAGTAATCTATCCCAACCCGAAAAATGGGCAAACATATACTGGGTAGATGTCGTTTCGTGTCCACTTTAACGAGATCGAAACGACAAGGGACTCAGCAATATTTTCATGTTTAGAGAGTCAGAAAATAGCTAAAATATGAATCCAAAATGACTTTTTCGTGTTTTTACCGAGTCCTAAAAAGTATAAAAAACAACTCGTATCACCGTCGAAGCTGCGAAGAAACCTGTCGCTGCACAGAAAAGAAAGTGTAAAATCCATTTTTCGACAAAAATATATTAAAATATTGAGAAAAATGACTTTTAAAACCTAATTTTTGACTTGAAAAGTTATAAATAGGCTTCAAATGGTAAAACAAATTTAATTTTACTTTTTACCTCACTTGGAGAGCAACAGTGGTATGTTTGTGTGCAAACTTGCGATGGTGATTGCGACTAATCCGGGTCATCATTCAGATCCGCATCTGTTCCAGGTAAAAGGCGTTCCCTTAAGCTCCATTTTAATCCATTTTTATGAGTTTATATTATGCATTAGACCTCTAGGGGGAACCTTTTAAAATTTTAGGGCTCGCTCCATTGGCGCGGGTATCAGGCACGGACCCGCGCCAATGGACATTTTCTCACAAAGGGGTCGCGCCAACTGGCGCGACTGTTAGGAAAATAGTCGCGCCAAAGGCACAACGTGATTTTCCGCTTTAAGTTTTCAAAATGTGAGCTATCCATGTGGATTTTCGAATGCAACAGAGATCTAACAAGGCATTTTTAATCATGTTGATGGAGGTATTCGGGCACAATGGTTATCGAATGGAAGAAGAGGGAACATGGGGAGGAAGATGAAATGGCTATGGAAAATGAAGCCTATATGAATGCACTCAATAATTGTGGACTCAAAAAATTCTTCCTTACGCCATGCTTACGAGCTCAACCTGAGCTACTGCAGTACTAGGTCAGCATATGGGACGAAAATGAAGAAGTATTCAAACTTCGGGACCAAGTATTAGCTCTTGAGGTCTCTGATGTTTAATTTATAACTGGATTGTCGCGCAGAGGTCCAGTGCCAATCATAACCGGCAGCAGACCTTCCGGAGAGAAAATGGAGATGGTAATGGCAAGAGTGTGCCCAGGGGCATGAACAGGATCGAGAAGCGGGAAGGTGGACATCCACACTGTCCGCAACCTGGAACTCAGGGTAGTACTTCATACCATTACACGAGCTGCAGGATCGCAAGCTCCACATGAGGCAACCAAGGCCCAACTCATACTAACCTCCGAGTGTATGAATCCTACACTGTTCGATTGGGCTACAACAGTAACAAGCAATATCAAGAGGCAGCTTACAAGATGCAAGCAAGCCAAACTAAATTAGTTTGGCTATGGTTCCATTTTGTTGTCGTTCATCCTGGAACGACTACCCATTTTCCAAGGCCAAGAGGCAATAGTTGCCGAGCCGATACCGAGGGAGCCAAGGATGGCTCGCTGGGCAGCACTTATGCCCAGGTCAGGAGGAGGTCAACAGATGTCTTGGATACCTGATTTCTTTGGGTGGTTACGGCGTCAACTGATCGTGGTTGAAGATCGGCCTTATGCTAGGACTGATTTCACCGGAGATCCCGATATTCCGCTCCCAGAGGGGGAGGACTGGGATGAGGAGCTGGGTATGATTCTCTTTTTGATTTTTATGTATTTATGATTTTTTTATAATACATGTCCATTCTAACAAAAATTCCATGTGAATGCAGACGTTGGCCCAGAGAGGCCCGCGAGCATGTCGCCCATTGCACGGAGGACCCATCTCGTACATGACCCTCAAGCTGAAAGGGAGTGAGTTGATCCAGAACCTGGAGGGCATTTCCTGGGGAATTCCGGACTATGCACGGCTGGCAGACGTCCCATTAGCTTACCAACGACACACTGTGGGGGTGCCTAGTCGCCTTCACAGACTGTTGAGGCGATTGGTGCGCGCGGTGGCATGCTACCATGAGCACCATGCTGATTAGCTTATTTAGGGCTTTCATATACATATTTTTTGAGAGACATGTTGTCTCCGACTATTATCAGACAAACATGTATATTTTTTGACTTTATGTGATGTACTGCAAACTATTCGACACATATATCTATATATCTATTTCTGGACGGATCTTTTTACATGTGATGATGTTTTTGTTTATAAGTTGCACAAATGTCTATCTAAAACCAAATTAGCTACTGCATCTGTCAATGTATTCATATGCCTGGGTATGTGTTGATATGTGATATAATAAAAAAAAATTTCCAGTAAATGAATACGTAGATACAGACGTAAAATGGATGGGTTTCTTACTTAATAATGACCGTTAAGTTGTAATACTACAAGTTGTGAGTCCAGATACACAAGTAATGCACGAATGCCGAGGTTAACAGTCTCGGTCAATAATTCTAAAACAGCACTATACTTCACAACATTATTTGTGGTAGGCCCTAGACACACACCTTGCAAATTAACCAACTCACCAGCAGGATCATATATTACCCAGGCTGCCGAGGACAAATTCCTGGTACTGCGAGAAGCACCATCCGTGAAACCCACAAATGGAGTAATATACATCTGCACAATCAGGAAGACCCGATCATCAGAAAGATGCTTACATTTCACACCACACCAAACATGAACACAGATGAATATACACACCTATGTACACACACCACACCAAAAAATAACTCAAGTGTAGTATTTTTTAAGGTACAGCCCATTTCTAGGCTGCGCCAATGGAACTCCTTCATAATCAATGAGCTCATAAGCCCCATTTTTCAATACTCGTTTTACTATGTAAGGCCCATGCCACATGGGTTGGAACTTGCCTGCTCCAAGTTTGTCGTGTGCTTGGTCGTATAGGAGGACGAGGTCCCCTTCGACAAAGGAACGCGGAGATATAGATTGATAAAAGTGGGCTTTGACCCGCTTCTTCTGCACTTCAATGACTAAAGCAGCCAAGCGGCGGGTTTCATCTAGCCATTCCAAATACAAGAGACACTCTTCTTCAGGAGAATTTTCGGGCAAAAGTTCCACAGCCAACTTTAAAGAAGGAATTTCGCACTCAACCGGAAGAGTCGCTTCCAGACCATACACCAATTGAAATGGTGTGAATCCAGTCGCACTCTTTGCTGACATCCGGTAGGCCCATAGAGCTAAGAAAAATTGGAGATGCCAATTGGACTTATGAATACCAATTTTCCATTGAAGCATTGTGACCAAAACTTTGTTCACATCCTCAACCTGGCCATTTTCCTAGGGGTAATATGGCATTGAGCTATCATGTCGTAAGCCCAATCTTGATTTCAGCTCGGCCATCATGTAATCTCGAAAATGAGTACCATGATCGGTAACAATGGCGTGAGGGACCCCGAAACGTGCAATAATGTGGTTGAAAATAAACTGGGCAGCTGTCTTACCGTCGGCGGCTAGTGTAGGCATCGCTTCAGCCCACTTAGTAAAGTAGTCGACAGCGACGATTATATATGCATGCCCCCCGGCCGAATGAGGGTTACATGTCATGAAATCTATGCCCCATTTTTCAAAAGGGCCGATAGTAATGACAGGATGCAGAGGGAGAGGTGGCGCGCGCATCTTGCGCTGAAAAACCTGGCAAGCATGACATTTTCAGACTCCAACAATACAGTCTTTGAATATCGACGGCCAGAAGTATCCCGCACGCAGAATATTTTGGGCGGTCACATATCCGTACATGTGGCCGCCACAGGTGCCACTGTGACAGTTATTCAAGACTCTTTCAGCCTCCTCTAGGGTCAAGCACCGGCGGAGCACCGAATCTACTCCAACGTGGTATAAAGTATCTCCTACAATACGGTAGGGTTGAGACTGATGCCGAATCCGACGTCGGGAATCCTTGGTCAACTCAGACCAGAATGTTGATGTTTGAAGATACACAATAATTTTGTCATAACATGGATCGCGAGTACTGATAAGGAAGAGGGTTTCGTCTGGGATATGTTCCTCAGAGTGATATGGGGTGGAGTCTGTCGGGAGGGAGCAAATGAGATCCATGAAAACCAGTGATTTGGTTGACTTAGCAGTGGTAAACTCCAAGTCAAACTCCTAGAGGATAACGATCCAGTTGGAGTATTTTCCCCCCAGTAATTGTCGAGATAGAATGTACGTCATGGGGTTGAAATCCGAAACCATGGTTACTGTACGCAGCAGGATGTAGTGGCGGAAACGCTGCATAGCTTGTACGGCGGCTAATGCCAATTTCTCGACGTGAGCGTAACGTGTTTCTGTGTCGAGAAGATTCCATGATAGATAATAAACAACGTGTTCATTGACATCATCATCAACTTGCACCAGAACCATAGCTATGGTTCTAAATGCGGCGGCCAAATATAGAGTGAAATCACGGTGATAGTTTGGAGGACGAAGCAACGGAGCATTAACAAGTAACGTCTCAAGCTTCTCAAAGGATCGTTGAGCAATTTCATCCCAGTGAAAGGGAACGTTTTTCTTTAAAAGACGCGTGAATCCTTTGGCCACTTCCGCGTAGTTCGATATAAAGCGTCGAAGGAAATTAGCTTTTCTTTGCAAACTCTGCAATTGGTGTAACGAGGAGGGTGATGGGAGATTAACAATAGCCTTGACCTTTAGAGGGTCGAGGCAAATCCCGTCCTTGGAGACTATAAACCCCAAAAGATAGCCATAATCCACGCAAAATAGCATTTATGAGGGTTAAGCCGGATATTATAGCGTCTATAGCGAAGGAAAATCTAGCGGAGGTGTTCGGGATGGTCCTCCCGCCGAGCTGAGTGAGCTGGAAGATCGTCCAGATAAGGCTGAACGATATGGCGTATGTCGCGGAATGCATAAGACATATCACGCTGGAAAGTAGCTCCGGCATTCTTCAAGCCGAATGGGAGTTTTTATAAGCAAAGGTACCCCACAGACAAATGAATGCAGTCTTGTGTTGATCGGCAGGTAAAATATTTATCTGATTATACCCAAAAAATCCATCCATCAGGGAATAAATCTCACTCCCAGCACATTCATCAATTATTTGATCTATGAAGGGAGTGGGATAGTTGTCCTTAGGCCAAGCCCGATTAATATCACGGTAATCAACACAGACTCTTATAGTACCTTGTTTCTTATCTACAGGGACAATATTGGAGACCCATTCTGTGAGGGGAATCGGGTAAATGAAGCCCGCGTTCAGAAGTTTTTCAACTTCTGCTTTAATGGAAGCAGCTTTGTGAGGATGCACTGGGCATAGGCGTTGGCGTACGGGTTTCGCACCGGGATAGGTAGGAATCTCATGCACTACTATGCTGGGATCAATCCCAGGAATTTCCTCATAGGACCAAGCGAACACGTATCTGAATTCATTGAAAATATCAGTACAAAATCGTATCTCATCAGGAGAACAAGTTACTCCCACATGTATGTTCTCAACTATCCTCGGTTTGACGGAGATGTCGATTGGAATGGTTTGAGTAATTTTGCTCAGTTTTCCTTCCGAAATGACCTCATGTGTCAATATAGGCGTTTGGAGAGGGGGAGCAGGAACCTAAGATGCAAAATTCTCTAGACAATCTGACATTGCCCCCAGGCTAGGCATGAAGGAGGAACGATGATGTCCATCGCTCCAAGGCAGCTCCTCAAGAGACATTGTTTCAACAATGGCTTCGTCAGAGGGGAAAATCTCTTTAAGAGGATTAGCCGAGTCGGCCTCGCCGAGCCAGGGGGATTGGAAATAGATATCTAAAGCCATGCTCGAGGGAGCATGTTGAGAAGGAGGAGGATCGGATGTAGCGATTATTTCACAGTAATTAATCTCTACTGAAGTTAAGGGCATCGATTCTCCAAAATCAGTCACCTGTTCAAGCGAAGGGATGATCCATGGGTCGTCAGACCTAGAGATCATATTAACTTGAATGGTGTGCGGTGGTGGTGTGGGAAAAATACCCATGAGGACGGGGTCCTTGAAGAGACCGGGTCCTACACTGTCAGGGGGATTGGGGATCTGATCCACGTAAGGAACGTTGTTCTCAGAGGTGGAGGTGAAGAAAGACAACTGATCCATAGTAACGATTTTACCCTCATGAGGAAACTTAAGAAGTTGAAAGAGGGTGGATGGCATGCATAGCATTGCGTGAGTCCAACTGCGGCCGAGAAGCAGGTTGTAGTTAAGCTTGGCGTCAACCACTTCTACTTCTACGTTGACTGTCTTCCCCTGTAACATAATCGGCAAACTCTCGAGAACACCCAGGGGTTTCGATTCCCGACCATCGAATGCCTCTAAGGCATTTGGAGATGATGAAAGTGCTAGAGAGCCAATGGCCTTCTAGAAAGCGGACGACATGACACAAGTAGAAGCACCTTCATCCACAACGGCCCTATGGATGTTAAGACCATTGATCCCGACTTGTATCACAAGAGCAATTTGATGTGGAAGTCGGGGGGTAAATTTTTCTAGGTCGAAGGTGAGAAGACTAGAATCAATGGGATCGATTCCACTGATCATAGACAACAGAGCTTTCCGTTGCGAAGGGAAACTTTGAAGGACTTCCAATGCGGACATAGTAGAAGGTTCATGTGCCAAATCCTCAACAATACTGTAGTGCTGAGCGGCACGGGCATTTGGATTGTAGGAAGACCTTCGTAGAACACCTTTAGAAGGTGGCCTCACAACAGGTTCAGCAGTAGGCTTATCAATTTTCAAAGGACCAGAGACAGGAGGAGGAGGTGGGCCATCCATGACTTCCTTCCCAGCCACCTGACGCGATCCAGCATAATCCTTCAAACGCGTAGCAATTGAGACAGGTGCAACACCATTCATCATAAAGACCTGGGACCCAAATGGTGCAGATGGTGAAGGCTATTCAACCATCTGGGTCTGCTGAGATGGGAATGGTTCTTTAAGAACTACCAGAGTCCCTTTGGACCTTTGAGAATTTGACTAATTTCAGATCGTCGGGCACAATCCTTGGTATAATTATCTCCTTCACAAATAAGGCAGGGGTACTTCGGTTTACGTTGAGAACCATCCTCAGTACGAGGTTTGGGAGAATCTGGTTTTGGGGCGTCGGGTTTGGATTTCCCTTTTCCCTTGTTCTTTCCTTTGGAGGCTTTTTTAGTAGGATTAGCCTGAATGGCGTTGACCTCCACAGTCTTGCCAAAATCTGGAGGAGCGGGGAGAGCAGAATTTTTGGAAGAATTGGACTTCTTCTTCCCATTCGAATATTTTCGAGAATTTTGAGACACGGAACCAATAACACCATCCACCGCCGGGGTAGGTGGAGCTTTAGAGGTTTCTGAGCGTGGAACATTAGTCAAAATATCATAAATTGTGCTGGACTTAGAGTATACCAGATCAAGATATTGGGCACGCGCAATGGCCTGTTCTTCAGTCACACATGCCCCCATAGCAATATCTTAAGCGATTTTGTTAACGAAGGATGTGGTGAACCAATGGGTTAGTATTTGATCAGGTATATCAAACTTGATCAGCCTATGACGACGTCGCCACTCATGAATATGATTGGATATGTGGGTGGCTTTATCCTGCTTTAACGAAGTCAAGAGATGCGTCACAGCTTCATAGCGAACTGGTAACTGATAGTGGGTCAGAAAATCCATTGCTAAAGTATTGAAATCTTGAAAGATGCCACGAGGTAGTTCAATATACCACTTAGCGGCAGCACCGGTAAGAGTGCACTGGAAGAGACGTAGACGAATTGAATCATCAACCCAAGAATTAGACGAACACCAAAGATGGTAAGTCATTACATGAGCTTGGGGGTCTTCTCCAGCTTTACCTTCAAACTTAGGGCAGTCGCTGGGTACCTTGGTCAGAACCAGAGGCCAATAAGGATTATGAAGAATCATATCATTGGTTAATTTAGAAACGTCTGGTAACTCCAAGGTAGCCAAGAACGGAAATTGCGGATTGAATGGCATAGCAGGCCCTCGATAAGGACCGGTACCTGTACTCCACGCTGGTTGAGTGTATCCTTGCCCCCATGGGTTCTTTCCCAAAGGATTATGACCATAGGGGGTATAGGGCATATAACCAGTCTGATTCAGTTGCTGGTAACCAGTGTACGGGGGTTGATAACCAGAGTATGGACCCTGATTATATGTCAGTCCCGTTTGAGCAGTCTGTGGATTTGGCTGCTGAGTATAGGTGTAGCTGGGTTGTTGAGTGTAATAATGGGAACCTTGGGGCGGATTATAAGTTAGTCGAGATTGACCGTGAGGGTAGTAACTGCCTTGAGGTTGAGCGGGCTGCTGATAGGTGGGACCCTGCTGAGTGTGATAATTAGGATGCACCGGGCGGATCGGCTGCGGGCACTGCGTGTCGGGCCGTTGGAGCGGTGGTTGACGGTGATGTGGGAATGGGCCTGTGCCGGGATGTTGCTGAATAACAATACCTGGCCGACAATGGTGTTACCCCGGCATCGGGTGTCGTGCTTGCCATGGTGTCGACTGGGTTATTATGGAGCACCAAAGTTAATGAAGGGACCTGTTGGCCTACCAGCTAATGGAGCCGGTGGTGGTCGGGGTAATCGGTTTGGACCGTCAGACCAGGATGATTCCACATGTGAAACATCTGCACTAATAGACACGGGAGGTTGCATGGGTTGGTAAGGTTGGACTTGCCTCCCAGGACCATATATCGGCCTCAGTTAGGACCATGTCAATTCTGTGGAGTCCTGAGGTTGCCCAAAGTTGGAGTTCAGGGAGAAGTTTCATAGGTTGACCCGAAGGGTTGTAACACGTCCTCACAGGGACCGACAGCCAGCCCTTGCCGTCCGAAGGCATGCAATTGGTGGTGTCAGTCTGTGGGTCCTTGACACAGTCGTCTGCGTGCTGATCTTTGAAAAAGGTTGGTCTACAGAACATAATGCACATCGTTCTGTAGACAAACCCCGAGCATGAAGCGCGGTGTGAGCCTCTGAGTGGTGAACGGAGACTTCAAGATTTATCAGACTGATATGGAAAAACGCAGACACGGCGTACCGTCCTGCAGTGCATAATGCGAAAACAGCAGCGTTGGGACTGGGAGGATTGTCCACCTCGGTTCGAATGCTGCAGACAATTGATACCTCGTATATACTTTGTTAGGCAGGCAGGCGAAACAGATGTTTTCGGAAGTATGTATCTCTGACACTAAGTGGTAATAGTAGGTGTAGATGTAGCCACACAGACAGTGGGCCTGGCAAGTACAGAAGTGACCTGAGGGGATGACGTAATGGGCGTTCTAGGAGACATCCCCAATGAAGGAATAACCGGCCTTGTAGAAGGAGATGATATCCCCATAGAGGCGACGGCGGTCATAATCTGACTCAAAGATCCATACCCTGCTAGTAGTGAAGGACCGGGCGAAGACATAACAGATAATTCGAGGTTGTCTTCTGGGAACAACTGGTAATCTTCACCAGACGTGGGGATTTCCTCACTAGGAGAATGGTTGTATGCACTCATATCTGAACCTGCCGCTAGATCTCGTAATAGACGGCGAGGACTAGGAGGAATAACAGCAGCTAGAAAAGGCGAACCCGATGTAAGAGGAGGGAAATGTTCCCCTACTCCAAATCTAGACCAAGGGTCAGATAAGGGCCAATTGAACTCAACTGGTCCTCCAAAGGGAAGCTCAGACAGAACTGGTCCCCTATCAGGAAACTCGGAAACAATGGGCTGCTGATGTTCAGCAGAGGATTGCGAGACCTCTGATGAATCGTCCGTATATGGACTACCAGTAGATGAAACTGAGGGTTCTGCCACTGTGACAGTAATGACGAAAGGAAAAGATCAGACATAACACACAGGTTGAAAAACCAAGGCACACAATCAAACGGCCAACAAGCAAGATCTAATAGGGCGTGTGATCGTGGGTGATTTATTTTACGACATTGAAACTTAGAAACTTCACCGTTTCATGTTTTAAGAGTTGAGAAACGGATGAAAGATGACTCTATCTCTTTCAGTTTTGAAGCAAGCGTGAAAGGACAAGCGCTTGGTGATCTTTTCAAATTTAAAGAGTCAGATAAGATCAAAATGACTGCTCAGGAATACTAGGCAAAGGGTGTACGAAATAACTGTGAACTGAAATATACACCTTGGTTTCAAAATGAAAGAGAAATCAACCAAGGACTTAACATACGTGCAGAAAATCTCCCCGAATGTTGTGTCCGGTGTATCACGGGTATAGGGCGGCAGACTCGGCTTCCTATGGATAAAGGATACAAACCTAGTGGGGTCTCCCTTTATATACGCGACGGTATGGGGAGCACAAGTCCGTACTAGTGTTGTATAAAGCCAAGAGGCGAACGACAGCTACTAGGTTTAAAGACGCCGGAACACGTCTCTAGCCTAGACCTCTAAGTATTTCGTTAATGTTTCAATGCTGCCTTAGTGTAAATTGAATAAATTTTAGTGTTTATCTTCAATTATGTTTCAGTTTTTAGGTCCTAGCGAGTGTTATGTTCTCAAAATCTCCTAAATGCACACTACATGCCATAGTATATCATTTCATTCGATGAAAGCCAATTACGAGAGAGTTCAGAGCTTTTCACACAATAACAAAATGATCAGACAACAACCAATAACATCTCTAATGTAGCTAATGGAAACTAAAAGCTTTTCTTTCAAAGTTACAAATCACTAATGACACAGAAAAGATTCGATTTTCATTAACTGATCAAAGCAAAAGAGATTTTTTTTGTATTTTCAATGTTTAAGAACAAAGTGCACTAAAAAAAATGAAAACTAATAAGAAGCAACTTGAGAAGTGATAGAAAAATAGAAAAACAATCAATTTCCACTCAATGCAAGCACATGATCAGACCTCAAATTGACAAAAAGTCCCTCAAATCAAAAGACACTCAAAGACTCAAATGAACCATGTAATCTAGGCCCAAAACGAGACAAGGCGGAATTCGAATGAAGAAGAAGCCAATCACTCAAATAACGCAATGAAACGATAAACAACCACTAAACGAATGCAGAGAAGCAATCACAAGTTTGAATGAACAGATAGAAACCAAAAACTCCCAAGGGAGGCTCGACGCACAATAGCACCTAGATGCCTTAGGGCTAGAATGTAAAATCGATAGAAATGGGCAAACAACCAAAGGATGAAGGTCACAGTCAATCAAAGAAGGCTCTAGAACACTCAAAAATGGAACAAAGAATGAAACCAAATTGCATCGTCTTCAAAGCTCATATCAGTAGGAAAACCTTCGCAGCGCTGGATTGAAAGCACGGTGAATGGAAACTAGCGCCATAACATAATTGGCGCTAATGATTCAGAAATCCAGCACTATTAAAGGAACGTTAAGTTATAAATACAACAAGCGACAAGAAGAAAAAGAAAAAGGCATCCAAGAAGTAGACTAGTGATGTTGAATCTCAAACCAAAAACCAAACTCACGAAAAGAGCCAGCCAAAAGAGCTGATCAAGCAAGCAAAGTCAAGAATCGACCGAAAGACAAGACAATAATCCAAGTGTTTAGTTCATAAACTAGACCGGAGATTGACTAAAGCAGCATTCATCTACTTTCGCTAATGCAGAGCAAGAGCATTTTGAAGGCTATCTAGCTAACTTCAGGCTCCGTCTGTAGTTTATAAAGCAAACAACAAGCTAGGTCCCCAGCGGAGTCGCCAATTTTTTGTCGAGGTAAATCCCCTCTGCGAACAGAGGTGATCCCTACTAGCCTAGATCGGGTCTAGCAACAATCGTACCATGCTAAGGTGCAAGTTCCTAATTGCAATAGACCAACTTGCGATGAAGGCCTACCTCAAGTCCAATGCTATTGTTTGTAGGGAAGATGGCACTCCCGTCTCCTTGCTCCAGCAGATCATAATCCTCTCGCTCGCCGCGATCGAACACCTGCACACACAAGAAACACGATAGACACAAGTGTAAAACCTGATATCTGCAATTATGTATCAGTCAGAGAAGACACAACTCATGATCATAATGAACAATACGAGTGGAACCATAACCAAAGTCGCTTATCATTAATTCATACAAAGGAAAATACAACCTGGCTCTGACGCTGAATCTTCCTTCGGCCGGTCTTCAGCGGAATACGTCTCGGTAAAGCTTGTCGGGAATGGGGACAAGCCTCTCTCTTCGATCTTCAATCTCCTTGCTATTGATTCGGCTCTATGAGGACTATCGTAGCATTCTTTAGGCTATGAAGGCTCTTGGAGATTAGCTTGCAAAGGGAAATGGCAAGCTTATATAGATGGTGGAAGGGGAGTTGGGATCCCTACAATCATGGGATTGGCCCTATCCTCAAGGAAGCTTCCATGAGAGGTGGAAAACTACTTCCTCTACATGGAGAACCGGAGCCAAACGTCCCAAATCGATTTAGAGTCCAGTTCAGGAGTTTGTTGGAGTCAATCTTCTGCCATTTATTTTTAAAAAACACTCCTTATTAATCCTGGCGCGAGTACAACACTGAGACAGTGCGCCAGTTGGCGCGCCCTCTTTGGAGGATTTCCCCCATTGGCGCGGGTATGACACTGAGCAGTCGCACCAAGGATAAAAAGGCTATTTTTAGGGTTTTTCACAAGGAGTTGTCTTCAGAGGAATGAAAGTCCATGTCTAGGGGAATGCCATGAAATTTTTTTCAGATCATGTCACTGCTCACAGGTCCCAGAATAAGCCCTCCAATGTGCGGGATGAGGAATTGCAGGGATGGTGACAAATTGTTGTGTAACAAATAGCTACAACATATCTCCCCTAAAAAAGATGTAGTCGATGCTTTGATGATTATTGTGGTTGTTCCTTCATGTTTGACAGGGAGTGAGGATTGCCTCCCTTATTGAGAGAGAGTGTTTAGGGACACCATATTCTTCATGTGTCATGCAGTATGTCCAAGACTAACATCTGTAAGCCTATTGAAGGCACTAGTAGGGAGAATTGAGGGTTGGATAGGCATCTAGGATCAATAATACTTGAGGAATGGTATCCAATATAGTAGTAATCATGAGGAACAATACTTGTTGAGGATTGGGAATCCAATATAAGAGTAGTCCTGAGGACTGATATTCTTTGACTATGGGAGAGATATCCAAGATATAAGAATAGTCTGGTAAGGACATACATGTTGAACATCTAGATGGGGTATGTGCCTTGAGAGGCGGTGGTGGTGTCAAAATGTATGCCTCCCATAATTGTGCTCTAATCATAAGATGATGCCTCCCAAGATTAAAAATGTTGGTTATGATGATGCTTATCAATATTAACTATTCTTATGAGAATATTTTAATTTGAGAGTATCCCAGTAGCTAGTTGTGTCATTATTAATACCTCCCTACTTAAGAGGGAGTGTTGGAAAAGTAACTAGGTTCAGTATTTATTATTATCATTGTAATTGTATCAATATGTATTTCATGTAAAAATAAAAAAGAAGAAAAATAAATTTATTGTTATTGTTATTTCTAGTCAAAGCATTTTCTTTGTGCTTCTAGGGTCATTTGAGTCAAAAAAAAATTATTTGAGTCAAAGTCCTAATTGGAATTCATGTAAGAAAAAGGGAAAAAAAATCAAAATATAATTTGGTTCAATTCAACTCAAGAATCAAATTCAACTCTGGTTTTCAAGTCAACTCTGCCCAGGAAGAGACACCCATTTGAATCCCTTTGGACAAGTATAAATAAAGGATAATTTGAGCTCATTTTGACACATTAATTCGCATCATTTGATCACCTGCTCTTTTGAAATATAGAGAAATAAAGAAGAGAAAGAGAAGTTTGAATATTTTAGCTCGCATGAATGAAAGAGAAGGTTTTCTTGAACTCGCACGTCTGGAAATTTTGCTAGGAAAAGGATTTTTTGGTATCTTGAAGTTTGTTCCCATTGTTTCACTTGTTGTTAGACTTGTCGTTGTACTTATTGCTAGACTTATTGATATAAAATATCTTTAAGGAGGGCTTGAATTGGGATCTTTAAGGTTTGAGTTTTGTCTTGGTTGTAGGTCTTAGATATCTCTCTTTGATCTGATTCTGTAAGAAGATCATTTCTTGGGTTTTCCCCCTTGAGGGGTTTTTCCTTGGCTTGGAGCATACGTCTTTTGTTCTTTATCTATTTTGATATTCGTGTTTTATATATTCTTGTAATTGTTTGAAGAATAAGAACATAATAATGAAATAATAAGCCAACAAATATTCACAAGCAATTATCAAGCAAGAGAAATCAACCCTAATCTACCAATACGTTGTTTCTCAACAAATGGCATCCTCATATGACCTTCCAATTTGTTTATTAGCCTAAAATAGACCTCACCAATCCATTATTTCCAAAAATGGTCTTTCATATAATCTTCAATAGTTATCCTTATCCCACTAATTTATATATGCAATGGGATCATTCACATTGAAGCTAGATCTAGAAAAGGTCTACATATTATACTGTAAATAAAATCATTGGGGTCACTCAATCCCTCCATATTAATCCATATGATGCTGCAAAATTCCTCAAGAAAGAGAAAATCACCATTAGCCTAGGTATTTCTACTAATAAGGAATATTCATTCTAGCACCATAAGCTTGGAATGGAGCATACAAGCAGGCAAATGAACGACCTCCTTTAAGGTAGCTTTAGGGTGCAGCTTCTTCAACTATATTGAGGCATTATTTTTCAATATCTTATTTTGATTTATAATATGAGATTTCATTTCTTATTGTATCTTATAGTTTTAATGTGGGATGGTGTATAATTTACTCTCTTTCACATGAGGTAGAGTAGGAAATGAATATATTTTCAGATTTTATCCGTTAGTTAATGAACCCAACCTGTAAGTAGGCACTTTTTATTACATATTAGTAATAAACCACCAATACCACTAGTAATGTTGCCACGCATATTAGAAAGAAGAAGTGAATTGAGCAACTCAAAAAAAGAAGGAACTTAGAATGTAAAGGTTCCTATTCATGGTGACCCTATTGTTGGTCATAAAAAAGACATTGTTAGTCTGGAATGTCACGTGTCAATTAGTGGGGATAGTAGTTAAATATAACCTTGAGAGATGAACTAAATTATGGTGGTATTAAAACAACACAAATAGCATTTAAAATTGATTTCATTGAAATTACTTGATCAATAATAGAGATGCATTTCAATTGAAAGTAAAATGAGTGTATAGATTTGTTAAATATGAAGAATGATTTTGGATTAGAATGCCACACCACTTACATATTCAAAACTTGAAAATGCTAATAATGTAGAATATGTAGGCATATGTTGTTAACTTTTTAGTTCTTATTGACCTAATGGAGATTTGAAGTCAAGATGCAGTTGATTGATCAAAATGTTTTGAATATCACTAAATCATTCTACGTGATGCAAGAGTATCCAATATACATCTCTTTGAAAAAATCAAGTATAATGTTTGTGTTGGTTTAATATATATAGAAGTTACTAGCTTGTGGCATAGGTACTACAATATCATACTTGCCAATCATAGAGAATTTTATTTATCCACAGTGGATTTGAAGGAATATGTGAATTGGGTAGGTCAATGGTTGATGAAAATTTATAGTAGTTTTCGATGGAAATTAACATTTTATAAATTCGGAAGGCATAAAATAGAAAAAATAAAATAACAAGGGAGTGATGCATTTAAAAGCATGAACTAGAATTTTCAATTAATCTTTCAAATTAGATTAGCATGGGAATTGATTAATGAGATATTTGTATTGTGGAAAAATATTAATATCACAATGAAAAGGGTAAAAAATTTTGATACCATTACAATAAGTAGTAGGAAGTTTGGTCTTGAAATGAAGGATTTACTTAAATTCATAATATAACACCTTGAAGACAATTTCAAGGAGTGAAGGATGAAATATTTATTAGGACCACATTGTCACATATCAGCTTGGGGAACATATCATTGGAAGCAACATGACTTGTAGACATTTGGTTATATTATGAAAAATTAAAGAGGTATCATTAAAGCACATTATAATTTACAAAAAAATCTTAAAGTCTATACTCATGAAGATTCCCCCTTTGATATAGTTTTTCAAAGAGATTTGAATTTTGAAGTGAGAAAAAAAATTGAGGAAATTCTAGAAGGTCCAAATAAAATAAAACTTATAGTTTTCTTATCTGATAGAACCAATATTTTTGAACAAGAAAAGAATAAAATTCAAGAAGTGTTAAGTGATCAATAGGTTCAAGTTTCTATAAGCACTTAGAGATTAAGATGGAATTACTAAAAACAACAATTCTAGTGAAAATCCTAAGACTCCAAGCTCACAAACAATTATTACTTTACCAATTGATATTACACCAATTACTACCCTCACTAGTCAATTCATGTCTACAATGATGGATCTAAATGGCTTAAATCCTATAGAGGAAAATATGGTTCCACTAAGTGATTATTTCTTTAGCAGCTCAAAGAAAGACTCAATAAGAGAAAAGTAAGTCAATCTAAATAAATTCCTTTAAAATTGGTCATGGTGTGGAACAAAACTATATCAAATGATGAAGACTTTGCTAGAGGAAAAATTGGTGCATTAGGAGCATTTATTACTATTAGCAAATGGTTTGTTAGCAATATTAAGAATAGTTAAAGAATAAAAAGGAACAAATTGAATTTTTATAAAATAGATTAAAAAATCAAAGAGCCTTAATGGATAAGGAACATTAGTAGCGATTAAATTTTCTAGTTGGACAACACTAGGCCAAAATTTTAGAAGTCGAGTATCAACAATCGTTATAAATAGAAAATTCGGGATCTAAAATATGAATACTTGATATGAAAGAGAAAAATGACTTGTATCTAAAAGATATTAGTGCATAATATCGAAGATCAAATAAACTCATTACAAGTGTAGGTTCAATAATTTCAAAAAAAAAAAGGTAATATGGATTTTATTAAAATGGAGGCCTTGTCTATTAATTCAAAATTACAAGTCTTACAAGAAGACTTTTATAATAAAATGAGCCTCACTGAAAGACTACATGACACTTTTCTTCAATTATCTAATAAGATAGCAATAATTAGCCAAATTTGCACCTCAACATGGTTAAGATCTTGATGATATTGATGAGGCCATCTCCAAATATGTTCAATATCGTTGAAATGATCAATATGGAATATTTTATATTATTAGTACATTAATTATTTGTTGTGTGACATCTATTAACATTTATTTACTATATTTATACTATTGTTACATATCAAAAATAATATATTTTTCATTTTTTATTAACAATGTATAATATTATATTATATATATATCCCCCGGGGGTCTACTAAATTTGTAATTGTTGTGATAATGAAGTGTTATGTACCATGAGATGTGAGGTTCAAATCCCAGAGACTAACTCGTGTCTATGGAAAGAGCATACGTAGGCACCTATAGGTTATAGTAGTAGCGGTCATAATCGACCTTGTGTCACACGAGTACAAAATCGACCTAGTTGTTGATTCCTCTAGGACACACACACACACACATATATATATATATATAGAGAGAGAGATGTTAATTTGTAATATTATATAATTATATATAATATCTAATTAGTAATTATTTAGCATATTATTAGGTCAAATTATCCAAAATATGGTAGGAATTTGTTAGACTCACAAGTTTGAACTGTAAACTTTACACAATTCAATTTCTCCAAGGGTTTCTCAAGTTGTTGAATCCATTTATACTTTCAAAATTAGATTTTAAATAACAAAAAAACAAGATCTAACCAAAAATTGTTTCATCGAATTCCAACCAAAAACTCCAAACCATAAAATAATTAAGAAATATCGTAATAAGTATAAAATTATAATATACATATTTATTTGTGATATTATATATATATATATATATATATACATTAATAATTTTAATTTTCCCTAAAACTTTGACCTATTCAACCCCTATTGTTGGTGAGGCAAATCCCCTCTGCAGACAGAGGCAATCCCACTAGCCCTAGGGTGGGTCTAGCCACAAACAGAACACACTATGAAATTAATTCCTAGCTAAGAATGGACAAAGACTCGGCAGATCACCTACCTTAGGTCCTGTGCTATTGTGTCATCCAGAAGAATGGTTGCCTCTCGCTCCTAATTCGATAGGTCACGATTCGCTCGTTCTCACACCCGGATACCTGCACATACACAAGAAACGAAGACGATACACAACATACTATTTCGCATTCCTAACTATCATTCAGTCAAAGAATACTAAATCACATGCATTAAATAAAAATAACACAGAGATGGAAACAATATCATAGTCGAGTATATTAATTTAAAGAAGGAAGAGTACAACCGGCGCTTCTACGTTGCAATCTCCTCCAGCAGGGTTCCAGCGGAGCACGTCTCACAAGCTCTTCGGGACTTCATACGGGGCTCTCTCTATGGGATCCTCCTTGGTTAGACCTTCTCTTATAATGATTACTCATTTATAATGTCTCTTCTCCAAGCTCAGCTTCTTGGCTATATGTTTAGCTACTATTTTAGCTAACCGATGTAAAGGGAGAAGGCATGTTTATATAGAGGGAGAAGAAGAAGTTAGGATCCCTATAATTGTGGGGGGAGTCTTATCCTCTTAGAATGGTCCATCAACCATTTCCTAAAGGTAGAGATCTGTGGTTTATCGAGTTTAACCACTTGCAATGAGTCATTACCGAGGTGGTTAAAGGAAACTTCCACCTCCAATTCGTTAAAAAACATTCCAAAACAGGATGGCACGGGTACAAAACAGGGATAGAGTGCCAACTAGCGCAACCTCTAGTGTATATTTCCCCCATTGGCATGAGGGATGAACTAGCTACCCGCGCCAATGCCAAAACATGGGTTTTTGGGTGCTTCCTGAGGAAATGTTTAACAGGAAAAGTCATATCCTGATGCTGAAGGATGTAAAGAAAGTATTTGCAGAGTATGACATTGCTCACAGGTCACGAGAAAGACCCTCCAATATGCAAAGTGAGGGATTGCAGGGATGCTGAAAAATTGTTGTGTAACATATGCCCCCTAAAGCATGAGGTTTGAGACAGAGGGAGGGGTGAAATGTTTTATGAGAACGCATTCAACCAAAACACTGTTGTCAGAAAACCTGCAAGTATGAATACAAGTGATATATATGATATATGACATGTGGTATGGGCGCAGCCATCCATAATAGACTACACAAATAATGAGATCCGAGGTATGGACACAGCCATCCAGCAGTAGGGATTAATAAATAGATTCAGGTATGGTCGCAGCCATCCAATCAAAGGAGTCACAATGAGTCATAATAATTCACAAAGAACCCGCAGCCTGGATTTCATCAGACAAAACCCAGGGTCTTGCGCTCCATCTCGACCCGAACATAGTACAAATTCAAGCATGTGAATATGTGATCTAAAGTCGAACATGCAAGAACATCGTCTGATTACCAGCCAATGATGAAAATTGTTAACAAACGCGAGAGAAACCACGAATAATGACAATGGCTCTCAAGGTACAAAAGGTACAATCCATGGCATGTGAACAATGATCTGACGTCGAACACCCTCAGAGTCAATCGATCGAAGGCCAATGATGTGGACCTTACGTCGAGTGCGAAGAACCTGCCATTAAGGCATGCAGGCTCCAAAGTACCTGAAGGGAATCTCTAGATCAACTTCCTGGATAATGAGCTAGAGTCGACAGGAAGGGACCTTGATCGAAGGTGGGCCATAATGTTTCCCACACATCGACACGAGACAGAGGGATATGATTTTTTTGAATCAAGACCAACAGAGAATCAGAGGGAGGTTGAAAACTGTAGAGGCCAACTTCTCTTGAACATATCGGCGGCACAACACTGGATTTGGCAGTATTTGACATCAAGGGATCTGAGGTCATGGTGAGGTGGCAAAGAGCAGATGAGTGGTCAAAAGATATTACCCAAACCCATGGAAGCAAGCAGATAATGATATGAGATGTTCCCAACCTGACACGAATGCAGACAAGAGCCATGTTCAAGAGCGACACACTGCCAACACGACTACAATCTTGGTTCCATTTTCCCCCACCATTTCTGGTGAGTACCTCTTTATTTTTACACAAGCTTGAAGAGGATAGCATACGCTTGTCATATAATTTTTTCCTTCGAAAAAATCCAACCTAGTACATTTTACGAGCCCTAGGAAGGAGGAACTCGGTTAACGTCATGATGACAGAGTCCAATGTCATCAGGTTTTAATGAGTCTGACAAAGGAAGAACTTGACATCTTTTCATATTTAGAGAGTTTGAAAAGAAAACTCCAGCAGTCTCTTTTTCGTAAATAATCTATACTAGCCTGAAAAAGGGGTAAATGTATACTGGGTAGATATCGCTTGCAGCCAATTTAACGAGCTCAAAACGACAAGCGGCTCGGCAATATTTTTAGTTTTTAGAGAGTCAGAAAAGAGTTGAAAGGTGACTCCAGTAGTGACTTTTTTGTGTTTTTACCGATTCCGAAAAAGTATAAAATGCAACTCGTCTCTTCGTCAAAACCACGTGAAAAACCTGTCGCTGCACAAAAAGACGAGTGTAAAACATATTCCATGAAAATAATATGAAAATATATCGAAAAATATGTTTTAAAACCTATTTCAGGACTTTGAAAAGTTATAAAATACCAACAGTGGTAAAAAATATTTGCTGCTCACTTTTTACCTCTTTGTAGAGCAACAGTGACCCTTTTCTCTTGCGATCTTCAAGCGTCGATTGTGAACAATCCAGTGGCCAATCCGAATTTCATCTATTCCAGGTAAGATCTGACCTCTTTTTCCATCTTTTAAGTTATATTTTATTTCATTTTATTGTCATTTGAGATCCCTTAGGGGAGGATTGGCAAAATCTAGGGCTTCGCGGTTGGCACGGGTTTCGAACACAGACCCGCGCCAATCGGCCTAGTTTTACACAGGGATCGTGCCAACCATGCAACTCAAAAATACGCATCAAATTTCAAAAAATGCAACCAATATAATACACATTTGAATACCTAAGAGGGCTTACAATGTTCCCATGATCAATTGATGCAGGTACCAAGTGAAAAAGATGGTTATCGAGTGGAAGGAGAGAGAACATAGCGAAGAGGATGAACAAGTAATGGAAAACGAGCAATGCATGAATTCCCTCAGGAATTGTGGGCTCAAAAATTTCTTCCTTACGCCATGTCTTCGGGCTCAGCCTGAATTTCTACAGTATCTTATCAGCATTTGGGATGAAGATCAGGAGAAATTCATACTTCGAGATCAAGAGCTTGAGCTCGAAGTATCATATGTATATTTCATCACTCGACTTTCATGCAGGGGTCCAGTCCCTATTCTAACTGGTACCAGGCCTTCTGGGGAAAGCATGACAATGGTCATGAACAGGGTGTGCCCAGGGGCACAAAAAGGAACAGGGAGCAGTAAAGTAGACATCCAGAACATCCCTGATCTAGCATTGAGAGTAGTGCTACACACCATTACGTAGGTTGCAGGATCGCAGGCACTGCACGAGGCCATGAAGACACAATTAATTCTTGCTTCAGAGTGTATGAACCCGACCATATTCGACTGGGTCGAGGCCGTAACCATGAAAATCAAACGGCAACTCACCAAATGCAAGAAGAAAAAACTAAAGCAGTTTGGGTATGGGTCGATTTTGGTGTCGTTCTTCTTGGAACGATTACCCACATTTCAGCACGAGAAGGCTATAGTCCGAGAGCCACCACTGAGAGAGCCACGGAAGGCCTGATGGACAGCACTGATGCCCAGAGTAGGGGGTGGCCAGCAGATGTCCTGGAGGCTATAGTTTTTGGATTGGCTTCGACGACAGCTAATTATCATGGAGGATTGGCCCTACGCCGGCACAGACTTCACCAGAGACCCAGACCTCCCGCTCCCGAAGGGAGAGGACTGGGATGAAGAAATTGGTAAGACTCATTTTTTATTTTTATGATTTTTATGATTTTTTGGTATATATGCATGTTCTGACAGTTAATCTCATATGGATGCAGATGTTGGCCCAGAGTATCCCTCCGGTATGTCTCCAATAGTGAGGCGGACTCCTCGTGACTTCGATCCTCAGGGTGAGGGTATTGACGAGGAGTTAGTGCAGAACCTGGAGGGAATCACCCGTGGGGTCCCAGATTATGCCCATTTTGATGGCGTACCTTGAGCTTATCATAGGCACACTGTAGGAGTGCAAGTCGTATCCACCACTTGCTGAGGCGATTGGTACGGGAGATGAAGTGCTATCACGAGCACCATGCCGACTAGGAATTTAGGCTTTATTTATGCACATTTTGGAGAGACATGTTGTCTCATGATGTAACCGAAATAGACATATATTATTTTTTGTGGGTTTTATGATGCACATGGCTTGTAAACAAACGATATATATATATATATATATATATATATATATATATATATATATATATATATATATATATATATATATATATATATATATATATATATATATATATATATATATATATATATATATATATTCTACATGGGTCTATGTACATATGATGATGTTTTTATAAATTGCGCAAAGTCTATCTAGCACAATGTTAGCTATTGCATCTGTTAATGTATTCATTTTTCTTGGTATATGTTAATATGTAATGAAATCAAAATTCCGTTCAAGTAAACGAATACGTAAATACAATCTCAAAATTCATGGGTTTCGAACCGAATAATGATCGTTTAGTTGAAGAACAACAAGTTGTGAATCCAACTTGACAATCAATGTGTGTATACCGAGGTTGACCACCTCGGTTAATAGTTCCAAAACTACACTATATTCAGTGACATTGTTTGTAGCTGGCCCTAGACAAATACCTTGTAAGTTAATCAACTCACCAACAGGATCATAAATTACCCAGGCTGCTGAAGACAAGTTCCTGGTACTGCGGGAGGCACCATCCGCAAAACCGACATAAGGGGAAATAGACATCTGCATAGCAAACAAGACCCAAAGCACTCAAAATAAGTGAATAAAACACCCAGAGACACCAAGATGGAACAAAAATCCCAAAACAAGGAAAACCCTAGCACCTACAGGAATTGGTTCGATTGTCTGGTTGTAATCAGCACTAGACAGGGGATGGCATGGGTGATAAACTGGAAACTCGCCAGTGGGCGCGACTGTCAAGCTGGAAGCTGCGCCAATCAAACCAGCTATAAAAAGGTGAAAATTTTGAAAAATAGAGGTCAAAACTGATCCTCTGGGGATGAACAGAGGCCTAAGACTCAGAAAAATAATCTAGAAAGGCAAGCTAGGCAAGAAAAGACCAAGAAGAAGATCTAATAGACAAAAGAAAAACTCGCACTGATCCCCAATGGAGTCACCAATTTGTTGGTGAGGTAAATCCCCTTTGCATACGGAGGCGATCCCACTAGCCCTAGGGTGGGTCTAGCCACAAACAGAGCATGCTATGACATCAATTCCTAGCTAAGAATGGACAAAGACTTGGCAGATCACCTACCTTAGGTCCTGCATTGTTGTGTCATCCGGAAGAATGGTTTCCTCCCGCTCTTGATCCGACAGGTCACGATCCGCTCGTTCTCATGCCCAGATACCTGCACATACACAAGAAACGAAGACGATACATAACATATTATTTCGCATTCCTAACTATTAGTCAGTCGAAGAAGACTAAATCACATGCATTAAATAAACATAACACAGAGATGGAAACAATATCATAGTCGAGTATATTAATGTAAAGAAGGAAGAGTACAATTGGTGCTTCGACGTTGCGATCTCCTCCAACAGGGTTCCAACGGAGCACGTCTCACAAGCTCGTCGAGAATTCAGATGAGGCTCTCTCTATGGGATCCTCCTTGGTTCGACCTTCTCTTATAACGATTACTCAACTATAGTGTCTCTTCTCCAAGCTCATCTTCTTGGCTATATGTTCAGCTATTGTTTTAGCTAGCTGATGTAAAGGGAGAAGGCATGTTTATATAGAGGGAGAAGAAGAAGTTAGGATCCCTATAATTTTGGGGGGAGTCCTATCCTCTTAGAATGTTCCATCAACCATTTCCTAAAGGTAGAGATCCGTGGTTTATCAAGTTCAACCACTTGCAATGAGTCCTTCCCGAGGTGGTTAAAGGAAACTTCCGCCTCCAATTTGTTAAAAAACATTCCAAAATAGGTTGGCGCGGGTACAACATAGGGACATAGTGCCAGCTGGCACGACCTCTAGTGTATATTTCCCCCTTTGGCGCGAGGGATGAACTGGCTACCCATGCCAATGCTACAACAAGGGTTTTTGGGTGCTTCCTGAGGAAATTTTCAATAGGAGAAGTCATATCCTTATGCTGAAGGATGCAAAGAAAGTATTTGCAGAGTATGACACTACTCACAGGTCACAGGAAAGACCCTCCAATATGTGGAGCGAGGGATTGCAGGGACGGTAAAAAAATGTTGTGTAACACCTATATATTTATATAATTAATTTGTATTGTAAACTAGCCTAGATCCATCTTAACTCTGGATCTACCAAGAACCAAGAGGTATCAAATATCTTTTCACCCAACGTTTTATTCCACTCAAAACATGCATACAAATAGACATACATATTATACGCTTCAAACCACATGTAAAATGAATAATGAGCATATTTATATTCTGTAGGGATGGCTACTAGTGGAATACTATGTCTTATGTTCACCACAATATATCAACTAAATCAAATGAGAATTGAGGAGGGGTTGGTTGGGGATGGAAAGTCAGAGCGAGAATTACCCTCGAAATGATACTTAAACCCAAAGCCTGGAGGGAAAAGAAGGAAGGCATTGAACAAAGTGAAAATGCACATAACTGAGGCTTTACTAAGCTCCTCCCCTCAGTGTTTGCTACACCTTTTCCAATTTATCTAATCGTGGTTTAGATAATCGTTATCTGTCAATTGTACTCGACTGCAAAATATTCACCAAAATAGGTTTGCATATCAACATATTTGATCCTTCTCCGCGCTTGGTAGATCCATAGTTAAGATGGATCTAGGTTGGTTTAATTTCCCCTTTAAATAGGCTATATTCCAGATGAATACCATGGGTCATGTAGAAATATCTATATGGATTCAATTGATCTTGTAATGTACTAAAACAAAATATTGAATCAATTCTACAAATTTCAGAAACCAATTTCGATCGCACAATCACATAACAAGTAAGAAAAATAAATTATCAATCGCACAACACAAGATGTATCTAGGGAAAGGAAATGCTAAAAACCCCGCTATATTTATATTACATAAAGTCAAGATCATGAAACAATACAATGTTATTTCCCTTCCTGAGAAACCTCTGCACTTTGTTGATTGTCTCACTCTGATCTGGCACTAATTGTAATATTCCCAAATAGGAAAAATAGGAATATTGAACATAAAATTGGAAAATGCAGTAAACATCAACACATCAAAAACATGAGCGGGTCATTGAGCCATTTTAATATATATGATAGAATAAATGAAGTACAAGATCCTGAGGAAAAGGCACTCAATCTAGGCAAAACAAGCCTGAAATGACCCAATATATCAAGACATAAGAAATTTCTACCACATAAACTAATGGGAGGCTATGACTACACAATCCTGCTGGAAATAAATATTGCTGGAAACTAGGAATATGTATATCTTTTGATTGGGTGCTCAAAAAAGGCCGGGATCAGAGATCTGGGCTTTCTAACACAATTCCAAGATAACCCAGAAAGGGTTTTCAGAAATACACAAGATGAAAAATGCAGCCCTGGGGCTGAATTACGCTCTACAGCTAGGTAACTGCTGGGAGGTGGCTGATCTGATGAGAAAATAGCTGATAATCATCCCCACAGACTTTTCGGATGAAGGGTTTCTCCCCTCACTGGAAGATAAGCTCAAAAACTTGGGTTATCAACCCTCCACTAAAACTGCCCTCTTGGATTGCACAATTCCTGAAGGGGACTGTGCTTCTAAAGGTGGTTGAAGATTGGCCTGATTCCAGATGATGGAATGTAGTTCAAAGAACCTCTCCTGAGTGTGCACTCAAAGTCCCACGAGGATGAGGGTGGGATTTCCGCCCGGAAAGACCCTTGTGCTAAATAGCACAATAGACTCCGCTAAATAGTTGAAGTGTGTAGAAATTCATAAAATACCATACATAAACAATATTAATAATGCTTTCTATGGTTTTCATCCCCTTCCTTATATGCTTTTTGAGCCTCCTCCCCCTTGGCCCCACTCAATAATGATGTTGCTTTCATGGAGACTTCCTCCCATTATAACTGCATTGTCCTCCACTATCTCCACTACCTCCATGACTCCGTTGTTGATATGGTCAACCTTGACCCCATCCACATGCATTGACCCCCTTTCACACTGAGGAGTGATTTATTCAACTATATACATTGGTCCACATTCACATTAGAAGTGGCTTTATTCGTACTAAAGAGATTTATGGGTCCCTCTACCCTCTTATTCATCTATCTTATTGACAAAACAAAATTTAATATTATAACTAGATAAAAGATAATTAGGAATATTATATTCCTCCCCTCACAAATGTTTCTTGCCCTCAAGCAACTACAAGGATAAATGTTGCAAAATCTTCTCTCCTTCCCAAGTAGCATCCTCATCCGGAAGATTCCTCTATCGAATCAAATATTCTTTAATCACCATGTTCCTTAGTTGCCCCTCCCAAGTGTCCAAGATATCTTTTGGTTGTAAAACCAAATGGCCCTTATCATAAAAGGGTGGGAGATACATAGTGGAAACTACATGCTATCCAATGGCATTTTTGAGGCATGAGACATGAGAAATGTTGAGGATCTTACTCCCAATGGGGAGCTCCAACCCATATGCTACTTCCCCAACACAACGGATCACTTTGTATGGCCCATAGAAATGGGGCTTAAGCTTCTCATCCCCCTTCTCCTTTAATGTAGGTTGTTTTCATGGCTGAATATGGAGATAGACCAAATTATCCACCTCAAAGTGTCTCTCCACCTGACCATGATCTACATATAACTTCTGTTGATTTTGGACTGTAGTAATGTTGTCCTTAAGAGCCCGGAATATATCCTAACTCTCTTGGATCCAATATTTGGCTCTAGGGGCCTTTCTTACTCAAAACATCATATCAAAAACTGATAGAGCATCATAACCATATAGAACCAAAAATGGAGACATATTAATCGACATATGACATGTCGGATTGTAACAATATTCCCCCAAGTGGAGCCAGCACATCCCTTCTATCTGCTGCCCTAGAACATAGTTTTGCAAGTAGCTTCCTAGCCACTTGTTTACTACCTATGCCTGCCTTTCTGTCTGGGGGTAATAACTGGTACTCGGTGTCAACTTGGTACACCCCAAACGGAACAAATCCCGCCAAAAGCCATCCATGAAGCGGCTATCTCTATCACTGACTATGGTCTTAGGAAGGCCATGAAGTCTGAAAACATCTCTAAGGAAAATCTTGGCCACTTTTGAAACAGTGTATTGTGAAGAGATGACAAAGAAATGTGAACACTTTGTTAGTTGATCAATGACCACAAAGATACAATCCATACCCTGTATTGATGGCAAACTGGTAATGAAATCCATAGAAATGTTGTCCCATCTCCCTTCCAAAATAGGAAGCAACTATAACAACTCTACAGGATGGTTGTTCTCTCCTATACTCTGTTGGAAAACTACGCACTTATTGATGTGCTGGAGCACATCCTCCTTGAGATCCTTCCATGGGAATCTCTCCCTAATGACCTGCTATGTCTTTGTGAAACCCTGGTGGCCTGAGAGGGGTGAATCATGTGCTGCATGCAGAATTTTCTCCTTGAGCCTAGAACATCTAGTCAAGAAGATCCGGTCCTGATAGTAGATGACCTCATCCATCAATCTATACCTCTCATCTATCACCTACCCATCTAGTATCTCGCATGTGAAGCAATATTTGGAATACTCCACCAACAGTTGGGCCTCCCAATCTGGATCCACACTCATCAATGACAGTGTTGTTGGTCTCTGCGATAAGGCATCCGCTACCACATTGCTTCTCTCCTTGAAATATTCAATTTCAGAGTCATATGCCAAGGTTTTTATAGCCCATTTTTGTTGTCTCTCTTGCAACTGCTTCTGCTCAAGAAAATACTGAAGACTGTGATGGTCAATATTTACTTGAAAATTGTTGCCCACCCAATACTGTATAAGTTTTTCCAATACATGCATGATGGCCAACAACTCCTTCTCATATATGGAATACACCTTCCCATGTGGCAGCATCTTCTGGTCCTCAAAGGCTATGAAATGGCCCCCTTGCACCAAGATTGTGCCAACACCCTCCTCTAAAGCATCTCATTCCAGCACAAAGGGTTGGGTGAGATCGGGCAATACCAATACCGAAAAAATTCTCATCACTTCCTTGAGCCAATCAAAGGCCCTCTGCATAGTGTTTGTCCCATCAAAGGCTGGATCTGTGAGTGATGATGCTAGTTGTGAGAACCCTTTAACAAACTTCCGATTCGGTGGCCTCCCTGGTGGAATGCCTCCAAATATTGTAGAATAAGGATCTAGAGTGTATTTCATATCTTAGTAGAATGACTTTTCCTTGCCTCCTCTACGCAAATAAGCCTCCATCTTATGTGTGGAGACTTCCTGAGATGGATAGGTGTGCATACCCCTTATCATTTTGTTCTTACCGCTCTTCTTATCTATCCATTCCATCTTCAAGGTCTCCCAATCTGTGGTGACCTTCCCCGATGTAATCAACCACTATACACCCAATATCACATTGGTGTCAAGAATATCGACAACAAATAAGTGATCAGTCAATGTGTATGTCCCCAAAGTTATAGTCAATGTTGGAACATACTTCACACACTAAACGGTTCTAGCTCCTAGAACCAAAACTAAGAATCCTTCAAAATCATCTATGGGTATGGCTCTCTTCTTCACTATTTGGGCATAAATAAAATTTTGGGTAGCCCTGCTATCTATCAATACTAACACCCGTTTCCTCTGAACTCTACCTTGGACTCTCAAGGTTAGATACGTGGGTACTCCCTGCAAAGATGCAAGGGCTCCGCCAATCAGAGCAAATGCTCCATTCCCACACCCTGGTGGTGGTGGATCCTCTCCTGGTGCCACAGAGCTGGAGTATCCTTCCAACTCTTAATCTTCCTCCTCTTCACTATCAGAGAATACCTCAATATAATGTGCCTTTCCGGCAGCACATGAGTGCCCTGGTGCCCATGGTTCTTGGCAAGTGAAGCAAAGCTTCCTCCTCCTCAAATATTTCCAGACATCATCACTACGAGATCATTTGTCTTGGTTCCCCTTTGAGGGAGGAACCTTCATATCCTTCCCCTTTGACTGAAAGGAGGGATTTTTCTGGATTGGAGCTCTTGCCCTTGGCAAAGCATCTTGTAAGTCTTTAGCCCTCTCAATGTCATCTTGGAGCGTAACTAGTATAGTGGATTTCACCAACCCATGCAAAGGTTCTGCAAGCCCATCAATAAGCATATATACTCTTCTAGTTGTAGACAGATCTGGCACCATGACTGAAAGTTTAATAAATTCATAGATATAAGTCTCCGTATTTCCTGACTACTTGAGCTTAGTTAGCTCAAAAAGTGTCCCTCTGGATCTCTTTGGTCAAATATTTCTACCAATATCTAGGTGAATTTTTCATATGCAGTCACACATGCATGTCCCAAAGTAGATGGACCATGAAATCACCATTCATGTGCTTCACCTTCAAGGTGTAGCGCTGCTATCTTAATAGCTTCAATCTCTGAAACTTGGTTCAATTGGAAATAGATTTATAATTTCTCTACCCAACCCATGGTTGTGCACTTGGGTGGCCCATCAAAAGAAGGTAGAAAGAATCTACCCATAGTACGTTGCAGATCCTTGTTCTGCATGTACCCTCCACTTCTATTGTTATTACGGGGTCTTCTATTATCCTTGATGTGACAGAACTCTTGGAATTTCAGATGCTCTTTGAACCTTTGATATTGAGATTCATATTCCAGGAAGTAATCACCAAGAGCCTCCTGCTTTTGGGGTCCTCCAGCTCCATTTCCCACTGCTATGAATGTAGGTATGGTGGAGTGTTTTGAAACTTGTTGCAATGTTGGTTGCTCACACCAATAATGTGAGGTGCCAAAATTTTCTCCATGTTAAAACCCTCTTTGGGTTTCCTTCTGTCTTTCCATCCTCATCTTCTTGATTTCTTTGGCAATATCTTGCATGGTTTGGAGAAGAAGCTTGGAAAACTATTTTTCATCCATTTCTCCTACTATTGGAGTCTTTCCTTTGTCTTCTTCGTGGTTTGTATAATCAAACCTTCTACCTCTATTAATATATTGCTTCTCCCATTCTCTAAGAGATTCTTCTTCTTCTGATGACATAGATGTAGCGCCTCACAAGCTGAGCCAAGATTATGCTCTAATACCACTGTAATATTCCAAAATAGGAAAAACAGGAATATTGAACACAAAAATGGAAAATGAAGTAAACCTAAATACATCAAAAACATGAGCAGATCATTGAGCCATTTTATTATATATGATAGCAGAAATGAAGTACAAGATCTTGAGGAAAAGGCACTCAAGCTAGGGAAAACAAGCCTAAAATGACCCAATACATCAAGACATAAGAAATTTCTACCACATAAATTGTTGGGAGCCTATGACTGCACAATCCTGCTGGAAACAACTGTTGTTGGAAACTAGGAATGTGTAGATCTACTGATTGGGTGCTCAGAAAATGCAGGGATTAGAGATCTAGGCTTTCTAGCACAATTCCAAGATAACCCAGAAAGGGTTTCTAGAAATACCTACAAGATGAAAAATGCAACCCTAGGGTTGAATTACACTCTGTAGTTGGGTAACTTCTGGGAGGTGGCTGATCTGATGATAAAATAGTTGATACTCCTCCCCACTGACTTTCTGGATGAAGGGCTACTCCCCTCACTAGAAGATAAGCTCAAAAATTTGGGTTATCAAACCTCCACTCAAACTACCCTCCTAGATTGCACAATTCCTGAAGGAGACTGTGTTGCTTAAGGTGGATGAATTTCTTAAGGTGGATGAAGATTTTCTTGATGTCGAATGATGGAATTTAGCTCAAATAACCTCTCCTGAGTGGGAACTCAAAGTCCCGCGAGGATGGGGGTGGTATTTCCGCCTAGAAACACCCTTGTGCTAAACAACACAGCAAACTCCACTAAACAGCTGAAGCATTCAAAAATTCATAAAATACCATACATAAAAAATATTTAGAATGATTTCTATGGCTGCCATCCCCTTCCTTATATGCTTTGTGAGCCTCCTCCCCCTTGGCCCCACTCAATAATGATTCTACTCTCATGGAGACTTCCTCCCATTATGATTGTGTTTTCCTCCACTATCTCCGCTACCTCCATGACTGTGTTGTTGATTTGGTCAACATTGACCCCATCCACATGCATTGACCCCCTTTCACACCAAGGAGTGATTTATTTAATTAGATACATTGATCCACATTCACATTAGAAGTGGTTTTATTCCTACTAAAGATATGTATGGGTCCCTCTACCCTCTTATTCATCTATCTTATTAACAAAAACAAAATTTAATATTCTAACTAGCCAAAAGCTAATTAGGAATATTACACTAATCTAAGCAATTTTGGTCCAATATTTAACCTCTTTCTTGCCTCTACCTGACCAGCCTTGCTTACGCATTCTTGGGCTAATTGAGCCCCTATTAATTAAGAAATTCCTAACTAATGATTGTGTAATACATCCAAGGCTTTCTTATGACCTCGTGCATGACTTGTACAATTTCCTAATTATACAACTGACATTTATATTCCCTTAAACCCCAATCTCAACTGGGACTTCCTTAGAACTGACATGAAACAACTATTTATAATGAATTATTAGGTAATTGATTGAACACTACTTATGAATTAGGACCTATCACTAGCTCATCTCTAAATTAGAACTAGTTAAACTTATTTTAACTCAAATAATTGAGTTAACTAGTTACAACTCACAAATAATTGTAATTGGACCACCTAAAACTTAGAGTCGAATCTACATGCCTCTAGTTTAACCTCCAAATAGAATTAAATGAGTTAAATAAGTCTTCCTAACTCAGATAACACTTACAAGATGTTATCTGATGGAGTTACAATTTTACTTCTAATTTAATTAAGGGAAAATAAATCAGAAGGCCCCTTGGGGTGCCATTTCAACACACCCTCTCAACAAGAAAGGGATTATCTTCTACCTCAATCTTGTCTCTGTGGAATTCAAATTTTCTTCTTGACAGTGCCTTATTCATGATGTCTGCATCCTTCTCCTCCGTGGGAATGTACTCTAATGACATAATCCACCTCTGCACATAATCACTGATATGGTGATACTGGATATCAATATGCTTGGACCTATCATGAAAAACTGGATTAACCAAGAGTTTGATGCAACTCTAGTTATCACAATATATCACCATTGAATCCATTTGTTGACCAAAAAAACCAACAAGTATCTTCCTCATCTAGATGGCCTCACATGATGCTTGACTGGCCACCACGTACTCTGTCTCTGCTAAACTGAGTGCAATTGATATTTGTTTCCCATTGTACCTGGAAATCATTGATGATCCTATGTTGAAGTTGCCCTCGAATGTGCTCTTCCTGTCGGATGGACTCCCTACCCAATCTACATCGTTGAAGCCTTGAAGCTTCACTACCTATGTTAGTATGTGCCATAGCCCATACTTTGTAGTGCCTCTGAGGTATCTCAACACATGTTTGCATGCCTTCCAAAATATCTTGGTAAGCTTAACCATACCTTGACAAGTTGGTTAACTGTGTAGCATATGTATGGTCGTGTGTTCACCAAATACATGAGTGAACCCACAAGTTGCCTATAAACAGTAGCATTTACTACTTCGCCTAAATTATCATCCTCCTTCCTCCAGTTTCTTGTTAGAGGATTCTCCATGGGTTTATTTCCCTTCATGTGGAACTTCCTAAGAATATTGTTGGCATACTTTCCCTAAGATACAAAGAGCTCCCCATCTCTTTTCAATATTTCCAATCCCAAGAAAGAGTGTAAGAGACTAATCTGGATTTATGTATGAACATAATAAAATACATAAATAGACATAAACACAGAGATGCAGCAGAAATAATACTTCATTTCATTAATATCAAATAACAAAAATATGCTTACAGACATAATGGAAATAAACTAGCTAGGGCGTTGGTAGCTTATCTTTGAGAAAATATGTGGTGGCTACATGCATCTGAATTGTGTTAAAATAAGGCTCGAAGGCCTATTTATTGTTGAGAAACAATGAAAAACCCTAAACATCCAAAAACCTAACCCTGGGAGATGAAGCGCCAAAATTGTGGGCCCTGTTTGGGTAAATTGGTACATCAAACTTCCTGGGGATGTAACTTTGGCATATTATATCTATTTGACGCAGTAAATATCTCGTTAAAAATATATATTTGAGGAATACAACTTTTGAATGAGCAACATCAGTCTATAAAGCCATGTTTCTCCTGGTTTTCCCAAAAAACGTCTTTTAGGGCCTTAAAACGACTTTGAAAGTTCAGGACCCGAAAAACTACTAAAAATAGTAAGTTGTGCTTAAACTAAAAAACTGAAAGAACTGATGGTGGAGGTTCAAATGGAATAGGTGGGTGGCCACCAATATCCACATGGATCATTAGGGCCTCAAAATGGCTCCGAAAGTTCAGGACCCGAAAACCTGCTAAAAATAATAAGTTGTGTTGAAAGTGAAAAACTAAAAGAACCGATGGTGGGGGTCCAAATGGAATAGGTGGGTGGCCACCAATATCCACCTGGATCATTCCTCCCCCCTTAGGAAGCAATGGTCCCCGTTGCAGTGAGATCCTCCATGAGATGAGGAAAATTCTGCTAAACTCGGTATTGGATTTGTCGAAGATGTCATGGACCCGTGGGCAGACATGCTGGATGTGTTCAGTAAATTTGGTTTCTTTATCAGCCTCAGAAAATACATGTGTGGATTTTGTCTGTGTGGTTGCATGAGTTATGGAAATATCAGGTGGAAGTACGCCTGGGGTCAGATCAATGGAGTGCTTGACCTAACAGGGTAGAGGAACCTCTGTGGGTGAGGAGAAAATGTCCTCATATTCCTCCATGCCTTTTTCCATCTGCTGCTTTCATGCATGGGAGCCCTGTTTTGAGGTTGTGGCCACAATATTATTCTTTCCTTTTGGGCGAATGGTAATGCAAATAAATTTCCTGGTTTTGGAAACAATCTTACTGCGTTGTTTCGCAATAGTCAAAGAGATGGCAGGAGGTGGTACTACCTTTGGTATCCTGTACAAGTTATTCCCAAAGTAATAATAATAGCACGAGGCCTAGACTCATACATGGCATGTCGCCTCCATAAGTATGGTTGGCCCATTAATACATCAGACACATCAAGAGGAGCAACATCACACAATACCTCATCTGTGAATGGCTTGATGTTGTACGGAAGGCGACACTGCTAGCGGACATGGAGATTTATTCGTTCATGAAGCCACCCAATGGTATATAGCTGCAAGTGTGATATGGTCAGTAGGTCGAGCCACTTCACAACCTCTACTAAAATGAGGTTCTTTTGGCTTCCGCTATCGACAAGAAATTTCAGTGGAAAACCCTACACCCACATGTGCGAATGGAAGAGACACTCCACCTCCTTTGGATCCTTGGGATCCTCCCTCTCAAGCTTGGTGGTGGAAAAAATTGAAATGGGGTCCACATAAATGATATACTTCCATTTTTCATCTCCCTTGCTTGGTTCTGGCTCAATATTAGAACATGCATCCGATTCATGTGCCTTCAGATCGGCCACTAATGACTATTTGACTCGACACTCGTTTGTGTTTTGAGTGGGGTTGTTATGAAATTCATGCCACTTCACCGTGTCCTTCTTTGGATTTGTGGTGTTGTTCTGAGTCGCCCCACTTTGGCTTTTCCCCCTGTTTTGTGGTTTGGGGGTGCCTTTCCCTGGCTTCGGATTCGCGGATCCAAAGTCTCACTTTTTCTGCTTAAATTTATGCTCGATCTTGGTGGCATATCGATATGTCGTGCCATGTGAGGTCATGTCGACGAACTCCATTTCCTCCTGAATGTGCCTGTGTAGACAGCTATGTTTCTTGAGCACCAAATGTCACTATGAATATTCAATACGCAACTTTGTGCACAGGGTATGGAACAAATTCGTCATTTTGTGCACATCTTGATCCCTTTGTTGCCACAGCATGGTCCATTGGATGTACTTGTCCTCATATCTCCCCATGGGGTAATATTGTTCCTTGATGTTATCTCAGAATGAATTCCAAGTGGGTGGGTGGAGAACAAAGAGGGTTCTCTCTCGTCCTTTTATTCACAGTAGGTTTCCCACCAGTATTTGACATCGGGGGTGGATTTGAGGAGTGCAAAAATAATATTTTATCACTCGAAGAAATCATGGACCGAGAAATACCCTTCCAGCAAATTCAACCATCTATCTACAGTGTCTTCATCTATCTAGCCTTAAAATACAATAATTTCAAAGTTTACCTGTACCTTGAAGGGAGTGGCAGCTCCAAAGTGGTTGTTGGATGCAGATGCATTGTAGGTGGGCAGTTGTTGAAGGATCTGAGCAAATTTATCCATCATCGCGTTCCTTTGTTTCTTAAGGGCCTCCTTAAGAAATATTTTGATAGAATATCCTGCTCCCTCATTTTTTTTTTCTTCCGCCATGGGAGGTCGTCAGGGTTTGTGAGGCTGATCTTGTAGGGGTTCAATTAGATCGAGCCCTAACTCCTTATACCTTGACCTCATTGAGGACATGGAAAGAAAAACAGAGAAAGAGCAGACTGATCTGATATCACTAATCCGGATTTATGTAGGAACGTAATAAAATACAGAAATAGACATAAACACATAGATGCAGTGGAAATAATACTTCATTTCATTAATATCAAATAACAGAAATATGCTTACATACATGATGGAAATAAAGTAGCTAGGATGTTGGTTTCTTATCTCTGAGAAGAGATGTGGCAGCTACAAGCCTCTGAATTGTGTTACAATGAGGCTCGAAAGCCTATTTATTGTTGAGAAGCAATGAAAAACCATAAACATCTAAAAACTTGACCCTAGGAGATGAAGTGCCAAAATTGTGGGCCCCATTTGGGTAAATTGGTACATCAATCTTTTTGGGGACGTAACTTTGGCATAATATCTTTGTTTTATGCACTCAATACCTCATTAGAAATATCTATCTAAGGAATACAACTTTTGAGTGATAAACATCGGTCCAAAGACCCATGTTGCTCCTAGTTTTCCCAAAAAAACGTCGTTTAGGGCCTTAAACTGGCTCCAAAAGTTCAGGACCCGAAAAACTGTTAAAAATAGTAAGTTGTGTTGAAACTGAAAAATTGAAAGAATTGATGGTGGGGGTTCAAATGGAATAGGTGGGTGGCCACCAATATCCACCTAGATCATTAGGGCCTCAAAATGGCTCCGGAAGTTCAGGACCCAAAAACCTACTAAAAATAGTAAGTTGTGCTGAAAGTGAAAAACTAAAAGAACCGATGGTGGGGGTCCAAATGGAATAGGTGGGTGGCCACCAATATCCACCTGGATCAGAGTCACATGTCCTTCATCTAAAATTATCTTGCAATATCCTCCTTTCAAGACTTGATGAGTTTCTCATCACCTTTCAGTATCATATCATCGACATAAATTACAATAATCAAAATCTTACCTTCTACCACAATATGATAAAGGTTCGCATCTAATTCACTCTTGGTGAAGCCAAACCCGGTGAAAAAGATGTCGATCTTGGTGTACCAAGCATGAGGTGCATGCTTTAGCCCATACAGTTCTCTCTTGAGTCTACACACATGTGACTCCCTGTCTAAGGTCTCAAAACCTTCCAGCTTCTCAATGTACACATATTCCTCAATCAACCCATTGAGGAAGGTTGTAGGCTACATCCATATGATGTATCTTCCATCCCATATGCACTAAGAGTGAAAGGATGGGTCTGATTTATGAGTACATTGCAACTGGTGCAAGAGCCTCATCATAATCAATCCCCTCCACCTGAAATCACCCTTTTTCCATGAACCTAGTCTTGTGCTTCTCCACACTCCCATCTGATTCCTGCTTCACCTTGTAGATCCACCTAGATCCTACAACTGACTTCCCATCTGGTCTTGAGACAACTTCCCATGCATTGTTTCTAATAATGGAGTCACACTCCTCAACCATGGCATCAACCAAAACTGTCTGTTGCACTTCTTCCTTGAAATAGTATGGTTCTAACTATATACCTTCTCTCATAAGAGCTATGTATCCAGTGTACCACTCGGGGGACCTTCTTTGCCTGCGTTGTGATGTGGGTGCTCCCACATTATCTCTCGCATCTAGCAACAATCTTTCATCCTCTCTGGTGTGCTTCATTTCGTCTCGGGATGTCTTTACATGAGTGGGTTCCTCCACTCTCTGCACCTCTACTTATGGCTTCTCCACATCCTGAGGTTCTCCTTTTGGATCCAAGAGATCTTCAATTGCATGCAAGAGAAGCTCCCTCTCAAGGGAAATTCTCATGGCTTTCTCTTCATCGAATTTCACATCTCTTCTGACCAATGTCATCATGTGTGCTATAAAGTACACCTGATATTTGTGAGGTGTATCACTATACCCCACAAATATCCCCAACTCAGTTTTTGGCTCTAGCTTCTTCCTGGAACATTTGGTCACATGGAAATAAAATGATGAACTAAAAATTTTAAAATGCAACACATCTGGTCTCTTACCTGAAAAATCTTCCTCTGGTGTACTCATCCCAAGTATTCGATGAGGACTTTTGTTCTACACAAATATTGTTGTATTGCATGCCTCTACCCACAAATGTAATGGCAGACCCTAATCATGCAACATATCTTGTGTTTCTCCCACAATATTTACATTCTTCCTTTCTGCAACCCCATTCTACTGTGGGTTATGAAGTGTTATCAAATCTCTTCAAATTTCTTCTAAGGCACAGAAGTTATTGAATTTGTTAGAGACATATTCTCCACCATTGTCTCTCCTCGGAGACTTCACCTTCTTCCCTGTATCTTTCTTCTTGAACTCACAGAACTTGGAGAACGTCTACTATTTCTTCTGTATGAAGAAAATCCAACACTTTCATGAAAAATCATCTACAAAAATCATATAATACCTATGTTCTATTGTGGAAGTTGTCGAGAACGGTCCACACACGTCTGAGTGAACTCTCTCAAGGATCGCCTTTGTTCAGATTTCCTTGTTGTGAAAGGTGGCTTTCATATAATTCCCCAACATACACCCTTTTCATGTATCTCATTGCACAAGTGCACACTTTGGAAGTCCTATATAAAATTTTTCATTAACTTCAAAGTGCCATGGTGTAGATGGCCCACTCTCCTATGCCATAACTCACTAATGTCTCGGATCTCCACCTTCTCTTCTTTTGTGCTCAAGGAAGCACAGTCTTCTACATCCAATTTGTAGAGGTTCTTTACTCGAAAACCAATATTTTTCACTTTTCCCGTGACTTTGTGAAGAAGGGACTCCTTTCCTTCACTGAATATCACATCATAGCCATAATCTTCAAACATAGCAATAGAAACCAAATTCTTCTTTAAACCAAGAACATACATGACATATTTTAATGTGAGAGGATTATTTGACTCCCTTTGAAAGGTAACTGTAACAACACCGGTAACGCTATACCTCCTGTCATCTCCCATAACTATGTGCATATGGAGATATTTCTTCTCCAAGATATTGAATAATTCTTTGTTGTCAGACATATGTAACAAAGCTCACTATCTAAGTACCACACAAAAACCATCACCGATGACACCATGCATGTGATGAGGGTGAAATCCAAATCAAACTGTGAAGCATGTGCTTCACCTGTTTCTCCTCCTGAGGTCTTCTTGTTGGTATTCTTGTGCGGACACTTTGTAGCATAGTGTCCAAGCTCATGACAGTGAAAAATTTTTACCTTTGACAAGTCTCGCTTCTTACTTGCATGACTGGAATTTGATTTGTAATGGGACACCTTCCCTTTCCCTTTCTTCGCCTTTCCAACGAATGCACAGTTCTCCTCATCTCTCTTGTTCCATCGAATCTCTTCTTGTACCAAGTTGGACCACAATCACTCCCACTCTGGTAGCTTCTCCCTCCCATTCACCGAGTCCTGGTAGTTATGTCAGCTCTTGGGAAGGCCTAGAAGTGCTAGGCTCACCAAATCATCCTGGGAAACTGTTACCCAAACACTTCCAAGCTCATCTAGAAATTGAGTGAACTTCGTCAATTATTTTCTGATCATGTCACCCTTCTCCATATTGATCCTTCTGAGCTTTTCCTTCAACATCAACTTATTGAGGTCATTTCTATTCTGAAATATATTTTTTAAGGCCTTCCAATAGCATATGGAGTTTCCTTTCCATGGAGGTTCGAGACAATATGATCTCGAACTCCTTCTAACAAGATTCTTCTCGCCTTTTCTACATTCTTCTTCAATGCATCAAGAAGTTGAGCATATGCTACTCCAGGTTGGGGAATATCACTGTCTATGAATGCCTTCAGTCCATTGTCCTCGAACATTACCTCGATTTTTTCTTTCCATGCTATGTAATTCAAATTTCCCTCAAGGGCACATTCGAGTCTCAAGATATTGAAATACATCTTGATCTTTTGTTGGTCCTAAAGAATAGATCTACAAATTTTATTTTCTTGTTCAAAAAAAACTCTGGTTATTCTCTTCTATTGTGATTCCTACTTTGATACCATGTAGAAATATCTAAATGGATTCAACTGATCTTGTAATGTACTAAAACAAAAAATTGAAACACTTCTACAAATTGCGGAAACCAATTTCGATCGCACAATCACATAACAAGTAAGAGAAATAGATTATCAATCACACAACACAAGATGTATATCGGGAAAGAAACTACTCAAAACCCCATTATCTGCATATTGCATAAAGTCAATATCATGAAACAATACATTGTTATTTCCCTTCCTGAGAAACCTCTGCACTATGTTGACTATCTCACTCTGATCTTTCTTTGATCTGGCACTGATCTAAGCAAGTTTGGTCCAATATTTAACCTCTTGCTTGCCTCTACCTGACCAGCCTTGATTACGCATTCCTGGGCTAATTGAGCCCCTATTAATTAGGAAATTCCAAATATAAAATAAGTTTGAAATTTTCCATATTAATTTGAGATATTACATATTATTTTTTTAGGATATAATATTATAATGTTAATTATTGTTTTATTATATTATAAAATTATATTTTTTTAATATTCCCACATTTACATATATAATATAATAAATATTTATAATTTCATTACATTATATTTATTAGCATATATTATATTATCATAATATCATACAAAATTATATTATTACTATTTTTAGATATTGTCTCATATAATTTGTATATTATATATTATTAGTAATTGTTTATGATATGGTATTTATTACCATTTATCGTTTATATAAAAGAATTTGAACTTATTAATGTTATTTTAACTTTTATTTAATAATCCTACACCAATTTAACTTATATGGAAGTGTGATGTGGTGTACATCTCTTTGATGTGGAAAAAATGACATTATTTTATAATTTCCTTAGGAGACCCATTTTTGGAGCAAATTTTCTCTAATGCTTCTCCATCGAGTACCACTTTCCTTTGTTTGGAATTTTTCCTTTCATCCCAATCTACCAAAGGCCATGTTTCCCATGTATTGTAGTTATTGACCTCTTCTACAAAACTATGTCCTCTATGAACTCTACCTAGGCATCTAGTATTAATTCATTTGTGTCAAGTGGGTCATACTCCTCTTCCTTATCCAAAATGGAAGGCTCATAGAGTTTGTTATTCTCCACATATACTATTGAGTAAATGTGTATGTATGGGGGTAGACTAAGTTTGTAGGTGTTATCTCCCATCTTCTCCAATATATTGAAATGACTATCCCACAAATCCTTGATCTTCTTACCAAGACTTTGTAGCATTTCCTTATTCAACTTCAACCATACTCTATCTCCCACTTTGAATCACTTCTCCATATTTTTTTAGTCATTCTTGGCCTTAAATTTTTCTTGTGGCTTCCTCAACATCTCCTATATTGGAAATGGATTTGCCTAATATTCTCACCATTTTTTTTCTCTTAATGCATCTCCTCAGAGGTCTTCCCTCATTCCTCCTTGTTTTCCATATACTCCATCCAAGGGTGAAGGTGGAAAATATCCAAGGAAAGTTCCAAAATATGATTTTCCACTAAAAATATGGACTACCCTGTTATAATAGTGTTGTATATAGATCATATTTTCATCCCAAGTCTTCAAATGTTTTTTATTGTAGCCCCTCAAAATTTTCTCCAAAGTCCTATTAACTACTTTATGAAATGATGCTTCTTGGTATCCAAAAGTGCACCTAGACTTGTTCAAAGAACACGTTTGATGTTACTTGTCCTTTTCTGATAATTTTTCAAGCCACAAGAATGCACGTCATGTTGAACCTGTCAACTACCACAAAAAGGTAGTCATGTCCCTTCCTGGTTGTTGATAAACCTCTTGAAAAATCCATGGAAATTCTTTCTTGAGGTCTAGTGGGTACTAGTAAGGGATGGTATAGACATTGCTTCCTATTATTGGGCTTGCTAATACAATAAATTATGCAACGTATATTGTATTGTGCTACATCTTCTTGCATTATGGTCTAGTACACAAACCTTTAAAATTTGGAAATTTTCTTCCCAACACCAAAATGTCTAGCAACCTTGGATGTTTGAGCCTCTTTGATAAGCTACAATATCTCTCTTTTATTCCCATATAAGTATTTTTTCTAGCCTATAAAGTAACCCATTTTGGAGATGATGGTCAAATTTTTTGTCACCATATTATACATGAATATAACATTGTAGATATTGAAACACCTCCTTTAAGTCATCATGTTCTATGTATGGCTATTTGTATGCATCATGGGTGAAAGGATCCATGTGTATCAAAGTTCCCAAAGTTTTAATTTTGGATGTGGGTGGCCATGAAAGCATGTCTTCCAACCTGTTTTTTCTTCCATTTGTATGCTTGATGAATAAATGAAACTATAAAAATAACCCCATCCACTTGCAATCTATAGTATGTTGTAGCTTACTCTAATTCTGCAGATAATGTTGCACCTAGGGTAATCTAGGTGGATATTAGTGGCCACCCACCTATTCCACCTAGACATCTAGTCAGTTTCATCAGTTTCCTTTTTATCGTAGCATTCACTATTTTTAGCATTTTTTCGAGCCTTGAACTTCTAGAGTAGTTTTGATCCCCGAAACGATGTTTTTTGAGGTCTGCAGTAGACTTGTAGCCACAAGCAAGGGCCTATATAAAAACCTATAGTACTCGAAGATATATTTCTGATGATATATCATACATTCCAAACAGAGATAATATTACCAAGTTACGACCCTGGAAATTTGGTTGCCCAACTAACCCCAATGGGGCCCACAAACTCTTGGTGTTTCATCTCTTGGTTTTAGGGTTTTGGTTGTTTAGGGTCTTCCTATGTTTTTCAATAATAAAAATGCCCTTGAGCCTCATTGTAACACAGTTCAGAGGCATGTAGCCGCCACATCTCTTCTCATAAATAAGCTACCAGCACCCTAACTATTTTATTTCCATTCTGTCTGTAAGCATATTTCAGTTATTTGATATTAATGAAATGAAGTGTTATTTCTGCTACATCTATGTGTTTATGTGTATTTTTTTATTTTATTTTGTTCCAACATAAATCTAGATTAGTGGTATTAGGTCGGTTTGCTCTTTCTTAATCCTTCTTTACATGTCCCCAACAAGGTTGGGGTATAAGGAGTTAGAGCTCGATCTAGTTGACCCTTTGCATGATCAGCATCGCAAACCCCAACGGCCTCCCATGGCATATGAAAATAAAGATGAGGGAGCAGGATATCTTATCAAAATATTGCTCAAGGAGGCCCTTGATAAACAAAGGAACGCGATGATGGATAATTTTTCCCAGATCCTTCAATGGCTGCCCACCAGTGGTGCATCTGCATCCAGCAACCATTGTGGAGGTGCCACTCCTTTTAAGGTAGAATTAAAATTTGACATTACCATATTTTAGGGATAAATAGATGCAGAAATCGTAGATAGATGTTTGAATCTATTAGAAGGATATTTATCGATTCATGACTTTTCCAACTGGGACAATATTAATTTTTCACTCCTCGAGGACGCCCTCCATGTCAAGGACTAGTGGGAAACCTTCTGTGAGCAAAAGGATGAGAGGTAACCCTCTTTGTTCTTAACCGCACCCACTTTGGATTCATTTTGAGATGCCATCAAGGAACAATATTATCCCGTGGGAATCTATGAGGACAAGTACATACAATGGACTATGTTGTAGCAGCAAAGGGATCAAGATGTGCATGAGCTGATGAATATGTTCCATACCCTATGCACAAAGTTGGGTATCAAATATTTGGAGATACATTTGGTGCTAAAGTACCATATTTTTCTGCACGGATACATTCAAGAGGAAATGGATTTCCTCAGTGTCTCCTTTCTTGGTGTAGCATACCAATATGCTACCAAGATTGAGGATAAATTAAAACAGAAGAAGTGAGACTTTGGATCTGTGAATCAGAAGCAAGGGAAAGGTGCCCCCAAACCGCATAAAAAAGGAGAAATCCAAGGTGAGGAATCCCATGACAACCCACTAAATACAAAAGAAAATAAAAATTCCATGAATCCAAAGGACATAGGAAATTGGTGTGAATTCCATAAGAGCTCCACTCACAACACAAGTGAGTGTTGGGCCAAGCAGTTACTGGTGGACGAGTTGAAGGCTTATGAATGGATGCATGCTCTAACTCTGAATCAGAACCCAACAAGGGGAATGACAAAGGGAATCATATTAATTATGCAGAGCCCAACGCCAATGTTTCCACCATGAAGATCTAGAAGGAGGAACTAGAATATCTAGAGGAGGGGGAGTGCCTCTTCCATTCCCAGATGTGGGTAAAGGATTCCCCGCTAAATTTCATTGTCGACATCGGGAGCCAAAAGACCTCATTTCAGCAAAGTTTGTGAAGCAGTTGGGCTTGTCGACCATAACACACCCACAGTCATACACAATCAGGTGGCTTCACCAAGGATAGGATCTCTGTGTCAGCCAGCAGTGTCGCCTTCCCTACAGCATCAAGCCCTTCACAGATGAGGTATTATGTGACATTGTTCCTCTTAATGTTTGTTATGTATTATTAGTCCAACCATAACTGTGGAAGTGACATGTTGTGTATGATTCCATGCCTCATGTTGTTATTATTACTTTGGGAAATAAGTTATACAAGATATCGGAGATAACACCTCCTACCACCATCTCTTTTGTTACTACAAAATAATGCAATAATTTAATTTCCAAAACCAGGAAATTTATTTTCCTGATGATCAGCCCTCAGGGCAAGAAGAATAATGTGGCCATGACCTCCAAACAGGGATCCTCCGCACGAAAACAACAGATGGAAAAAGTCGTGGAGGAGTACAAGGACATCTTCACCTCACCTACAGGGGTGTCTCTGCACTGTCAAGTCAAGCACTCCATCGATCTGACCCCAGGTGTGTCGCTGCCCAATGGACTAATATATTGGCTCTCTATTTTGGATAAAAATGAAATCAAGAGGAAAATTTAGGAGTTTCTACAAAAAATTCACATCTGGACGAGTTCATCACCCTGTGGGAGACCGATCATGTTGGTGCAGAAGAAATATGGGACTTGGAGACTTTGTATTGGCTATCTGTCGCTAAACAAGATCACTGTATGGAATAGGTAATCAATCCCACAGATTGATGACCTTCTAGACCAAAGCAATGGGGGGAAATATTTCAGCAAGATCGACTTGAAGTCCGGATATCATCAGGTACCAATCGAACCCTCCGATGTGTGGAATATTGCCTTCAAATCCAAGGAGGGCCTTTTCGAATGGTGTTTCATGCCTTTTGGGTTGATGAATCCTCCTGAAACCTTCATGAGGTTGATGAAGACATCTAGCAGATATTCACCAACTCATTTGTGGTGGTGTACTTAAATGACATCCCGATTTTCAACCAGACTTGGGAAGAGCACCTCCACCACATCCAACAGGTCCTCCAAACACTACGGCAATACATGTTGTGTGCCAATTTGGAGAAGTACACTTTTGGCATGACCCAGGTTTAGTATATGGGATATATTATTGATGAGTGGGGGGTACACGTGGATCGAGCCAAGATCCAAGTCATTTGGGATTGGCCAACCCCAACCACTCTAATAGAGCTTCGCATATTTCTGGGTCTTGCCAAATTCTACTGTAGGTTCGTGTTGGGATTCTCTCATATCACTTGGCCCTTGATTCAATTAACCAAGGTAGGAGCAAAAGAAAATTTATTTTGGTCTGAATCTCAACAGAAGGCGTTCGTAGAGTTGAAACATCGCCTTTTCTCTACACCAATGCTCACATTACCAGACTTGCAATAACCATTTGAGATCGATACAGATGCCTCTAACTATGCTATTGGGGCATTTCTTACTCAACAGGGGCATCCAGTGGCATATCACAGTGAGGCACTTTCCGACACATTCCGGAAGTATCCCAATTATGAAAAAGAGATGTATTCCATTGTGTAGGATTTTTTAAAATGGAAGCATTAAATTTTGGGGAAGGAAACAGCCATCCACATAGACCACCAACCCCTATAGTTCATACACACACAATGGAAGTTGCAAAATGATCGCCATAAGAAGTGGTCAACATACTTGAAACAATATCATTTGAACATTAAGTACAAGAAGGGAAACACCAATAATGTTTCAGACTTCCTCAGCCTACCACCAATCATGGCGCTAACCACCATGCTCAACTCTTGTGGGCATGAGACTTCTGACTGGCCGCTTCTCTACAAAAGTGATCCAGAATTTAGCCACACATACAAGATGCTCTTGGAGGGTAAGAAATTTCCAAGATTTTAGCTCCAAAATTCATTGTTATGTCACCTTGGACAGCTTTGTTCACCTTCAAGAAAGCCTTCCAATATGGTATTGGAAGCGCACCACAGTCAGGTCATTGGGCATTTCAGGGTCGAGAAAATAGTGGTCGTACTATAGAAGTATTTATATTTTCCAAAACTTCGACAGGATGTCAAGAAGTACATCAAATCCTTCATTTCTTGTGCCATTTCCAAACTGACCATCAAGAAGCAAGGCCTCTATACTCTGCTTCCTACCCCTAGTGGACCTTGGGAATCCATCTCCATGGATTATATGTCGGGCCTTCATTCTACTAAGAATGGAAATGACTGTGTTTTTTTGGTCGTCTAGAGGTTGTCAAAGATGTCCATTATGGTGGCTTGCAAGAATAATATCACATCAAAATCCACTGCTAAACTCTTCATTGAATGAGTGTGGATACGCTTTGGGATCACACTGTTTATCATCTTAGATCAGGATAGGAGGTTTATTAGTACATTTTGGTCCAACCTCTAATCGATGTTGGACACCAAACTCACTAAGTCCATAACTTTCCATCCCCAAACTGATGGACAGACAGAGGTCGACAACACGATGATCGTAGACATTTCATGCATGTACAACTCAAAGCATCCACGTGCATGGGATGAGACCCTCCCCTATGTACAGCACAGATATAACTAGGCTACCCATAGCTCAACCAACCACAACCCCTCTCAGGTGGGCTTAGGATTCTAGCCACTATGTCCCATTGACGTAGCCATGCCATTTGCGGCAACTCAGACAGATTCAGCTCATGTCAAGTCTGAAGCTGACAAGGGGAACAGATTCATTGAGCGCATTCATCACATATGTAAATAGGTTCATGACATATTGGATAGAACCAATGCTAAGTACAAGCAGCAACATGATCAGCATCGGGTGCCACATAACTTCCAAGTGGGTGACAAAGTGTGGCTACATTTGCAAAAGGAGCACCTCATTGGACCCCACTGCAAGCTTCGCCCAGTTTGATATGGGCCATACACCCTCACCAAGGTTGTAGTGGACATTGTCTTCGAGCTCATTATTCCACCATTCTTTGGTCTACACCCAATTTTCAATGTGGACTTCCTTCGGCCCTACTTCCCACCTCTACTGGACACATCCGACATGGTATAACAACTCACACCAACAAAGTTAAACCCAAACTACATGGATCAATCCACAACTAATCAAATCATGGACACACAGATCAAGAACACCCACCAGCAAAGGATCCAACTATATCGATTTGTCAAAGCAGACCAACTCCTCCACCAAGGCAAGTGGTTCACCAGGGACCAGTTTCAACAGAAATTTTCTCACCTCATGGAGGCTCTGCACGCAATGGGGACCATTGCTTCCTAAGGCAGGAGGAATAATCTAGGTGGATATTGGTGGCCACCCACCTATTCCACCTAGAACTCAAGTTATTTTCATCATTTTCCTTTTTTATAGCAGCATTTACTATTTTTAGATTTTTTCGGGTCTTGAACTTCCAAAGCAGTTTTGACCCCCTAAAGGGTGTTTTTTTAGGTCTGCAGTAGACCCATAGCCATAGGCAGGGGCCCATAAAAAAACTTGTATTACTTGGATATTTCTGATGATATATCATACATGCCAAACAGAGATAATATGACAAAGTTACGACCCCGGGAAGTTGATTGCCCAACTAACCCCAACAGGGCCCACAAACTCTTGATGTTTCATCTCCTGGGGTTAGGGTTTTGTTTGTTTAGGTTTTTCCTATGTTGTTCAATTAAAAAAAATTCCCTTTAGCCTCATTATAACACAGTTCAGAGGCATGTAGCTGCCACATCTCTTCTCAGAGATAAGCTATCAGCGCCCTAGCTAGTTAATTTCCATTTTGTTTGTAAGCATATTTCAGTTATTTTATATTAATGAAATGAAGCATTATTTCTACTACATCTCTGTGTTTATGTGTATTTATTTATTTTATTGCATTACTGCATAAGTACGGATCATAGAGGTATGTTTTTATGGTGGTCTCCTTGCTCATTAGATAGTGTTTCCATTTTTTAATAGCTTGTAGCAAGGAATATAGCTCCTTGTCAAAAGTATGGTAGTTGATAACTTTCCCATGAAATATTTCTAAATGATAGCATATAGGACTTACACCCAACATAAATACCACTCCCATGGCATACCCATTTTCCTTTGTCTCAACTTTGAAGGGCTTCTACAAACTTGTTATGTAGTTACTAGTGTTGGACTAATTTTTCTTTTCAACTCATCAAACTTCCTTATTTTGATTCTTCCCCCATTGGAAACTCTTACCGCTCATTGTTATGAAATGAATGATCCAGTAATATTAAAAATGAAGCTATAAACTTCTGAAATTATTGTGTTGCACCATGAAAACTCTTAAATTTAGAGACTTTTGCAGGAATGGGACACTTCATGATGGCCTATATCTACATGGGATCTATCTTAAGTTTCCCTCCACCAATCACATGCCCTAAGTACACGAATTATTATTGGGAAAAAATCAAAATTGTGTTTCTTTAAAGTCTCTAACAGCTGCATAATATGTGAGATATATTCTACCCAGGTAGCATTATAAAATAGTATCTCATCAAAATACACTATAACAAATGAATCCAAATATGGGTGTAATACATCATTCATTAGTCTCATAAATGTAGCTAGTGCATTGCATAAACCAAATGGAAGGACCAAACATTCATACAAGCCTTTCCTAGTTTTGAAGTAAATCTTCTAAGTGTCTTTTTCTTTGACTCGAACCTAGTGATATCTTGGTTTTAGATCTAGCTTGGTGAAGTATTTTGCATGCTTCAATTGATCTAACATATAATCATCGATCCTAACTAAAGGGTATCGATTCTTGATAAAAATATTTTTAATGCATTGTAATCAATGCCCACTCACCAAGACCCATCCTTCTTTGGTACAATTATGATGGTGACCCATTGTTGATAAATCTAAGGAGGTGGCAATTAAACAATTTCTCTTATTATGACATTATACTGTGATGTTTTCGTTATTATTATTAGTTCTTTCAATTTATCTTTTCTTATCATCAAGACAAATTCCAAGCAACAAATAGAAGAGGACAAAAGATGTAGGAACGCAGCCAAGGAAAAACCCCACTCTTGGGGAAAACCTGGTCAAAATTCTTCCTTCAATAGATTCAAGATGAGATGACCAATACCCTTACAAACTAGAGACTCCCTCCATCAAGTCATCCTTTCACTCTATTTGCATAGCAAAATCCATGTCACTTTGTTAGCACTGAATTCTTGTCACTGTAGTGGCATTGAGATATCATTACTTGTAATATCACTGAGATCTTATCACTGTACCGAGACCTCATCATATTACTAAGACATCATCACTGCAACAACACCGAGAAATTTCTGAGTCCTTATATTTGTGGTAGCACTGATATCCTCGTATTGTGATGACACTGGAATCTTCTTACTTGGTGGCACCGAATTATTCTTATTGTGGTGACACCGAAAGAGAGATTGCACCGAGACTGTGGTAGTTAGCACTGAAATTGTGGTATGTTGGCACCGAAACTGTGGTAGCATGTTAGCACCAAACCTGTGGTAGCACTAAACCCCAAACTAAATTTACTAAACTGATCCAAATTCATCTTCCTGTGATTGCACCGAGAGCACACCTATGATATCCGAATTTCAAAGATGATTCGAATTGCTTGACTTTAATTTATGCGAAGTCCTCACACTTGTATTTATATTTCTTTGTCTGTCATAAATAATCCAACATAAGCACATGAAGATAGGTATCATTGTATTAGGTCAACATGAATATATTTAGGAAACCAACTTGAAGATAATTTATTTGAGTTTGACCTAATGAAGATTTGATGAAGAGGTCAAGTTGATGACTTTATTGAAGAGGATGACTTGATGGAGGATTCTCTGACCAAACAATAAATGACTTTGAAAAAAAACTAAATCCCACAATGGATGCTTGACCTATAATTTACACAAGCATGAAACCCATGCTTTAACAAGTCAATTCAATAATAATAAAAAATATTTTTGCTTCTATTTGACTCAAGTACAATTTATGAATACCAAACCTAGTTACATTCTTCAACACTCCCTATTAACTAGGAAGGTATTCATATTTACATATAATCAAAGAGGTACATGGAATGTCTCACTTTATCTATGAGGAATTTTAGGCATCGCAATGCCATGGACTAAATTCCTGACCAGGGAAATCTATCCATTTGTCTCTTAACAGTTTAGGCACCGCAATGCCATAGACTAGATTATTGACCAGGGAAGTCTATCTGAGTGGGACTAACATGGACTAAAGCTTTCAGCCTCTATAGGTACCATCAGGCTTACTTACTAATCGTGGCCTGGATGCAGGAGTCAAATATAAACTCTCAAACTTTGAAATATTTCTTCAAATTCAGGTGGAACTTCTCCTCAGTTTTTCTTTAGACTATCAGTCATTAACCTTAAAAATTTGTTACACAAATTTAAATTGAATTAAACCCAGCTCCTAGCCTTCTTGTAAATGAAGGAAATACAATTTAACTAATAATTTCATTTCCTTCCATTAGATGATTTAATAGCAGACTTCAAACTTTTTTAAAGCTCTTCTAAAAACTATATCGCATCCATTCAAATGGTTAAACCATATGCATCTAATTATGCGATATTCGTTTGATCAAAGAACTTAATTCATAAACCGTCAGATCAAATGAATTGTTGGCGGACAACTTAAATCATTAAACTTGATTTATAAAATATCGGGTCCATTTGAAAGTTTAAACTCCTCGCATATTTGAATGTGATATCCATTGGTCATACTGACACCTTGATCGAATGGTTTTTCGGATTATGAGACTCTAGTTAATACATTTTGGGTCTGGATTGAATATTAAACCTCCCTACCACTTCAAATACAAATGTCATTAGATTGCGAATTAGATGGTTGCGATTCCCCTTCACTCCTTACGCATTGCAATGTTTCCACTTGACGTAATACGCATTTCAACGTTCCCAATTCTTCAACTCCGCCAGAATAGACACTATGTGTAAGAGCCACAGTTTCTTCTGGCATCAACAAATTACATAGTTTTTTTTTAACAGTACTATCGGATTGTTTCATCTCACAGTGGACGCGGAATTTTAAATGAAAGATATACACAGCAATCAATTAATCAAAATTTGACCAGAATTATCATCAACTCATAAATTTCGAATGATGAATAAAACTTCCCAGATTTGGCATGATTTACGCACAAAAATTACACAGCTTCAAAAGAAATAAAATTTTATTCTATTCGATTCCTATTTCCATCATGTCCTCCTCTCCATTACATTTCAAACTTACATATAAAATAATGCTCACACAATCATTTTGATCTGATTCAAAAGAATCTGATTAGTCCAATTTTGGATAAAAATCCTATTACATGATATTTGCCCTAAAATACTCAACTAAAAACTAAATTCAATGAATCAAATACAAGTAGTTCAAATCCCTGAATACCAGTTAAATCTTGTCTATCAAAATAGTAAATCGCCAGCTAAAGGAACCCACTGCTTTTCTTGTAAATTTTTTGTGTATTTTTGGAATAAAATCGAAGTCTTTTTCCTCGAGATCTCATGCTCCTGCATCAGACTCCTAAGGACAAAATTCTTCATGGGCTCTTGTCCATGAGATTCTTTACAAAACTACCCAATTTCTGTAACATGGTTTCTGTCATCCAAGTATCCTTTGTAATTGGTTGATCTTTCCACTGGACTAAATACTCAAAATACTCTCATCCTCTTATCTTCTTAGACAATATTTTGTCTAAAATCTTCTCTGGCTGCAATGTTTTTGATGTGGGTAACTATTTAAACCAATCAATCTCTTCTTTTCCTTTAGCTATATCATCTCTGTTACTGTCTTCATACCTGTACAAATCGGCAACATTGAAAATTGGAGATATTCCAATGTCAGGGGGTAATTCAATTTCATATGCATTTGCAGAAAATTTTCTCAATACTCTGCATCGCCTAATTTTCTTAAATTTCAACTTATTATATGCCCTTTTTGGAAATATGTCTTTCCTTATGTGTGCTAGAACCAAATATCTAACCTCAAAATTAATTTCCCTCTTCTTCAAATCTGCTCTGCTTTTGTATTTGATGTTGTTGTCTTGTAACTGTTGTTTTACCTGGTCATGTATTGCTTGTATTTCTGAAGAAAAATATTCTCCTTTAGCACTTCTCATCTCTGCTTTTCCCAAATTTCTTAGTTCATACACTCCTCCTGGGTGCATTCCATAAACTATATGGAATGGAATCTGCCATGTACTCCTATTAGGAGAGTCATTATAAGCATATTCAGCCTGTGCTAAAATCTGATCCCACTGTTTAGGATGTTCGCCTGCAAAACTTCTCAAAATGTTACCCAAGCTTCTATTCACCACCTCAGTCTGTCCATCAGTCTGAGGGTGACAAGCTGAGCTGAAACTCAGTTTAGTACCAAGATTTTTCCATAATGTCCTCCAAAAATGACCAAAAAATTTGGTGTCCCTATCAAAGACAATGCTTTTAGGTAACCCATGCAACCTTACAATCTCTTTAAAAAAAAATTCGCAACATGAGTAGCATCACTGTTTTTATAACATGGAATAAAATGTGCCATTTTAGAAAATCTTTCAACTACAACATAAATTGCATCATTCCTTCTCTGTGTTTTCGGTAAACCCAAAACAAAATCCATACTTACCATATCCCAAGGTCTATCTGGAATAGGTAATGGAACATACAAACCTGTGTTTTGAATCTTTCCTTTTTCATACTGACAAACTTTACAATTTCGCACATACTTCTCCACTTCAGATCTCATATTTGGCCAAAAATAAAAATGACTCAATTGTTCATAAGTCTTGTCTGTACCAAAATTTCCACCAAGTCCACCACTATGTTTCTCCTTAATTAAATTTTCTCTCATAGAACAATTTGGTATGCATAGTTGATTTCTTTTAAACAGCAAACCTTCTTGTAAGAAAAAATCCAGCCACTTACTTCTATCCAACAAAACAGGATTACTACATGCTTCAAATGCCTCTTTAAAATCCAAATCGGTTTTATCCAATTCTTTAAGAAAATCAAAACCCAACACTTGAATTTGACTTTCTTGAACTAAAATTCTCTTTCTACTTAAGGCATCTGCAACTTTGTTTTCTTGGCCAGTTATATGTTTCAATACAAAATTGAAACTTTGAAGATACTTTACCCATTTTCCATGTTTCTGATTCAGTTTTGGCTGTTGCATAATGTATTACAATGCATGATTATCTGAATAAATCACAAACTCTTTAGACATCAAGTAATGTCTCCATTTTTTTAATGACTGCACAACCACATAAAATTATTTGCATAAGAAGAATACTTCCTTCTTGTCTCATTCATTTTTTCACTGAAATAAGCTACAAGTATATCTTCTTGACTTAACACAACTCCAATAGCTTCTCCACTGGCATCACATTTCACTTGAAAAGGGTTTTTTAAATCAAGCAAAACTAAGATGGGATTTTCTGTTATCTTTTGTTTCAACAACTGGAAATTTTTCTCTACTTCATCAATCCATCTAAATGGTTGTTTTTCCTTACAATTCTTTAAGAAAATCAAAACCCAACACTTGAATTTGACTTTCTTGAACTAAAATTCTCTTTCTACTTAAGGCATCTGCAACTTTGTTTTCTTGGCCAGTTATATGTTTCAATACAAAATTGAAACTTTGAAGATACTTTACCCATTTTTCATGTTTCTGATTCAGTTTTGGCTGCTGCATAATGTATTACAATGCATGATTATCTGAATAAATCACAAAATATTTAGACATCAAGTAATGTCTCCATTTTTTTAATGACTGCACAACCACATAAAATTATTTGCATAAGAAGAATACTTCCTTCTTGTCTCATTCATTTTTTCACTGAAATAAGCTACAAGTATATCTTCTTGACTTAACACAGCTCCAATAGCTTCTCCACTGGCATCACATTTCACTTGAAAGGGTTTTTTAAATCAAGCAAAACTAAGATGGGATTTTCTGTTATCTTTTGTTTCAACAACTGGAAATTTTTCTCTACTTCATCAATCCATCTAAATGGTTTTTTTTCCTTCTTTATGGTTTCAATAATATGAGCATTGAACTTACTAAAATTCCTTATGAATTTTATATAAAAACTTGCAAAACCATGGAATCTGTTTACCTCAAAAACACTCTTAGGTGAAGGCCATTCTATGATTGCCTTTATCTTCTTTGGATCCATTTTCAATCCATCAGTAGAAACAACAAAGCCTAAGTATATCAACTCTTCCTTCATGAATGAACATTTTTTTAAATTTACTAGCAACTTTTCCTGATGCAACTTCCTTAAGACATAATTCATATGTCTCATGTGTTCTTCTTTAGATTTGATGTAAATTAATATATCATCCAGATACACTATTACAAATTTATCAATAAATTCTTTCAGTGCTTCATTCATAAGCCTCATAAATGTACTAGGAGCATTTGATCATCCAAATGGCATTACCATCCATTCATAAAATCCTTCATTTTTTTTATAAGATGTCTTCCATTCATCTCCTTCCCTTATCCTAATTTGATGATAGCCACTCTTTAAATTCATTTTTGTAAAATATCTTTCCCCACTTAAACAATCCTTCAAATCTTCAATTCTGGGTAAAGGAAATCTATACCTGATTGTTATTTTATTGATTTCTCTTGAGTCAGTGCACATTCTCCAACCTCCATCTTTTTTTGGACTCAACACTGTTGGAACTGCACAAGGACTCAAACTTTCTCTGATTATTTCTTTATCTAACAGTTCATGTACCTGCTTCCTGATTTCTTTATTTTCTGTAGGATTCATCCTGTATGCTGCTTTATTTGGAAAATTTTCTCCTGAAATCAAATATATATGATGGTTGATTTTTCTAATAGGTGGTAATTCATCCGGAAAATCATCTACAATGATATCACAATAATTTTCTAGCATCGCTTGAATTTCAATTGGTAAATCAGAAATTTTAGTGGAATTAATTACTACCTTGGGTTTTCAAACTAATGCAAATTTTACCTCATCATCTTAAATCTGCTGCAGATATTCTTTCCCACTCAGTAATAAAGCTTCCCGATTAGGTCTTCTTTTTTATGCATCTTCTTATTCTATTGGCAACAATGTATGATTGACACCATCTTTACAAAACTTATATGTGTTCTTTTTCCCATCATGCATAGCTCCTATGTCATACTGCCAAGGCCTACCCAGCAATATGTGACATACATCCATAGGCATTACATCACACATAATTTTTTCTTTGTAGTTGCCCAACTGGAATTCCACTTCACACTGTTCATTCACTAACTGTTGATGTCCTTTCTAAAGCCATGACACCTTGTAGGGTGTTGGATTTTTCTTTGTCTTCAATTTCAATTTCTCCACCACTTCTGTAGAGACCAAATTATCAGTGTTGCCACTATCAATTACCATTTGACAGCATTTTCCTTGAACTTTTCACACACTTCTAAACAAAGTTTTTCTATGTGTTGGTTCAAAAACTTCCTTTGTTGGTTTTAACAGAACTTTGTTAACTACCAAAGATTCTCCTTTCTCTGGTGCATTCTCAACTTCTGGCACTTTTTCCACTTCTAACACTTTTGTTGCTTCTTCTTCATTCTAAGCAACAATTACATTTCTCTAATTCGTCCCCACATTCTCTGGACATTCATAAGCTCTATGTCCAAGCTTATTACATCTATAACATTTGATTTCTCTTCCTCTTCCTCTGCCTCCTCTTCCTCTCGAAAAACTCCTTCTACCACTTGCATCACTTTTTATGGTTGTATGCTGACTTGAGTTGCTACTAGCTCCTTCTCTCGGTGTTGTAGATCTTCCTCTACCACCTTGACTTCCTTTTCCTCGGAAAGTACCTATGCTTATGGCATATTGCTTCTTCATGAGTTTTTCTTCAACCTTCAAGGTCATTTTATAATCCTCTTCCACTATTTTAGGAGACAACAGACTTATCTTGTCTTGGATCTCCATTCTGAGACCATTAATATAACTTGCAATCTTCTCTGTTGTATCTTGAATTTGTCCTGCTCTTATGCTTACTTTGTAAAATTATTCCATATATTCTTTGACTGTCATTGATCTCTTTCTAAGATTCTTCATTTGTCTAAATAATGAAAATTGATAATCACTTGGCAAAAACTTACCTCTCAACTTTGCACCATCCTGTTCCAATTCTTTATTGGATGCTTACCAAGTCTCCTTCTTTCTTCCTGCACTCCATCCCACCAAAGCGCTGCATGTCCTTTCAATTTTGTGACAGCAAATTTCACTCTTTTTCCTTCTTCCATTTCCTCATAATCAAATAAATTATCCATGTCAATAACACAATCTATCAACTCCTCTGGTTTTAAGCCTCCTATAAAAACTAAAACTTCAAGTCTAGGTTTAGATGTGGATCCCAACACTGATTTAAAAAATCGCATTTCAGGAGTAACTTCTGTGGGTTCTCCCTCTTCTGCAGATTCAACTTCAGGCTCACTAACATCTCCAGCATCTGCATCTCTTTGATTTCCCATTACCATTGCTTCTAATCTGGCTTGCATCTGTTGCATAACTTCCATCACTTCAGCATTTGCAACTGGTCTTCCTCTTCTTCGACCAGCACCACCTCCTCTTCCAAATCTGTAAGCCATGTTAGATTTATTTTCCTGAAATTTGAGATCTTGTTCAGTGTCTAAATGTTGCTTTGATACCACTAATGGTGGGCTGGATGCAGGAGTCAAAGATAAACTCTCAAACTTTGAAACTATTTCTTCAAATTCAGGTGGGAATTCTTCTCGGTTTTTCTTTAGACTATCAGTCATTAACCTTAAAAATTTGTTGCACAAATTTAAATTACATTAAACCCAGTTCATAGCCTTTTCTTAAATGACGGAAAGAAAATTTAACTAATAATCATATTTCCTTCCATTAAATGATTTAATACCAAACTTCAAACCTTTTTAAAGCTCTTCTAAAAACTATATCGCATCCATTCAAATGGTTAAACCATATGCATCTAATTATGTGATATTCGTTTGATAAAAGAACTTAATGCGTAAACCGTCAAATCAAATGAATTGTTGGTGGACAACTTAAATCATTAAACCTGATTTATAAAATATCGGGTCAATTTGAAAGTTTAAACTCCTCACATATTTTAATTCGATATTCGTTGATCATATTGACACCTTGATCGAATGGTTTTCCGGCTTCTGAGACTATGGTTAATACATTTCAGATCTGGATTGAATATTAAACCTCCCTACCACTTCAAATACAAATTCCGTCAGATTGCAAATTGGATGGTTGCAATTCCCCTTCACTCCTTACGCATTACAATGTTTCCGTTTGACGTAATACACATTTCAACGTTCCCAATTCTTCAACTCCACCAGAATAGACACTATGTCTAAGAGCCATGGTTTCTTTTGGCATCAACAAATTACAGTCCTTTTTTTAACAGTACAACCGGATTGTTTCATCTCACAGTGGACGCAGAATTTTAAATGAAAGATATACACAGCAATCAATTAATCAAAATTTGACCTGAATTATCATCAACTCATAAATTTCGAACGATGAATAAAACCTCCCAAATTTGGCATTTACGCACAAAAATTACACAGCTGAAAAGGAAATGAAATTTTATTCTATTTGATTCCTATTTCCATCATGTCCTCCTCTCTGTGGAGCGATAAAAAGGTGTCTTTTTAACTCCTAATTACCTTCACATTAATTGTCAACCCAGGGACGATTTTTTATTTCAAGAGTGTACTCAGTCTGAGGCGGCTATTTACTCAAGAGTAATGTTTTGCAGTATAGTGCTTAAAATCCAAAAGTAAATGAAAGCTGGAAACAAAATCTAATTGGAACAGCAAGAAATTGAAATGTTCTAAACTAAATCATTCACTCAAACAACCATCAATCGAGGATACAGTAGCAATAACTCATTCCTCTAGATATTGATGCAATTGAAATCAAACTGGAACAAGACAATCAATCTAGGAACGAGGAAGCAATAACCAATGTTCTCTACAGTTGAGAGTCCTGCTTTAAAGCAATTAAAAGGAAATAGAAATTAAACTAAAGCTGCCATTGAAAGTAAACTAGGAAAACTCTTTAAAAGCACTCTTGCAATGAATCAACAGAAATGAACAGCAAAGCTTCATCTAACAAAAATGATTTATTAATGGAAATGAATAGCAATGCTAAAATACTAGAATTAAACAACAATCTTAAATGGAACCGAACAACAAAACTAAGTCATTAGAAAGACACAGCAACTATAAATGTAATTGAATCAGCAACCTATCAGCATGAACATTAATCACAGTTATTGAAGCAACAACAATCGTAGTTATAATTGAATAGTAACTTAATTGAACAACCATTGCAATTATAACGGAGCAGTAATTAAATGAACCATAGTCTTAATTAGATAGCACAACATTAGATCAGAATTATCAGCAGGACATTTCAAGTTATAATTAATAATTCTATCACTCACTCAATCCAATTATGATTTCAATATAACAAAGCAATTCTGCGAAATGTTCATAAAAAAAATATTACTGAACAAAACAATTTAAAGAAATGAAAAGGAAATCAAACCATCACACGGTAGCAATTGTAAAGATATGATACAAAGCAGCAGCGTACTCCACCAGAGGCTGGGCCCTTAGCTGCCAGCGGACGCTGCTGGGTTACTTCAGAATGAAAAGAATAAACAGTAACTCCCAAATCATGTATTAATCAGCAAATTGTGGAATCATTACAACAGCAAAGGCTTGAGAATTACAGCATGCAACAATCCCTATCCTATCATGAATAATCCACCATCATTCTTCATCATTTTTCCATCATTTTTCATCCCCAAATCATCCCCATCTCTGATCTCTGTTTTCATTTAAATAAAGAGAGATCAGAGAGAAGTTACAATAAAGATAAGTATAACATGATTTCTATTACAAAATTGGTTTGCTTCTAACCATTTGATCAACAAGAACAAGGCGAATTTGGCTTTGCAGCTGAGATTTGGAGGACGGCCGCAACAAAAAATCTGAGAAAATCATGCTCAAAGAACCCCGCGTTTCTCTCAGTACAAGCCGAATTTGGGCAAACCGTTCTTTTGGTAAAGTTAATTGGGTCTGTTTTGGACAAAACCCATGTTCCGGATTTTCCAGATTCTGCTTCATTTGCTCGAAATCTCAACCGCAAAACCGTCACTTCTTATTCCAGCGAATTTCTGAGTTGGCACTTTTAATGATCAAATCTTCAATCTGGAAATTATCTTGGAAGCTAAAAATGGTGAATAATGTTACAACTGATTTATTAAAACTATCATTGATAAAATCATGCATAATCATCAATTTATTAGAAATAAAGGAGAATAAATAACATTCATTCATAGAAGCATAAATCATCATAAAATGGATTTAAATAATAAATTATAATAAATGACGTGATGAAGAATGGTAGAAATAGGTGGAATAAGCGTTCACAAGTGATAATAATAATGGCATATTAACGGCCCAACATACCCCCACACTCAATATGTTGCATGTCCTCATGCAACGAAAACTGAATATATTGCATGTCCTCATGCAACCCAAAGACAAAAACCTATGTGTTAACCAAGCAATAAAAAATATGTTCATCTCAGCTCATGAAATGGATAGAACAAATGAATTCTTCCTTAATTAATGAATATTCACTTTTAGTAATCTTGATGAAGGCATAACAATTTTTATATCGACATTCAACTATATGTATATATGAAGTTGCAACAAAATATGATATAAGTAACAGCAAACTTCATTAACCATTTTCTCAAAAACTACAAACCAGCTTTTGTTGAAATTTGGCAAGTAGATTTATAATATATGAATGCCTTTATGATCCAAAAATCAGACTGTTTTGATGCATGGATCATGAGATATAAACAAAATGACTGTAGCCGAGAGTGCATGATTTCCGAAATTTTATGAACCAATTTATCTTGAAATTATCTGGGTATGTGTATTTTAACAATACGTCTGTGTTTTCCAGAGATCACAAGAATTGAGTTCATAGTTTTAAAAATATTATGGAAATCAATTTCTGCATTGTGTAAAAATGAAATTGTATGCCTTAAATGAGAAAGAAAATTGAAAACATCCATCATGCGTAGCAATTCCTCCCCCTCTCTGAAAAATTAGCATGCCCTCATGCGATGCTAGAAAAAAAATTGAGGTGGTTGCTACCAGCTGTTGAATTCTATGCTTGGTGTAAAACAACAGGGAATAAGGGAGGTGGTGAGAGTGAATAAGAATAGCAATGGATGATAAAGAAGATGGATGACATGGTCATAAGAAAGAAATGAATGAAAGCAACACTCCCCCAAACTGAAAGATGATATGCCGCTGAAAAAGGGGAAGTGGTAAAGATGTGGAATGAAGGATGATAAATAATGCTCAAAATGGATTTCAGTAAATTCTCCTAAATTCGTAATAAATCAGAAAATTATGCTATTTTACCTCAATTTTTACCTCCAAAAAGAAAAATGTGGAATGACATATATGGACTGGCATTTGTTGAAGCTGATGTAGGCATAGTTGGTGCTGAAAGTGATACAAAAGGTGGAATCCAGGTAAGCACATCATGTCTGAAGAATTGTTCACGTGCGCGAGCCTCTTCTGTTAAGTGCAATAGTGTGGTCATGCTATGAATAGAATTCTGCCCATACTTGTTGTTCTCCTGTAAACAAATCACTATTTGGCATACAATGTTCTTGAATCCATAGTGTAAGCAATAGATAAGATGCATACAAAAATTTCAATCAGAAAAACTTATGTATACATGCAATACTAATAGTTTGGCAAATCAGCAAGTGATGGCAGAGTGCAGTAATCGTATCGCATGCAATCCCATAATGCATACATTCCCCCTCCAACTGGAAAAGGAATTCCATGACCATAAAGCGTATGAGAGGTGTTGTGCTGACGGCAAGGCAAGGGAATGAACAATACAGCAGTAGAGTACACATATCAATGATAGGACAGCGAGAGTTATGGTTATAATGAGAGCAGAGTGTGTAAAGATAGTTATGAATAAAAGATAGGACGCTTTGGATTGATGATAAGTTATGAAAAAGAGAAAAAGAACAACAATATGCCAAAAAGATGCTTTACTGATAGTATGCTCGCTGAAAATGATGCGATTGATCATAAAACAATTTCTCATGCATAAAGGTTCAAAACAAGGAAAAAGTTAAGGAAATAACTTCTCTGATAAAAAGAAAAAAATAAGAAAAGGGTATTATAGTAATAATTGACGATAAGATATAACTTCAATACCATAAGCAGAGCCGCTGCTGCCAGCAGGCGTCCATAGCCTCGACAGGGTTGCTTTTTAACCCATATGAGCCAGGATCCTCAATTTATAAATGGAGAGTTACAGTGCTGTTCTACAGAAGAGATCAGTGTGCTTGCGTGGTAACCAGATAACCACACTGCCATTCACTGGGATGTAGCAAAAGTGATCAGGCCGGCTCGTGATGAGACCTCCTGTTCCAAGGATAATTTGACTATCCAATGGATCATAACCCTGGTATGGTGGCCATAATGGGAATGTCACTTTCTTACAACCTTATGAACATGGTAGGCTGGCTCGTAATGAGACCCCCTATCCTCCATCTGTGAACAAAATTTTGTTCTTATTACACAATTTTATGATAAAAAGAGGGAGGCTCAGTACTCCTTAAGAGCAGGGATGGTGGAAGAAGTTGAACATGTCAATAGAAAAAAATATACCCATAATCTCATTTATTACAAACAGAGAAGATTATAACCAGAAGGGTGGAACCAGCATGGTATTAAGATGATCAATCAATATCATGTTCAACAGAAAACAATGCAGTAAAGTAGTATATAAATAATTGTGTCCCTTTTGAAAATAATCTATCATCAAGGAGTTGTCCTGTTAAAGATCATAACATGAATGATATTAACTTGCCTCAATAGAATCCATAATTCTTGTCCTCATAAAAGTAGTGTACTTCATGCCATGAAGGGGAATTATTGAAGAATATTTCATGGCTTACATCCTTCTTATCATGATTATCACATCAACTTCTCTTATGGACATCTTCACCATCTTGAATATGATGTATATGCACAACTTAGATAGCAAGTACAACCAAATCTATGGAAGCATGAAGTTAGTCATAAAAAAATATTATAGTAGTAGAAGCATTAGACTTTACAAAGATAATCAGCAAGAGACTATAATTCAATACTGTTGTGTAGATTAATCCATCTTGCGGACAAGACTGATCTCTCTAGTACAAAAGGTAACTAGCAACAAACAGCCAATTATACTAATCTCTCTCTAAGCATATAAGATTCATAAAACACTATATAGGTGTAAGGCCTACCTTATGTCCAACGCTTTCTTGATTTCGTTGAAGTCCTTCCCGTGCACTGAAAGAACGTTCCTCGTGAATCTGCAGTCACAAACAAGCAAAAAGATTAAGCAGCACCTGTATAGACATTATTATAAACCATACTTATCATAGTGATCAAGGAATTTATGAAATAAACCATGAATAGACAGTTTAATGAGAGAAATGAGTATATTTGTATTAACTTCAAATAAAGAAAACCTTTACAACCTGTGCCTTGATGTTGTGCAGGTCCTCCTGGGGTCCGAAGCAGGAATCTCTTCTAATTTGACAAGCATTGCACTCTTTGAACCAAGACAAATAGAGATGAGTGATTTAACCTCACAGAAAGTCTTAGTTAACTAAATCTGAATCTCAACAACATTTAACTTCAAATATCATAAGCTTGAACTCCCTTTGAGGCTACCCAAGGCCTCTTTTTATAGTGGAAAAGAGGAGGTTTCTTGTTCCAAATATGAAGGGATAGAATCCTCCTTCAAAGGGATTAGCTCCTTACATCAAGGGGTTAGCTCCATCAAATGAGGGATGCATGAACCTTCTTAAAGCGTATCCATTCCCGAAAATTCCCGTCTAGAATCTTCTAGAATTCACCTAGAATTCACTTTTTATCTTCACTTTCTCGCCTTTTTATGTTTTACAGAGGTCCGCACCCATTACACAAAGAACGTGCGGTATGGTTCCGCATGCAGGCTGAACTTTAGCTGCGGGACCGCAGGGAATGCATAGAGAAAGTGCGATACCAATTCTTAGGGGATTTTAGGGACTTTTCTCTGATTTTGAAGCTTGACATGAGGAGCTGATATGTTGGACTTGCAAAAGGAGGAAGTATGAGTATTAATGAGCTCATACTCATGGTAAAATGTCAGGATGACAGATTTTAGTGTAACAAATTTCCCCCTAAAGTGAAAAGTCTGGAATAGATGAAGCTGTGGTCTGTCATATATGAAGAGTGCAGTAATTTATCATTTAAAAGATCATCCTGTGGACACCCCAGTCGGAACCTGTAAAAACATTCAATGCAAAATATATACATGTATATGTCATCGCTGAGGTAGGCATTCTCATACTCATATAAAAACTAACTATAAACTAACTGAAATCGTTCTGATACAGGAATGATTTTGAATACATCATAGTATAGATATATGTAGACACAGTATGGACGCAGCCATCTGTTTATCAATAGTCTACTGTATAGATGACAACAAAATTCCTCGCAGCCTGGATGGTGGAAACTAGATCCAGGGTCTTGATTTCCGCATCTCGAACCAGTATGATTCTATCCATGTGAATGAATGTGTCGAAGTCGAACATGGTAGAAACCACTTGATTACCAGTCAATGATGTGAACTGTTAACAAGTGTGAGAGAAACCACCTGTAATGTCAATGGCTCTCAAAGTACTCAGTACAATCCATGAAATGTGAATGAATGAGCTGAAGTCGAACATGTCACGGAGTCATTCGATCGAAGGTCATTGATGCAACCTGTCGTCGAAAGCGAGAAACCTTCCATTGAGGCATGCAGATTTCAAGGTACTGACGATTTCTGGATCAACTTTCTAGATAGTGTGCTGATGTCGATAGAAAGCGATCTGTCGTAGGCAAGCCCACAACACGAAATCATAGATCAAGTTTTGAAAATATATTGGCAAGGACTGACTCAGGGATGGTCAAAAAATGGATGACAGATATTTTGCAGATGAATGGTTTATTTGAACTGTTCTCTTGGACACATAACGACACTGCAGATGGCTTGGTGACAATTGACCCAAAGCTAATACCCAGAAACCGGCTGAAAACTTTTCAATGTGGTTTGATTAACTGTTAGGCAAAGGATTTCCCAACCCAGGTAAATAAAAAGTGTCGTGTCCAAGAGTGGTTGACTGAGTTTTCGAAGATTAAAATACAACAAACACGCCCATTTTTCTCTCTTTTCCCCCACCATTTCTGGCAAGTACCTCTTTATTTTTGACAAGCTTGAGGAGGAGAACATTTGCTTGATTATAAGCTCATCCTTCGGATGAGTCCAACTTAGTTTAAAATTCGAACCCTAAGAAGGAGTGGTTCGTTCCTGTTGAAAATTAAACAGGTCCTTTACTGTTAAGTTTTAACGAGTCCAGTATAGGAGAAACTTGGTGTTTTTCAGTTTTAGGGAGTCAGAAGAAAAACTTAAGAAAACTCCATGGGTGTACTTTTTCGTAAGTTTAGTCTCTCGAGCCCGAAAAAGGATAAAATAATGCGGGAGAGAACTCTATTGACCGGATTTAGTCAACGTATTCCTTTTTCGTAAATAGTCCATTTCAGTCCGTAAAAGGGATAAGCTTATACTGAAGGGACGACTGTTCATTTACTTTAACGAGTTCGAATAGTCAAGTACTCGGCAATATTTTCATGTTTAGAGAGTCTGAAAAGGGCTTAAAAGAGGACTCCAAGGTTTCGCTTTTTCGTAAAATTTTTTGAAAGAGTCCGAAAAAGTGATAAAAGTATGCTCTTTGTTGAAAAATGATCAGTTCACCTGAAAAATCCTGTTTCTGCACAAAAACTCAAAACATTACACATACCTGTTTAAGATAAGTAAAAACGCTTTCAAAGATACCCTTTTAAAGTGAAAAATAAACGAATTAAAAATTCATTCATTCGAAAAAACTTATAAAAAAGTACTTTTTCTATTTCATTTTTACCGTTCAGTTCCAGAGTGAAAAGTAAAAAGCTTTTGGATAAAAAAAGTTCCCTTGAAGATTCTGGAAAATTCAACCGTTGGAATCGAAAATCGTCAGCCCCAGGTAATCCACGACCTCCTTATCTTGTTTTTCATCCGTTTAAAATTCATTTTTAGGCTTTAGTTTGATTTTTTAGGGAAAAAAAGGGTTCAAAAATGCGCCCGCGGGGTCCGCAGGTGGGACACAGGTTACCTGCGGACCCCGATTTTTTCTTAAAGAGAAAAAATCGTGGGTACCGCACCCATTACACAGTCTGAGTGCGGAGCTACGCTCTGTTTACAAAGAGCGGGTGCGGTACCCACGCGGTCCATTTTAAAACAATGATTTCTCATTATTTTGCCAAAAATTTTCAAATAATATCATTCTAACTTGCCTTATTTTGTATTGCAGGATTAACAAGATGCTTATCTGGCGAGAAAGAGAGCATGAGGAAGTGGATGAAGTTGTAATGCTTCATTTGCCCACACAAAGGGCATTAAAATCATGTGGCTTATACAAATTCTGGGCCATCTCTGGCATGAGGGCACAAGTGGAACTCTTAACATGGTTGGTAGACAGATGGCATGTGGAGGACCAGTGCTTCTTCATTGGTGGCCACCGGCTCGAAATTGAGCTGGAGGATATATACTTTTTGACTGGTTTGTCCAAGAGGGGCGAACAAGTATCCTTGTTTGGGACTAGGCCAGGTGGCCAGACTGTCGCTAGTCTTCAACTAGAATTTTGCAATGATTTGGAAAATCCTCGGGACAAACGGATTGGCATAAAACATATCATCCGTCCTGAGTTGAAAGTTATAGCTTTTACTGTTACCAAACTGTGTGGGAGCGTCGCGCTTCATGTAGCTACTGGTTCCCAAATGCGTGTTGCTGTGGACTGTTTTCGTGGCACCATCTTTAACTGGTGTGAAGATGTGTTGGCCAATGTGAAAGGCCAACTAACTAGAGAAAAAACTGGGAAACTGAAAAACTTTGGATATGGATCCATCATCGTTTCTTTTGCTCTGGAGAGGATCCCCTTATTAGCTCCACAAAGTATCGCTGTTGATGCCGGTCGACCTCAAGAACCGAGAATGGTTCGTTGGTCCGCGCTGATGGCCCGTCATGCTATTGAGGGCACTGAGATTGTACGATTCCCTTCTTCGTATTTTCGTTGGCTGGATCGCCAACTTTTTGTTATAGAGGATTTTCCGTATGCCGGGATAGATTTCCGCGGTGACAGAGAGATGTCTCTCCCTGCAGGGGAACAGTGGGATGATTCAGGTAAAATTATTTTTCAACGTTTGCTAAGTTCTAATTTTTTATTTTTTATCGTCTTAGAAAACTAATAACCAAAAATTTTTTGAATACAGACGTGGGTCCACAACGACCAGCTCATCTCCAACCTTTCGAGAGGAGACAACCAGTTGCGCCCGCACCAGCCCCAGCAGGCTAATCAGTAGAGATTTTGACTGATTTGGAGCATCATCTAGAGCGCTTGACTCTAGATATACCAGAGACCAGTATAGATGACATTCCTCTCAGGCTACAGAGATATGTGATTGGAGTCCCAGGACCTTTCAGGAGGTTCCTATGCAGGGTGGCCCGGGCAGTTGTTTCTTATCGAGATCACCATCAGTGATGGGATGATCGTGTAGACTGATTTTTTGACTTTTGTATTATCATTTTTGCCGATCATAAGGTGTTTCCAACCTATGATCGAAGACGATGTATATTTTTTGAACACACTCCTATGCTATGATATATCACCATTTTTCCGGCTATCTGTGTACATATATGAATGTTGTTTGTTTTACTTTTTTTATTATTGCAAATGTCTATTTATCATACTAGAAGCAATTGAATCTGCTAATGTATTTAAATGTCTTGGAATATGCTGATATTCAATGTAATCAAACTCACGTTCCAAGAGACGAACTCTTAAAAACAACCTTAATAACACTGGATTTCTAATGGTATAAACCCTGTTAAGTTGTAATACAACAAGTTCAGAATCCAACCTTACAATCAAACTCCGAATTCCAAATGATATGGACTCAGATAATAACTCAATCACTGCACTATACTCGGCAATGTTATTTGTTGTTTGACCAAGGCTTACCTCATGCATGGATACTAACTCGTCAGAGGGTGAATAGATAACCCAAGCTGCGGAAGAAATGTTTCGTGTACTACGACAAGCACCATCAGCAAAACCAATGTAGGTTTGAAGAGACGTCGACATCTGCAATATCAAGAGTAAAACTCAGATAAGCAGTAATAGTGACAAAACACACTTCTAAACTAGGCACACTTTTCTAATCTAAAACACACCAGCATTAAAGAAATCTAAACTAACAAAAATCTCCACACCTCGTTTAAGCATAATATCGCTTTAGATAAAGCCCATTTCTGGGTTTATCCAAAGGGACACCGTCAAAATCTATCAACTCATAGGCCCCTTTTGCTAACTTTCGTTTCACAATGTAAGGACCATGCCACATAGGCACGAATTTTCCAGCTCCTAGCTTGTCGTTAGCTTGATCATAGAGTAAAACTAGGTCTCCTTCTGAAAAATTTCGAGGGGTCACATTTCTATCATACTGAGCTTTTATCCTTTTAACATGAGCCTCGTTTGCTATTGCAGCGTTTCGTCGATTCTCATCTAATTGGGCTAAGTACAAGAAACTTTTTTCCTCTTCAGACGTAGCTGGAAGTAATTCTACGGCTAATTTTAGTGACGGAATTTCGCATTCAATCGGTAACACAGCTTCTAAACCGTAAACCAGTTGAAAAGGAGTGAAACCTGTTGATGTTTTGACTGAGGTTCGATATGCCCAAAGCGCTGAAAATAACATGGAATGCTAATTCATCTTATGAATACCAATGATTCGTTTAATCATGGTAACTAAAACTTTATTAATGGCTTCAACCAGACCATTTTCTTGTGGATAGTACGGATTGGAACTATCGTGGCGTAGGCCAAGTTGTTCTGTTAGTTTAGTCATCATGATATTCCGAAAATGACTTCCATGATCCGTAATAATAGCTTGAGGAACACCGAACCTAGCAATTATGTGATTAAATATGAATGTTGCAGCAGTCTTGCCGTCAGCTGAATATGTAGGCATTGCCTCGGCCCATTTTGTAAAATAATCTACAGCGAGAATAATATAGGCATGCCCCCCGGCCGAGTGAGGGTTACATGTGATAAAATCGATACCCCATTTTGCGAAAGGACCAACAGCAATTATAGGGTGAAGAGGAGCGGGTGGCGCGCGCATTTTTCTATCAAAAATTTGACAGTTGTGGCATTTCCGAACCACATAAATGCAATCTTTGAACAACGTTGGCCAGAAATAACCTGCACGCAATATCTTTTGGGCGGTGGCATACCCAGACATATGACCGCCACATGCTCCAGAATGACAGTCATTTAGAACCTTCTCAGCTTCTTTATGAGTTAGACAATGTCGGAAAATAGAATCCGCTCCCCGTCGATAAAGTGTATCACCAATGATATTATATTGCTGGGATTGGAAGCGTATTTTCCGTCGCTGAGTTCGTGAAATGTTAGGCCGAAAAGATTGGGTTTGGAGATACACAATAATATCCCCATACCATGGATCAAGTGTACTGATAAGAAACAAAGATTCGTCCGCAATGGACTCTTCTGCCACTGTTTCAATATCAGTAGAGGGGAAATCGCACATCAGTTCCGCAAATACCAAAGATTTCTTTGCCTTGGATTTTTCAAATTCCAAGTCAAATTCCTGCAGGATAAATATCCATTTGGAATATTTGGCCCCCTAGCAATTGTTTGGTCAAAATATACATCATAGGGTTGCAATTAGAAATTACCGTGGTTTTACGTAACAAGATGTAATGTCTAAAACGTTGAACAGCTTGGACAACTGCCAAGGCCAATTTCTCCACATGTGTGTATTTGATTTTAGTCGGATGGAGATTTCGACTAAGATAATAAATCACATGTTCATTGTGAGATTCATCTTCCTGAACTAGTACCATCCCAATGGTGGAATGAGAAGCAGCGAGATACAAAATGTAATCTTGGTTGTAGTTGGGAGGATGCAATAACAGTGCATGGGTCAACGCGTGTTTGAGTGCATCAAAAGATCGATCAGCGATCTCGTCCCAAAAGAATGGAATGTCCTGTTTCAACAACCGGGTAAAACCCTTTGTAAGCTCGGCATAGTTAGGAATAAATCTACGTAAAAAGTTTGCTTTCCCCTGCAAACTTTGGAGTTGGCGTAAAGTCGAAGGAGGAGGCAATTTAATGATAGCTTCGACCTTCGATGGATCGACGCGAATGCCTGATTTAGAAACAAAAAATCCCAGTAATCGACCCGATTCTACGCAGAAAACACATTTATGCGGATTCAGCCTTATCCGATAATGCCTACATCTCATAAAAATTGCTCGTAAATGAGTGGAATGATCGGCCCTGCGTAATAAATGAGCAGGTAAGTCATCGAGATATGGCTGAAAAATGTGCTTAATGTCATGAAATGCATAAGACATAGCCCGTTGAAAAGTTTCTCCAGCGTTCTTTAGTCCAAAAGGTAGTTTACAATAAGCAAACGTTCCCCATGGACAAATGAAAGTTGTTTTCGGTTGATCTGCAGGGAGTATGTTTATTTGATTGTAGCCGGAAAAACCATCCATGAAGGAGAATAGTTCACTACCAGCACAATCATCGATTATTTGATCGATATAGGGAGTTGGATAATTATCTTTTGGACATGCTCGATTAATATCCCTATAATCGATACATACTCTTATGGTTCCTTGTTTTTTAGTCACAGGAACAATATTCGATACCCAATCCGTTAAGGGAATTGGATAAATGAATCCTACTCGAAGTAATTTTTCAACTTCAGCTTTTATAGCAGCAGCTTTTCTAGGATGAATTTGACGTAATCGTTGACGAACAGGTTTAGCATCCGGGTAAGTCTTAATTTCATGAACTACGATCGATGGATCAATTCCTGGCATTTCTTCATAAGACCAGGCAAACACGTCACAGAATTCTTGAAATAGGGCTTTATAAGTCTGAATTTCTTCATCCGTACAACAAGCACCTATATGAATGTTTTCAATTATTCCTGGTTTTACTGAAATGTCAATTGGAACTGTTCTAGATATATTTTCCAAATTTAACTCAGAATCAGGATTTTGCAATGGATTCTAAGGTTCCTTGGCATATTCAGCAGTAAAAATTGAAGCGAAATCATCTTCAAAATGATCTAATTCAGGTAAAAACGAAGATCGGTGATGTAGATCTTCTCATGGTAAATCATCAATAGACAAAAACTCACGAATTTGCTCATCTGTATGAACAAGTTCAAGAAATGTCGTTGTAATTGAACTAGATATAGAAAGTGATTCCTCTTGGATCCCATTCATTGGATCAATTTCGGTTGAAGAGGGGTCCGAAAAAGACTGTACAGCTTGGTACGCAATTTCAAATGGACTCAAAGGCATCGCGCCATCAAATGAATCTATCTCGGATTCGGAGGGTATAATCCAAGGATCATCAAACATAACATTGTCTCACGAAATCATATGAATATTTGCAGTAGAAGACGATACGTTAGGAGGAGGAAAGGAAAAAGTTCCTAGTAAACCAGAATCTTTAATCAAACCTACTCCAACATCCTTATAAGGGATAGCCGTTTTACCAACATGCTGGATTGTTTCTGTAGAGGCTGGGTCAGACGAGAAATAAGTTAACTGATCTATTGTCACGATATTTCCTTGATATGGAAATTTTATGAGTCGAAAGACCGAAGAAACAACAGCAGTCATAGCATAGGACCAACTACGACCCAGAAGAAGGTTGTAATCTAGAGGGGCATCAACCACTTCCACATCTAGATTAATGATTTTTCCTTCAACCCCTATGGGTAAATCCTGCAAAATACCATAAGGTTGAAAACCTCGACCATCAAAAGCTTTTAGAATCGTCAGAGATTGGTTAAGTGTAGGAGAACCAAGAGATTTCCAACACTGAATCAACATAATACACGTTGAAGCTCCCTCATCAATCACAGTCCGAAAAATAGGTTTGTTTTTTACCAACACTGGAATCTGGAAAGCCATTTGGTGAGGAAGACGTGGTGTACTAGTTTCTAAATCGAAGATTATAAGGTTAGAATCCTGAACATCAATAGCTCCTATGGCAGACAATAATAATTTATGCTGTGCTGGACACGATTGCAGCACTTCCAAAGCTGACATTGCTGAAGGAGAAACAGCTAAATCCTCAACAATGTTGTAATTCTGAGCAGCTCTCGCATGTGGATTGAAAGCTGATTTACGAAGAACACCTTTAGCAGGCAGTTTGATTATCAAGTCTGGATTTTGTTTCTCGATCTGTAGCGGACCGGAAACAGGAGGAGTTGTATTTGATGTGTTGGCATTAGAAGACTCTCCTTCTTTGCCATCAACGGGATTCTTAGAACCGTAATCTTGCTATCGCGTCGCAATCCGTACATGAGACATCATCATAATAGGCTCTTCTAAAGTAGTCGAGGAAGAACCAATCATCTTACTATATTGAATTGGAAAGGGATCCTTCAAGACAGCAGGTTGTTGGGATCCTTTAACAAGTTTCGTAACTTCCTCTCGATATGGACATTCTTTCGTGAAATGATCTTGTTCACAAATGAAGCAAGGATAACGAGGTTTACGTTTTTCGTCATTGGATTCATCTTTATGTGTTTTTTCTTTCGAATTCTTTCTGTTTTTGTTCCTCCCCTTCTTTTTACCACCGGATTTTGATTTTTCCGTAGATGTTTCAACGATATGAATGTCGGTGGAAACTTCGGGAGAGGATTCTCCTTTCGGGGAATCAGGTAAAGTTATAATTGGAGAAGAATTCTTTGAAGATTTCTTATTACTTTTAGAACTAACTGTACCAATCATACCGTCAGCGACATGAGACCCTGAAGGAGCAGCAGCTATTTGACCTTGTTTGGGAAGATCGGGAATTTTCTCATGTAGAGTACCTGACTGCGTATAGACGAGGTCTAGGTACTGAGCCTGAGCAATTACTTGCTCTTCAGTAACAACACCAGCCTTAGCTACATCTTCAGTGATCTTGGGTAGTAATGATTTAACAAACCATTCTGCCAAAATTTGATCCGGAATATAAACTTTCACCAAACGCCGTCTACGTCGCCATTCATGAATATGATCAGAAATATATGTGGACGTAGATTGTTTTAGCGAAGTTAATAATTCTGTGCCATTGTCGTATCTGACAGGAAACTAGAAATGAGTTAAGAAAGATGTTGCTAACTGACTGAAATTATGAAACGAGCCTCGTGGCAACTCAATGTACCATTTGGCTGCAATACCTATGAGTGTTCTTTGGAAAAGACGTAAGCGAATCGAATCATCAATAATTGAATTAGATGCACACCAAAGGTGATAAGTCATAACATGATTGGATGGATCTTCTCCTGACTTACCTTCAAACTTTGGTATATCACTGGGCAACTTATGAGGCATTGACGGCCAGTTCTAATAATAAAAAATAGGATCATTTGTAAGGCGCGTCAAATCAGGTAAGTCCAAAGTTGCGATAAACGGCAATTGACGGTTAGGGTCACGAAAACCTTGAGAAGCCAAAGCAGATCCAGGAGGCGGATACCCAGGATAACTAGGAATTGGATTAGCATTAGGTATCGTGTAACCTCCTGGATAACCAGGATGAATCGGACCATACTGAGGTTGTTGATAAGTATAACCAGGGTATGGTTGATAGCTCGGATTCTGAACATAGGGACCGAATTGCGGTTGTCCTTGGTACGGTTGATAAGTAAATTGAGGTTGACTTGTAACAACTATACTTGTACCGGTTTATCCTGCAGGCATCTGAACTGTAGTCTGAACTGAAGGTCCTGACTGAGGTACAGAGACCTGAGGAGTTTGCACGGATACAAGGATAGCCGAACTCAGGGCTACAGATACTCCAGAAACAGGTGTGACAGGTTGAACAGACGTTGCAGCAATTGCAGCAGTTTGGGGCGGAGTCTGAGGTGTACTAGGCCCAGGCTGCTGAACTGAACTAGGTGCAAGAGTTTGAATAGCTGGTTGAACAGGTTGCTGAGTAGAACCAGAAACCAATGGCTGACCAGGTCGATAAGGTAACTGCACATTAGGCTGCAAAGGCTGTTGATATTGGGACGGATCCCACACCATCATTCCGGGGTATTGTCCCGTAGAAGGTTGAACGTAAGGACCAAAACCTGGTTGAACGTAGGGTTGATAATAAGGTAAAGTTCCGGCTCCTTGAACAGATGGTTGACCAGAAGGCTGTTGGTAACCTTGCATTGGGTACTGCCCTTGAGGTTGATAACCTTGAGGCACGTACTGAAGTTGGCGTTGTTGAGGACCCTGAGGAGCATATTGAGTTTGGGGTTGACCTTGAGGAATGTACTGTCCTTGAGGTTGGTAACCCTGAGGTATGTACTGTCCTTGGGGTTGCCCCCCAAAATAATATGGATCCGCAATTTGTCCTGGGAAAAAGCTACCTTGAGGTTGTGCCCCGGGTGGTAACTGACTACCTTGAGGTTGCCCCCCAGGCGGTAATTGACTACCCTGAGGTTGCCCCCCAGGCGGTAACTGAGTTCCCTGAGGTTGGCCCCCAGAAGGAAACTGACTGCCTTGAGCTTGAGGATTAGGAATATTACCAGACATCATAAAAACTTGCTCTGCGTTCGACGTTTCAATTTTAAGTCTATCAATACCAGTTGATAACACATTTTCGATGGGTTGAGGAGCTGCTCCCGAGAAAGTACCAGACAAAGACTGATATCCCGAAGGAACAGAAGGACCACCATGTAAAAATGATTCAGGCGTTTGAGAAAACATGGATGACTCTCCAGCCATAATAGATGACGGATAATAACCTCTAGGTGTAGGATGAAATGGAACTCGAGGTGGATAAAAAGCAAGACCCGGATTCTCTAAAAAGTCTGTTAAAGAGAGATACCCAGGATTAGTTCGAATGGGGCTGTAGAAAATAGATTCACGCTCCCTAAGATTTAACGATTGAGGGGAGTTGGGAAGAGATATGTCTTCATCTGGATTAGTAAGTTCTTCAATAGAAATAAGTCCAGAGGGAAGATTTTATGTAATGATATTTCTTACCCTAGGTGAACCTGGATCGCTAGAAGTTGGTGAGATAAATCCTGAGGATGTTTCTAACACAGAAGATTCAGTTTCAGGTTCAGAGATTTCAGGTTCGTCAGATAATTCACCAGAAGGAGAAATATTTTCAGTAACTTCAGAAACTAAAATCGGTTCTTGAATGTATTCTGTTGTAGGTATTTGATGATCGGGATGTATAACTATAGCTGAGCTTTCAACTTCTGTTGACCTAAGTCTATGGCTACTGTGTGGTACCAGAGCTCGAAGCCCTTCAAGTTGACTTGGTGAATATTCAGGGGGTTTCCCTTGTATTCTCCGGGATTGTCTCGGCAATTCCGCCACGATTAAAAATTATCTAATCACACACAAACAAAGAAAAATTTCAATGAAAACACCTAAAGTCTCTAAGAAACAAACAATTGAATCATTCGCTTAAAAATCTAAGAGTTCAAACCACACACAAATAGGTAACTTTCCGTACTAAAATCACTAGTTGGTGATGAAATCCAACTTAGTAGAATTTTAACACGAAAAGGGCGGTTGGAACAGTTACCCCGACAACCTGCTTAATGAAACAGATTGGCACAAGTTTCTTCACAAAACCATCTCGAGTGAAGAGAACCCCCCAGAGAGTCCAAGTGAGTCTAGTCGACGTCTGTTCCAGGTACAGTGGGATCTTCCCTCCACCGTCACCTTAAGAAAGAATCCTAAAGATTATGGCCTCTAAGGTTACCAACTGAAACAAATATACCTGGGGGAATAGTCTACGATCTGATACACACGCAAGGGCAGAGTAACAAAGCTCAATCCCCTTGAAGGCTCCTTGAAATAATCCAAGGTTTACCGACAAGTGACCCCTGGCTCCTCGACAATGGTCTATCTGAGGTTTACCGTTTTTAATACGTGTATATCTTCTATCGTTCCCAATGAGGAAGGATTGATTACCCCACTAGTTCAGATATGATCTCGTGCTTAACTCCTTTAAGAGGAGCTTCCCAGAGCATACATGCAACAACTGGAATTCTTCCTACCGCAAGATTTGTCTACTTGTTTGTTTTAACTATCTTGGAGAGTTAATTACTCCCTACTCCAAGATACTAGCCTAAGCTATGTTGGTGATAAGAGCCCTAGAAATAAAAAGATTACTAGATGAATTTTATTTAAGCGTTACTTTTAAGAGTTGTTTCTTAAGTCAATGGGTGCGGAAGTGAAACTTTGGATGGTGTGAAGACTCGTCTTCCAAAAAAACACTAAAATGCACCTATGATGATATTCAAGTCTTCTTTCTTTCAATGAACTTTCTATCTAAAGAAAGAGTTAGAGAATGCAATCCTTTAAATTCCTTCTTTAAACGCGAAAAATAATTGAAAGAAACTATTTTGTCTTTTCAATAAACTATCTAAGCTCACAAGAAAAATCCTTTTCTTTTCCAAACTAGAAGCTACAAAACAATTTTCCTTCGAAAGAAAACTACAAAACTAAAACTAATCAAAAATACAAAATCTAATCTTAAGATCTATGATCTAAATTTAGTAAAAGCTTTTTAGATTTTTTATGAATGTTTTCCTTAGTTTTTCAACAAACTAAGAATCTATTCGTTCAGATAACAAACAGATCAAAAACACTCAAAATATGTTTTTACAAAAATGAAATTCAAAACTTTGAACCAAGTTTTTTCGAAGATTTGCAAAGAAACAAAAGGCTTAATTTCTCAATATAGGATGTTTTCACAATCAGGTCGGATTCAAAAGACAAAAAGAGATCAATGTAATCTGAGATACTGCAAATTGTCAAAAGTTCAAATCACTACAAAGACCAAGCAGGAAAAACAATCCAATCGGCAAAATCTTCTAGAAAATCATCAAAACATTAACACTGTTGGAGTTCATTCACAATAAATTCTTGATAGACACAATAACCAGTCTGGGCAGAAACCAAAGATCTAAAAATAAACTAGAAAAAGAAACCTAGAGATTTTCTAAAAATTTTACAGGGTCCGCAGGAAACCAGTGTTGACAGATGCGGTCCCGCACTGTGTTCTATAAAGAACGTGCGAACCTGCCCGCACTGTCAAAGTTAGGCAGAGTGCGGTCCTAGGAAAAATTATAGAAAAACTCAAAATACTTCTAAATTTTCAAAAACAAGAAAAATCTAAAGTACCCAGACAGATGTGTATCAATCAAAAATCAGCAAAAAATGTCTCCTCAAATCAAAAATAAAAGAGAACCAAAAACAACAAGTTATTTCCCCAGTATGGTCGCCATTTTGTTGTGTAGATTAATCCGTCTTGTGGACAAGACCGATCTCTCTAGTACAAAAGGTAACTAGCAACAAACAGCCAATTATACTAATCTCTCTATAAGCATATAAGATTCATAAAACACTATATAAGTGTAAGGCCTACCTTATGTCCAACGCTTGCTTGATTTCGTTGAAGTCCTTCCCGTGCACTGAAAGAACATTCCTCGTGAATCTGCAGTCATAAACAAGCAAAAAGATTAAGCAGCACCTGTATAGACATTATTATAAACCATACTTATCATAATGATCAAGGAATTTATGAAATAAACCATGAATAGACAGTTTAATGAGAGAAATAAGTATATTTGTATTAACTTCAAACAAAGAAAACCTTTACAACCTGTGCCTTGATGTTGTGCAGGTCATCCTGGGGTCCGAAGCAGGAATCTCTTCTAATTTGACAAGCATTGCACTCTTTGAACCAAGACAAATAGAGATGAGTGATTTAACCTCACAGAAAGTCTTAGTTAACTAAGTCTGAATTTCAACAGCATTTTACTTCAAATATCTTAAGCTTGAACTCCCTTTGAGGCTACCCAAGGCCTCTTTTTATAGTGGAAAAGAGGAGGTTTCTTGTTCCAAATATGAAGGGATAGAATCCTCCTTCAAATGGATTAGCTCCTTACATCAAGGGGTTAGCTCCATCAAATGAGGGATGCATGAACCTTCTTAAAGCGTATCCATTCCCGAAAATTCCCGTCTAGAATCTTCTAGAATTCACCTGGAATTCACTTTTTATCTTCACTTTCTCGCCTTTTTATGTTTTACAGAGGTCTGCACCCATTACACAAAGAACGTGCGGTATGGTTCCGCATGCAGGCTGAACTTTAGCTGCGGGACCGCAGGGAATGCATAGAGAAAGTGCGATACCAATTCTTAGGGGAGTTTAGGGACTTTTCTCTGATTTTGAAGCTTGACATGAGGAGCTGATATGTTGGACTTGCAAAAGGAGGAAGTATGAGTAATAATGAGCTCATACTCATGGTAAAATGTCAGGATGACAGATTTTAGTGTAACAAATACTTCGACGTCTTTCCTAAATCACATCAACAACTCAATCAATTTTCTCGACAATATGACAAGTTCTTTCATATAGT